>JASDQU010736718.1:579169-594499 GCA_032191745.1 Picea mariana | reverse complement strand
AGCCACTCATCAGAAGAATAAGTAGAAGTTGTATTGAAGGAGAAACGAGAAGCGAAAAGTGCATGTTCATGAGAAGAAGAAGAAGTAGTAGAATCAATATTGATGTTGTGCTTCATCATCGTTGCTTCTAAAGATGTCATCTTCTTGAAACACTTGGACTCATCATGACCATATTTATCACAAAAGTTGCAATGTATGTCGGTCTTCTTATCTTTATATTTTGCTTATTTATCACCATTAGGAGTTGAAGTTATCTGAGTGGGCTTGGGACCCTTATGTTGCTTGTTTTTGTGGTGAGGATGTTTCTTCTTGGGATTCTTGGGTTTATCTTTATGTTGGGAGACTAAGGCTTTATTGGAGGTACCTACAGTGTTGACCACTCCAAGTTGTACAAGTTTATCTTGCTCTCTAATCAAAGCATCACAAAAGGACTCAAGAGTGGGTTTTTGATAAGATTTCCCTAGAGCCTCTCTCATGGCATAAAAGGTAGATACAAACTGATGTAGGAGCATCGCTATCGCATCAAGAAAAGAAGACAAGGAAGCAAATTCAACACTTCAACACATTGAAAGAGCCAAACTGAATCTTAACCAACTTGGTAGCGGTGTGGAGATCTTTTTGAATCTATCATTAATTAATTAGTTGTATGTAAAGTTGGACCACCATTTTGAATTGATGGATTATTGTAAATCCTTACACGACTGTAATATATTACAGGTGTAGGATATTAGCCCATATGAGTCATTAGGTTGCATTAATTAAGCTGAGTAGGTAACCGTTGGAGTAGAAGGTGATAGAATTTAGATAGGAGGAAGAAGAGAGAAAAAGCTCTGGGTCCTTAGACAAGTTTTCATTGTAGTTTTGTAAGAGACAAAAGTTGTAATCATGTATTTATTTTTGAAATGAATAGAACAGAGAAAATTTATCCAATTGTACAGTGTTGATATTGTTTTACAGTTTTACTGTTGTTATGTGTTTTGTGGATGTATGATGTTCATGGTGAAGGAATAAATTTATGAAGAATTGAATAAGTTTCAAGTGTTTTCTCTTCTGTAAGTTATGCAAAGAGTGCATACTGAATGCAAGGAGTGTGTGTGAGAGAGTCTTTTTCGACTCGAAGCTCATAAGAGATAGCATTGAACTTTTGTATGCAGAGTATGCATATTAAGCGCAAGGAGTGTGTATGCAAAGTCTTTGACTTGGAGAAATAACTCAGGTTTTTCTCATAAGAAAGTGAAAAGGTCAGTTGCAAGGAGTGAACAGAACCAAAAATCAACTAAGTGTCGAAGAAATCGTTCAGAAGAATAATTTGTCGAAGTTGGACAAGATAAAGGGTTAAGATCTATTCAAGAGGAGTCGAAGGAAATAAGGACCGTTGATTTAAGGAGGGATACGCGTGAATAGATATTAAGCTCCGGGTAAATTGCAATTGGGTTTTGATTGAGAATTGAGACTATCAAAACTCAAAGACCCGAAGAAAATCTGGACTGTCAAATCCAGAGGGACGCGTGGTGACAGATCGCGAACTTCGGATAATAATACTCTGGGAAGTTGAGAATTGAAATCTCTGAACCCCGAAGGTCCAAAGTAAACTATAATCGTCGATTTGAGGAGGAAAAATGTCAACAAATCTTTTATTTCGGGAGATAGCCATTGTGGATAAAGCAAGAGTTGAGATTTGAAACTCCTGAAGCCCGAATCACGGAATAAATCACAGTCATTCATTTAGAAGGGTTAGTTATGATCTGTATAATTGGGAAAGAACGGATGTGAACCATCAGGTTCAAAAGCGTCGTCAAGATCTTGAGATCGACAATAACGAAGGATTGCGGGGAAGGAAAGTACTCGGATGTTAAAATTTTGATAGCGGGCCACAATTGAAACAACGGTATTGCAAAAAGGATGTGTTGTGATTGGTAGTGAATTGCGGGGAGAAAAGTGGGTTGATCCAAACCACTTTCGACCGCACCCGAAGTCATGTGTGGACATAGCCCGAGGTCACATGCGGGAAGAAGTTAACAAAGGAGGAACTAGCGCCTGAGTCATGATCGTTCAGTAGTCGGAAGAAGAGATTGTGAGTGTTACAGAACTTGCATCGAGAGACAGAAAAGGCCTGTGTTTATTTACAAGCGAGACCATTAAGGTTTCAGAGAGATAATTTAGCTCTGAGAATTGAAGATCCTTGACTGGGAGGTCGTGCAGCCCCAAGGAGAAAGGGGGGTTTGCACCAAGTGGTATCAGAGCTTGAAAAAGTTTGAATTTGTATTCTGTGTATTAAAAAAAAAATAGTTGAAATAATGTCGCCAAGGATTCGCATAGATCCACCTATAGTAAATTGTGTTGTAGGAAGAGAAGTGAGAGAACTCTGCACAAGGTTGGAAGCGATGGAAGCAATGCAAAGAAGAACCCCTGTTACTCAAGACTAGAGTGATGCAGAAAGCGAAGAAGTAGAAGTTGAAGAAGCTACAGGGGAAGATGCGGCTGAAGAAAGCTTATTGAAAGATGTTGTGAAGTTGGGAGCTAGAGAAAATATGGGCGTCCCAATGTATGAAGGTAATTTGGATGCCTAAAAGATATTGGACTGGATAAATTCCATGGATAAGTATTTTGACTATGAATATGTCGATGAAGGAAAGAAGGTGAGACATGTTGTCACCAGATTAAAGGGACATGCAGCATTGTGGTGGTATGAACTGCGGGCATAGAGAAGGAGCAAAGGTAAACAAAAGATAAAGAATTGGGATAGAATGGTAGCCAAATTGAAGGCTAAATTCATACCAAAGGATTAGTACAAGATAAACCTGTTCAGAAAGTTGCAGAACCTGAGACAGAGGGGTGTGACAGTAAAAGAGTACACAGAAGAATTTTATAGACTGAATATTAGGACTGGACAAAGAGAGAGGGACTATGAAAAAGTTTTCAGGCATATAAATGGCTTGAGATATGAAATCTAGGATGAGATCAACATGATGACTATGAGGACAGTGGAATATTCTTATCATATTGCACTGAAGGCAGAAGAAAAGTTGGCCAGGAACTAGAGTCGGGGAAGCAGAAGTAGAGGCTCAATTAGAGGTAAGGGAATTGTCTATCATAAGGCATCGAAAAATAAGCATGAGAATGAGAAATCATATGGTCACCTTGAAAGGGGAGGAAGTTCCCAAAGAAGACTGTTTTGGTGGGAAAAATTATTTTCCTCGAGGAAGAGGAAGAGGTAGAGGAGGTGGAGTTAAATGTTATGCATGTGGAAAGACAGGACACATGTCTTCGGAATGCCCCGAGAGGAAGAAATAAGGAGGAGAATCACACATTTCTGAAGCCTAGAAGAATGTGAAAGCAGAAGCAGTAGAAGGATGATAGAACCTTATGATGAAGAAAGTTCTTCTAAAACCATAGAAAGAAATAGAAATCTCAACTCAGCGAACGAGATTGTTCAGGACTGCTTGTAAAACAAAGGATAAAGTTTTCAAGATGATTATAGACAGTGGGAGCACTGATAATTTAGTATCTACAGAAATGGTGGCGAAGTTGGAGCTGGAGACAACTGCACACCCAAGTCCATATAAAGTATCGTGGTTGCAGAAAGGACATCAAGTAATGGTAAGTCAACAATGAAAAGTTGAATTTAAAATAGGAGGCTATAAAGATGAGATTTTGTGTGATGTAATTCCTATGGATGTTTGTCATATTTTGTTGGGGAGACCATGGCATTTTGATAGGAATTCCATTCATGATGGGAGGAAAATACTTATACTCTGGGAAAAAATGGTAGAACCCACATGTTACTGCCAATAGAGGAGAAGAAAGAAAAGGAAGAAGCCAGCACAAGAATACTTCTCATGAGTGGGAAGGAACTCTTGAAGGAAATCAAGAAATGCAATTTGTTGTACTAAGGAAGCTGAGAGTTATCCTTACCAATACTTCTATGAATGATTTACCTGAAGAAATCCAGGAATTGTTAGAGAATTCTGCTGACATAGTAGTGGATGAGTTTCCTCACTCATTACCACCCATTAGGAGTATTAGCCATCATATTGACTTGATTCCATGACCCAGTTTTCCAAACAAAGCGGCGTATAGGTTGACACCTCGAGAGAATGAAAAAGTTAAGAAGCAAGTTCAGGAGTTGTTGGACAAAGGTTTAGTCAGGGAAAGTCTAAGCCCATGTGCAGTGTCGACTGTATTGAGTCCAAAGAAAGATGGGGGATGGAGAATGTGTACATATTCCAGAGCCATCAACAATATTACCATCAAGTATAGATTTCATTTACCCAGGATGGATGATTTGATGGATTGTTTGAGTGGAGCAATATATTTTTCAAAAATAGACTTGAAGAGTGGATATTATCAAATAAGAGTCAGAGAGGGAGATGAATGGAATACAACATTCAAGAAAAATGAAGGTTTGTTTGAATGGTTAGTCATGCCATTTGGATTGAAAAATGCTCCAAGCACATTTATGAGGTTGATGAATGAGGTATTGAAGGACTTCATAGGTAAATTTGTCATTGTATATCTGGATGATATATTAGTTTTCAGCAAAACAAAGTAATAACATCTAAAGCACTTGACATTAGTGATGAGGAGGTTGCAGTGAGAAAATTTGTTAATAAATTTGAAGAAAAGTTCTTTTATGAAGACAGAACTCATATATTTTGGTTTTGTGATCTCTTCAAATGAATTGAAGATGGATCCAGAGAAGGTGAGAGCAATCAAATAATGGTCTTCACCTAGGAGAATATTTGAGGTGAGAAGTTTCCATGGGTTAGCAAGTTTTTATAGAAAGTTTATCAGAAATTTTAGTGGTATATTTGCACCCATGATGGATATTGTGAAAAAGAAACATAAGTCTTTTAATTGGATAGAGGAGGCTGAGAAAAGTTTCAAGGTGTTGAAAAAGAAGATAACAAAACAACCAATTTTGGTTTTACCCAATTTTGGAAAAACATTTCAGGTGAGGTGTGATGCAAGTGGAATAGCCATTGGAGCAGTTTTGAATCAAGATAATAGGCCAGTTGTTTATTTTAGTGAAAAGTTGAATGACACTAAGGAGAAATATTCTACATATGACAAGGAGTTTTATGCAATGATTCAAGCTTTGAAGAAATGGAGACATTATTTAATTCCAAAAGATTTTGTCTTATATAGTGATATTCAAGCTTTGTAATTTATTACTAGGCAAGAGAAGTTGAATCAGAGGCATGCTAAGTGGGTAGAATTCATGCAGAATTTTACTTTTGACATTAAACATATTTCTGGAAGTGCTAATAAAGTTGCAGATGCTTTGAGTAGGAGGAGTTTGGTTGTATAGGAATTCCAAGTGAAGACCTTAGGATTTGAGCACCTTAAGGAAATGTATCAAGAAGATCCAGATTTTAGGGAGGCTTATGAAGCATATGAAAATCCTTTGTTGAGGGATAAAAACTCATGGGCATAATATTTTATCCAGGATGGATTGTTGTTTAAAGGAATCCAATTGTGCATACCAAGATGCTCAATGAGAGATAATTTATTGAAAGAAAAACATAGTGGAGGTTTAGCTAGACATTTTGGTCATGACAAAACATTTGCACAACTAAACCAATTTGTAGATCGATGTAAGATTTGTCGACATGCAAAAGGAAAGAGACAAAACATTGGTTTGTATCAGCCATTGCCTATTCCAGAAAGGCCTTGGGATGCAATTAGTATGGATTTTGTATTGGGATTACCTAGAACCCATAAGGGGAGTGATTCCATATTTGTTGTAGTCGATAGATTTTATAAGATGGCACACTTAATACCATGCCAGAAGAAAAATGATGTTACACACATAGCCAATGTGTTTTTCAAAGAAATTGTGAGATTACATGGATTTCCCAGAAGTATATTCTCATACAAGGACACTAAATTTGTAGGACACTTTTGGAGGACTCTATGGAAGAGGTTGCGAACTAATTTATCTTTTAGTTCAGAATATCACCCTCAGACAGACGGACAGACTGAAGTGGTGAACAGGAGTCTAGGAAATTTGTTAAGGATCTTAATCATTGAACAAGGTCGTCAATGGGATCAGATTCTGGCACAGGCAGAATTTGCATTTAACAATTCAGTTAATAGAAGCACTGGAAAAAGTCCATTTGAGATAGTATATGGAAGACAGTCGAGAGGAATTGCAGAATTGAGAGAGTTGAAACAAGATGAATTCATAAGAACTGGAGCAAAAGATTTTGCTACAGAAATGGAAATACTTCATGATCAAGTTAAGAAACAGATACAGGATAGTAATCAAAAGTATAAGGACAGAGTTGATCAGAAAAGAAGGGAAGTTCAATTTGAAGTGGGAGATGAAGTTTTAGCTCATTTGAGGAAGGAGAAGTTTCCAAGAGGAACATATAATAAGTTGAAGATGAAGAATATAGGACCATGCAATATCCTTAGGAAATTTGCAGCAAATGCTTATGAGATAGAGTTGTCGGACAATGTTGGAATATCATCGATATTCAATGCTGCAGATTTGTATCCTTATAACAGAGATGACGCAAGAGAATTAGATCATCAGGAAGAGATTCAATGGGAAGAACAGATTCCCACAACAAAAAAATATCAGATGGAGAAAATATTAGGATAGAGAGTTGGAAGGAAAACCAGAAGAAAGATGCATCCTGAATATTTGGTAAAGTGGAAGGATCATTTTGTGGAAGATTCAAGTTGGGTAACTGAACCTGATATTTTGAAGCATGGAAAGATAGTGCAAGAGCTCATGGGCAGGAGTCCATGAATATTTTTTCCATAGGAGTATAATGCAGGAGCATCGCTATCACATCAAGAAAAGCAGACGTGGAATCAAAGTCGACACTTCAACACATTGAAATACCCAAACTGACTCTTAACTAGCTTGGTAGCGATGTGGAGATCTTTTTGAATCTCTCGTTAATTAATTAGTTGTATGTAAAGTCAGGCCACCATTTTGAATTGACGGATTATTGTAAATCTTTACACGACTGTAATATATTATAGGTGTAGGATATTAGCCCGTATGAGTCATTAGGTTGCATTAATTAAGCTGAGTAGGTAATCGATGGAGTAGAAGGTGATGGAATTTAGATAGGAGGAAGAAGAGAGAAAAAGCTTTGGGTCCTTAGACAAGTTTTCATTGTAGTTTTGTAAGAGACAGAAGATGTAATCATGCATTTATTTTTGAAATGAATAGAACAGAGAAAATTTATCCAATTGTACAGTGTTGATATTGTTTTACAGTTTTACTGTTGTTATGTGTTTTGTGGATATATGATGTTCATGGTGAAGGAATGAATTTATGAAGAATTGAATAAGTTTCAAGTGTTTTCTCTTCTGTAAGTTATGCAAGGAGTGCATACCAAACGCAAGGAGTGTGTGTGAGAGACTCTTTTTCAACTTGAAGCTTAGAAGAGATAGTGTGGAACTTTTGTATGCATAGTATGCATATTAAGCGCAAGGAGTGTGTATGCAAAGTCTTTGACTTAGAGAAATATCTTAGGTTTTTCTCATAAGAAAGTGCAGAGGTCAGTTGCAAGGAGTGCACAGGACCAAAAATCAACTAAGTGTCGAAGAAATCCTTCAGAAGAAGAATTTGTGGAAGTTGGACAAGATAAAGGGTTAAGATCTATCTAAGAGGAGCCGAAGGAAACAAGGACCGTTTATTTAAGGAGGGATATATGTCAATAGATCGTAAGCTCCAGGTAAATTACAATTGGGTTTCAATTGAGAATTGAGACTGTCGAAACCCAAAGACCCGAAGAAAATTTGGACCGTCAGATCTAGAGGGACATGTGGCGACAGACAGCGAACTTATGATAATAATAGTCTGGGAAGTTGAGAATTGAAATATCTGAACCTCAAAGGTTCGAAGTAAATTATAACCATTGATTTGAGGAGGAAAAATGTCAACAAATATTTTATTTCGGGAGATAGCCATTGTGGAGAAAGCAGGAGTTGAGATTTGAAACTCTCGAAGCTCGAATCATGGAATAAATCACAGTCGTTGATTTAGAAGGGTTAGTTATGATCCGTAGAATTGGGAAAGGAAAGATCTGAACCATCAGGTTCAGAAGCACCGTCGAGATCTTGAAATCGACGATCACGAAGGATTGCGGGGACGAAAATTACTCGGATGTTAAAAATTTGATAGCGGGTCGCAAAAAGGACGCGTGGTGATTGGTAGTGAATTGCAGGGAGAAAAGTGGGTTGATCCCAACCCACTTTCGACCGTGCCCGAAGTCATGTGTAGACATAGCCTGAGGTCGCATGCGGGAAGGAGTTAACAGAGGAGGAGCTAGCGCCTGAGTCGTGATCGTTCAGTAGTGAGAAGAAGAGATCGTGAGTGTTACAGAACTTGCATCGAGAGACATAAAAGGCTTGTGTTTATTTACAAGCGAGACCATTAAGGTTTCAAAGAGCTAATTCAACTCTGAGAATTGAAGATCCTTGACCGGGAGGTTGTGCAGCCCCAAGGAGAAAGGGGTTTTTGCACCACAAACACAGAATATGCACTACCTATCTTAGAAAGAATAAGATAGATGCAATGCTCTTCCTCCATCTTTATCTCACATTCTTCACATAAAATTCCGAGTGTTTTATATTAGATAGATAGTCTTCAATGCAGGAAAAATCACTTGGAATTAGATTTAGTACTTTATTTTCTAACTGTTGTGCTCGAATAATATTGTGTTTACCAACCACAGATTCAATCTTTTCCCAAGCTTCATCAGGGTCATCAATTTCTTTAAGGTGGAACCTTAAATCAGGAGAGATGGGCATTCTGATTAGTCCACGTGTTTCATCACTTCTATTATCCCATTTGACTTTCTTATCAGCATCAATACGTTTGTTTTCCTTTCCCAAGGTAATCCAATACAAGCCTTTACTTCTTAATAAATCCTCCATATGGGATTTCCATTGGAACTAGTTGGTGTTGGTAAGCAAAAGATTACTGGAAGAAGCCATATTAAATATGTAGATAATATGGATTTAAAAACTGAAACTGGTGATCTAGATGGAAATATCTTGAAAAAATAGGTGGTTTTAAAAAAAACGGCACTGAAAACGACTTTGGATGTGAAAGATATGCCCTTTTAAAAAAATGCATAAGCGGTAACCAAAGGACCACATGGTGGTGTAAGTTGTTTTATGAAGTGACCCACTTTTATAAAAAGAAGTGTGGATCACTTTTACAATGAAGTTACTTTATAAAATAAAAATTGCATTCAAAATAAATAACTCTAACATAAAATATTAAAGCTACTTATAGTGATTCACTTTTATACTTGAAGTGAAATACACTTTACAATGGACCATGAACTTTAAAAAAAAAAAGGTAACAAAAAAAAGACTTGAACTCAAGACCTCTTACTTAATAAGGTAATTTTTAACCAAGTGGGCTAGAAAAACATACTGTATTGTTTAGCAAGAGGATCGGGCTTGTCGTTGTTGCTAAAAAAAACTATTTTCACACAAGAAAAAAATGTCATTTCTCGATGACAACAATGGTTAGATCTCGGTTAGCTTACCCGGAAAATGCACTTTTTCCTATTTGTTTATGTTTTTCAAAGATCGCACAGGGTGCGAGGGAAAGAGAATACACATATCTAAAAGAATAGCAATCCGGAAACAATAAATATAAAACCAAAACAATACTCTGAAAAAAAAATTAAAATGGCGTATTCAGGCTTTATACCTCTGAATCTATCTGAAATGGATGTATCTTGGGAAAAGGGAAACCTTTTCGAGTGAAACAAAAAGTGTTCCTAAATTAAGCGAACACTCTGGACGCAATTGAACGGTCCTCTCAGCCCAGAAATTTACATAAATGGAAGAAAACGGAGATGAGGCAACTCGGTTTCACGATCTCGATCTACAACAGGAGTGGGTCTTCAAATAGGCTCTGATACCATGTTTGAAAACACAAGTATTCCAACATAGGAAGAACACCTTCAGTAACCACTCACACAACCATATCAAATATCAACACACCAATTTTTTGGTGTGGTAAAACCCCTATGGGGAAACATCCACGGCCCCAGCAAACTTGATCGCTTGGAGCAGTTTATTAATGCAAAAGAATAAGATTACAGAAATATTTTACAAGAGAGATTCTCACAATCGATCATCGACAAGTGACCCTCCATGCTCTTTAAATAGAAAACATGGACCAATCAGGTGTTAAGACACAAATCAATGGTCGTTAAGATCAAGGAGAATATGAACTATCGAATCACTCTATGTCGGGAACATATCGTGACCGTCAGATTTCCTAACTACAAATGCACACTAATGCATATTAAAGAAACACACTAAGAAACACACTTTTACCTAATGACACATTAGACCAAGTAGATATTAACTAACTCCTAAGTGTCTAAATATCCTAACAGCATCAATTGCCTAAGGTAGATCTAAATAATTTTGAGGGATCCAAGCCAATTGGATGGATAACCCAGATGGAACAATACTTTTCCCTCCAAGGTATTGATGATGAACAGTGGAAACTTCGAGTGGGCTTGTTATATTTGGATAGGGAGCATTGGAAATGGTGGAAAATTTTCAATGCCATAGGAAGGTATATCAAGTCTACATTCTCTAAACCTAGTTTATGAAGGCCATTTATGCTCACTTTGAATCCAATACTATTTTTTGAGGGAAATTTTCCAAGTTGAACACAACCGACATAGTGGAATACTTTATTACATCTTTCAAGACTTTAGAAATCAGAATAGAAGGCATCGTTAATGCTTTCTTCAAACAATGTTTCATCAGTGATCTAAAGGAGAAGATCAAAGCACAAATCGAGATGTTTCACCCATCTACTTGGTCAGAGACCTCTCAGTAGCCTAGATAGGCGCAAGGGGTGGTCACCACCTAGATCAAATGACCCATCTCCATTCCACGTCCATGTTCTCCTTTTATATCTCCTCCACATCCTTCTTAATTCCTTCAAGTCCAAAAATTAACTCCAATAGAAGCAACAGAACACCAACACCTCGGTGATTGTTATCATTGCAATGAAAACAATTTCAAAGGGAATAAGTGTAAGGAATAGACTTTATTTGTCACGGATATTGTTCCATCTAGAATACATGATTGAGTTAGATCTAGGAGAGTCTACAACTCCTCCTAATTAAGTAACCACCTAAAGCCTCATTGTGAGGAACCCAAAATTTCCCTCCATGCTTTTTCAAAAGCTACAGCTCCTTGGACCTTGAAATCGGTAGGGTATATAAAAAACAAAAAGGTGGTTGTCTTAGTTGACAATGAAAGTACCACAATTTCATTCATCATAGAGTAGCAAAAAAAATGTATTGTTATGTTCACGTAGAGCACAATTTCAAAATCATGATAGCTACTGGAGGTACTATAAAATGTGGTGGTAAGTGTGAGAATGTGAAATTCCAAACTGGGGACTATCACCTAAAATCTAGCATGTTTTCCATTGAAATGGGATTTTTTGATATAGTTCTAAGAGTAGAATGGTTGTGAAAATTAGGCCATGCTACCATGGATTTCAAGGAGTTATGCATGATTTTCAATAAGGAGTGACATCAATACATGACTCTCAAAGGTATCCTAGTAGGTTCACTAGAAATCATTATCTCTTGCTATATGGAAAATTTGGGCCTGAAGAAGGGTCACTCAAGAATTATTGTCCAATTCAATACCATCTAGGTTATGGATAACTCCCCATAAGAGAATTATCATTATTTGCAGTTGTCTTTAGACAAACAACACCATGTCTTTGAAATATACCATGACTCATCCACCTCACATGGTAAGCATGATCATGGTATCATGTTGATTATAGGAAATCAACCACCCGATCTGCACCCTTATAGATATCCTTTTGTAGAAAAAAAATATTTGAAAATATATTTTAGTAATTGTTGGAGGAAGGAGTCGCATGTCCTAGTACTATCCCCTACTCCTCCTTGGTTGTCTTGGTTTTGAAGAAAAAATGCAATCTATGCAAGTGTTTATCCTTTAACACTCTTAAAAATTTGGTTATAAAAGATAAATTTCACATTCCCATCATTGATGACCTCTTGGATGAGTTTCACAAAGCATAGTTCTTCACTAAACTATATCTTTGTTCTGGGTATCATCAGATTCAAATGAAGGAAGTAGACATTCCTAAAATGGCATTCTACACATGTGAAGGACATTATGAGTTTCTAGGGATGTATTTTTGTATTTGTAATTCCCCATCCAGTTTTCATAGCCTCATGAACAAGTTTTTTCAACCCTTTTTGTGCAACTTTGTGCTTGTCTTCTTTAATGATATTTTTCTTTATAGTGAAACTTGGGAGGCACATGTGGATAATCATTACAATTACTTTGGGATAACCACTTTTTCATCAAACATTCCAAATGCACTTTTGGTGCTTCTAAAGTGGAATATTTAGGGCACATTGTCAGTGGGAAAGGGGTGTGAGTTTACCCCAAGAACATTAAAGCAAGGAAACACTAGCCACACATAAAGGCACAAAGCTTGCATGGTTTCCTTCATCTTATGAGATTTTATGCATATCTATGGTAGAATTGTTGCCCCATTAACATCATTGCCAAAAAAGAATGTATGTTTCTAAAATGATGTAGCTAAGCAAGTCTTTCAGACCTTAATGGAAACTATGTGTACTTCACTAATGCTTTTTATCTTGGAATGTGATGCCTTGGGAAAAGATATCGAGGTAGTGTCGATACAAGAGGGCACTCATTAGCATTCACAAGTAGATAGTTCTATGATAGAAACTTGGGATTCTGCATATAATAAAGAAATTATGGCCATCCTTCATGCAATGGATATCTGACACCCATACCTAATTGGTGGTTGTTTTTAGATTAAGGAAGACTATCAGAGCTTGAAGTAATTTTTGGAACAACATTTGTCTTCACCTAAGTAGCGAAAGTGGGTCACGAAGATGTTAGGAAATGATTATGATATCATCTACAAGAAGAGCACGAAGAATGTGGTGGTTGATGCCATGCTAAATAAATATGAGGAGGAAGGGTCCCTCTTTGCTTAGTCCACACTAGTGTCACATTGGATCGCATAGGTAAGCTAGGAATGGCTAGCTAATGCCAAAGTTTTTCAACTCATCCAATAGCTACAAGAGGATCCAAACCCACCTACAAGCTATACTTAGTAGCACAACACCTTAAGGTGTAATGGGTATATAATTTTGGTACAGAACTCTACTTTAAAATCACAAGCACTACGACAATATGGGGTTATAGCATCACAATAAACCTCAACCCTCCTAGTTTAATTTTTTATTGGCACACATTGGATTTTCAAATTATGTTTGTGCATCAATTTTGTGACATATTTGCGACATATTTGCGTCGTAGCAATGATGCTCAAAATATGACAATATGGGGTTATAGCATCACAATAAGCCTCAAACCTCCTAGTTTAATTTTTTATTGGCACACATTGGATTTTCACATTATGTTTTTGCATCAATTTTGCGACATATTTGCGTCGTAGCAATGATGCTCAAAATATTAAAAAACATACTATTATGTTTTTCATGATTGTTATGTCATGATGCATCTTTTGTGTGCCGACTTGGTGTCACTCGTGCGTTCCATGAACAAAACGTATGTCTCATGCATCATTTTTGCATTGTTTAACATCGAAGTAGGACCTTATTCATATCCATATAGTGTTGTACTAACATCGTGTTATATGAGTTTGAAAACAATCTATTAGTAGTTAATGTTATTTTTAATTAATAAAAAAATTATATATTTAATTAATACGATTTGTTATTATTAAGGATAATTTAATAACTAATAATTGTTATCAGTTTTTTATAAATGATAATTAATAATAATTATTATAATTAATAATAATAATAATCGATTAATAATATATTATAAATTATTAATCACAATCATAGTCCACTTTTTTTTTTTTGTTCATTGTAAATATTCATATATATTAGTTACTTAGTCATTGAAGTTATTAAAGAAAAATAATGGAGATATTGGAGATCAAATATTTATGTAATCGGAACATCTAAACCATATTTATGTTTGTATGCTCATCAATTGGTTCGACCAAACATCGATTGATTTATGTTCATTAAAATTGTAGCTTGTGAATTAATAACTTTGATTCATTTAAATTCACAAAATAACTATATATATATATATATATATATATATATATATATACTACTACTACTACTTTGCTAAAATATATATAAGAGTACAATGAATACTACTTGGTATCCATTGTACTCTTATATACATATTTTAGCCCAGTAGTATCCATTATATATATACATATATATATAAGAGTACAATGTATACTACTTGGCTAAACTACTCAATTCTATTCGATCACTCACATTAACTTCACCACTTACATTTACATCATCATCTTCTTGAATTGGTGCAATAATTGCAACAGACAAATTTTCAAAAACTCATTTTCCCCTGAGTGTATATGGAAAAAAAAAACCATCAATTTTCATTAGAGACATCACAATGGAAGAAAACATGTTCATAATGCTCTGGAAGCACAAATGGTTTAGCGTGAGATGTTGATATTTTCTCTGTATGTTAATAGAATATAATTCACTATCCATATGATATCTAACATATATTTTTCTATAAAAAAAATACCAAACCATCTACTTTTAAAATCACGCATTTAAAGGAATTATAGTCAAACTCAATTATCTCTTAAATTGTGCCAACATAATCAAATTGTCCTTCTATTAGGTTTGCATCCCCTTAAAGTTGCATGACTTGTTTGACCAAATGAAACACATGCTCCACAATCACATGTTTGTTTGCTACGATCCACACTCTCCACTCTAAAATTATGATCATATGCCCACATTACAGGATATGTCCATACTTGCATGCATAGAAAAATTTGCATATAGAATCAATAATTAGACTTAAACTAGTAATAAAAAATAAATATGTTCAATTAAAATTGATTTATTTAATTTCATGATTAACACAATATCACATATCGTCTTTTCACATCCATTTCCTATGCTCAATGCATCTAGTTCACTTTCCTTATTAGCTAGTCCCAAATTTTGAATTGGCTCCTTCACCCATGTGTTTTTTCACTCTACAAACCATTGATCATGTAATTATGTAGAGAGTGGAACATATGATGGGTTTGATCTTCTAAATAATTATATGTCTTCCTCTCGTATTTTTTGGATCTCAAACACAGTTACCAACTTAACGAGAACTCTCTAAAGTTCTCATTTTTTCAGAGTGGCTATTTTTACCCCTAAATCAAAAAGTGGTGCAACCGGTAGCACACTTTTTTTACGATGGTTAAAATCA
>JASDQU010736718.1:540978-556955 GCA_032191745.1 Picea mariana | reverse complement strand
GTACTTCCTTTTTCAATTCACTTTGTCATCTTCAAAAATTCATTTCTCCTCAACCATGAGGATCCATGTGACGTGCCACATACCACCGGAAACAGCATGATGTATACTATCCATTCATGGGTGTTGTATATGCATGTGCATTTCCCTTCATGTCCAAATACCTTTATCAATCTTGTGGTCCAAAACCCATGACTAGGGTTGACATCAATGACAACAATCAATCTTCCAACAAAGGTTAGAAGAGTAGATGACTCTTGGGATAAAGGTCCACTCCAATGGGCTTCGGGACGCCTCACTTATGGGAGACATGTAACAAGAATGGTGCATTGGGATATCTAAATAGAATTTTCTAAAGAATCTTGGAATATGAGGAAATCAATGTATTTTCATGGACCATTGATATGACTCAATTAGAGGCTAGAAACCACTAATTCAAATGAAATCAACAATTGATCTTGCATGAAACAATCATCACATCAATAATTTTCCATTAGTGATGATTCATTAGCTTTGATGAGTATTTCACTGTAATGAAATAGCACCTTCAAGGTGCATGTTCCCTACCCCTATTTGGATCTGTCAAAGACTAAGAAGCCCATTTGTGTTTACACAAAAGGATTATATGATTTCTTCCATTTTGACCACGTCCGATCTTTGGAAAATTCCAAGAAATCATATGATTTATAGCATGTGAGGATTGGATTTGTTTAGTGTTGTTCCCTGTGTAGGGGAAGTTGTGATTAAATAGAGAAAATGAGAGATGAGTCTAGCAAGGTTCCCACACACGTCGAAAGGAGGAGCCATATTTTCTTTTATTCATTTGTACGAAGATATATATAGTCGTGGTGAGGTACATTCTCCTCCCTCTTCTCCGAAAAATGGGTCACAAAGTGATCACAGAGCAACCAAAATTGGCTCAACCCACCTAGTCCTTTGTATATGCAGATGAAGAAGCTTCTAAATTGAGATATTGGTGTCTAGAGACTTGAGGTTGCTTAAGGAAGAAGCAGCCAATAGAAGCTAATATTCAAAGAGTTTGAGCACCCTCTACCGATTAGGTATAATGAACAAGTAGCCAATCAAACAAATGTTGTTTCTACAACTTTGGTACCTTAGGTTTGTTTATATAAGGATATATGGTTGAATTACTTTATGATCTAATCACATTTCATTTTTGTGTTTTTGTCTTTTTTAAAGATATAGTTGGATACATGATCTGGGTGTCCGGAAACTTGAGGTTACTTGTAGAAGACATGTACAACCACAAGCAGCGTGCCCTCATTAAGGAAGAAGTGGCCAATAGCAACTACTATTCAAAGAGTTTGAGCACCCTTTAGCGATCAGAGATAATGAATAAATTAGTCCATCAAACAAGTAAAACCAATGTTGCTTCTACAATTCTAGTACCTTAGGTATGTTTATACAAGGATATATGGTCGAATTACTTTCTTATCTAATCACATTTTTGTTTTTTGTTTTTTTTTATACATGAAAGCTTGTTATCTCCTCTTCTTATATGTGTCTTACTTAGCTTAGTTTGTCTATAATTAAAACTTTCCCTTGTTGAAACACATATGTATTCATCCTACTTGTATTTCTCTTCCTCTGTAAATCACCTCTATTCACTTATAGTTTTATTGATTGATCATCCAATATTCATTTATCCCCAACTTTTGCAAGTGATTGTTCAATATATCAATGTTATAGAAGCAATATCCACAGTATGATAGAGAAAAAATTATATTACTTAGTGATGGCATTTTTCTTGTATTATTTCTTAATGTTTTCTCATCCAATGAATCACTAATCCTTGGTCATGTGGACGACCAGAGACCTCCTACAAGGTCGAGCATTCAACATAGAATGTCATGGATAGCCATGGTTACAATCCAATGCAACAAAAAGTCTTTAATGATACACAAGGAAGTATGATAGGGCTATCATGCCCACTTTGATAATCACAACATATGCAATATAAGCTCAATGGATTTAATTGGCATTCCAAATCTATTTTTTTTATTATTAGATGAATATATCCAATCAAGGAGATTTAGTAGTTAAACATGATAGCATGTAGTATATATTAGAGATATATTTTTGCAAAGGATTTGTAAGCTCTTTTCAAAGAACTTTTTTTTGCAAGGAAAAAAAATCGCATTTCAAAGTGAGAATAAAAATAACATTATTTACATATCAATGGCACTATACAAATTAGTTGTGAAAGTATACAGCTTGAGTGGGCCTAAGGGTTAAGAACATGTGTTTCCTCTTAAGAGGTCACAGGTTCAAATCCAGAGGGGGGTAGGCTATGTATACCTTCATAGACTTTACTAGTCAAATTGTTGGGCGGAGGGGGGTCCCTTGTCCCACAAACAAGGGGGTATCATACACCAATTTGGTGTGCTGGCTTGGTCGTGACCTTAAAAATAGATTATTATTATTATTATTATTATTATTATTATTATGACCCCTTTCTTAGTGTCACCAATTACAACAACCAACAATCATTTGTCCCCAAAATATCAATTAGCCACTCTATGAAATTCCTATCAAGCTACATAGTAGTTCTATTTTAAATATTTTATACAATACAATCCAAAATGTTTAATTGTTGCATTTGCTCCAAATGTATAGCACACAATTATATAATTAGTACATACCATGAGAAAGTAAAAAAAAGCATGTTGTAATCTGAACATAACTAAATAGGTTGCATCGACTGAGAGCTAACACCCTCATGAACTTCCAACAATGATAGTTCTCTAGTGCCCATGTGCGCGCTCTACTTTGAGAGAGTGTATTCAATTCCCAATACACGTGTGAAAGTAATGTGTGTAAATTGGTTAGAGTTCAACTTCACCTATTGTGCTAGAACCTGAAGATTAAACATTTAGAATTTCATGTCCAATAGTCATCCATTTAATAACCAACAAAGAGTCATCAAACACTTGACACTACATAATATCCTTAGACGGGTCCAAGTTCAAAAGAGATTGTAAGGCCATAAGTGGATCATAAATAATTATCCCTCTACCCAAATTTGCTTAAATTTTATGAAGTGACTATCAAAAAACATAACACTACCCCAATGCTACTAATATAGTCACGACCTTCACAAGCCCCATCAAAGAAGCCCCAAGGAAATAGTTTGTCAACCAATAATTCCCATATCTATCTTGGCCTGTGCACTTTGTCATTTTGAAATGTTGGAATAGCACACAAATCTGTGAAAAACATGAAAAGTTTATGCTTGTCTTTACTCAAACAACAAAGTCACTTGTGTGTCAACCAGATGCCCTGAGTAGTAATGAAAGGAGAAAACCTAAACACTTTCAAAACCTGATTCTAAAACCAACCCTTCAAACAATCTTCAAAGTGAGAACCTTGCCAAAGATTCGGGATAGTGATATAATTCACAATGCCTTTCCACACTTGGTAGGAAAAAGTACAATTATAAAATATATGAGAAATGTTCTCTTCATCGGATGATCTAGGTGGATATCGTTGGCCACCCACCTTTTCCAACTAGCTCAAAACAGTTTTCTGGCAATTTTGGTAATTTCCTATTTTTAGCAGATTTTAACTTCCGGGGCCATTTTGAGGCCCTAAACGACGTTTTTGGGAAAATGGGGAGAAATATGGAAGTTCCTTCCATATTTCCCCTAAAATGAATCTCCTCGACGATACCTTTCCAATGGGCTATCATGCACCTAAAACGGAGATCGTATGCAAAAGTTACGACCCCAAGAAGTTGATGTACTAACTTACCCAAACGGGGCCCACATGAATTTTGGCGCTTCATCTCCTAGGGTTAGATTTTTGGATGTCTAGGGTTTTTGGCATTCTTGTTTATTGTAAAAAGGCCTTTAGAGCCTCATTGTAATCATCTCCTTGCGAATGTGAGTAGCCATCACATCTCTTCTCAGAGATAAGTTGCCACCATTCTAACGACTCTTCCACTCTGTATTTTTACAGTCTCTGTACATTTATTTCATTAATAGAAATCGTGTATTAATGTATATCTGTGACTCCTTTTATATTTTTGATATATCTCTGTTATATTGTGGTCTCTCTTGCAATATCTATGAATATTTATGTGTTATATCTCCGCTCTCATTTTGTGCCGAAAATAATCTGAATCAGTGGTATCAAAGCAGGCTGCTCTTGATTGTTTTTTTCAGTGCATATCCCCGACGAGGTCCGAGTATAGCAAGTTGGGTCTCAAGCTTGTCTCTCTTGAAGACAATCGCTCTCACACACCCAAGAAACCCTCCATGGCGGAATAAAATAAAAACGACGGAGCAGACGATCCTATCAATTTGTTGCTTGAGCAAGCTCTCACGTGACAGAGGGACGAAATGATGGAGAATTTTTCCCACATCCTTCAACGCCTCTCGATAGCATCAGGTGCATCTTCATCAAGCAACCACTTTGGAGGCACCTCATCTTTTAAGGTACATGTCAATTTTGATATTCCTATATTTGAAGGTTAGATAGATGTGGATGCCCTAGATAAATGGTTAAATATGTTAGAAGGCTATTTCTTTGTTCACAATTTTTTCGACAGAGAAAATATCATCTTTACGCTTCTTAAGGCTCTCCCCCATGTCAAACATTGGTGGGAAACTTACTGGGGGCAGAGTTCCACGAAGGAATCTGGAATATATGGGGCCGAGGCCACTTGGGATTTTTTTGTGGATGCGGTAAAGGAACAGCATTACCCTGTTTGCAACTATGAGGACTAGTACTGAAATGGACCACACTATGGCAAGAGAGGGGTCAAGCAGTGTTGAAGTTCACCAATACTTTCCATACCTTGCACACCAAGTTGGGTATCAAAGACTCTTAGCGACATTTGGTTCTGAAATACCGCGGGGCTCTACACAGATACATCCAAATTGAAATGGATTTACTGGATATCTCATCACTCGGTTCTGCTTATCGATATGTTGTTAAAATCGAGCAGAAGTTTAAGCACCAAAAAAAACGGGAGTTCGAATAGGCAAATCCGCAACAAACAAAGTATGAGAAAGACGGCCCTAACAAACTACTTCCTGAAAACCAGTCTAAGCCACAGGAGAAGAAGGGTCACGGAAAGACGAAGAAGGACACCAGAAAATGGTGTGATTTCCACAAAAGCCCTTGGAACAACACCAATGAATGTCGCTCAAAACAGTCATTGGTGGTCGAGATCAAAGACAAGGAGCCGAACCCTAATTCATAATCTGATTCTGAAAATACTGGTAAAAGACAAATCATTGACACAGACCCCACTGCTATTGTCACGACCGCATCAATTCAACCAGAAGAACCAACAGATCTAGAAGAGGGGGAGAGCCTTTTTCTTTCACATATGTGGGTGAAGGGGACCCCACTGCATTTTATTGTTGATAGCGGAATCTACAAGAACCTCATCTCAGCAGAGATCGTCAAATAGTTGGGATTGTCAACAACACCACACCCGCAGCCATACAACATCGGGTAGCTTCGCCAAGGACGATATCTTCGTGTCAACCAAGAGTGCCAATTGTCATATGGAATCCAACCCTTCAAGGATGAGGTATTATGTGATGTTGCCCCACTGGATGTCTGTGATGTCCTCTTGGGCCAACCATATATGTGGAGACGCCATGTTGTTTATGAGTCTCAACCCCGCAGTGTCATTGTTTCTCTAGGGGGTCATCTCTACAGAATACCAGAGGTAGTTCTGACTATTGTTCCACCTAAACAGTGCCGCAAGGTAGTATCTCATACTGCAAAATTTAGCTTCTTCATAATCTGTTCAAAAGAGGAACACAAGGACACTGCAACCACTACAGCCTTGCCCCAAGCACCTTCTATCCAACAGAAGCAGGTCGACAAGGTTGCAGCAAAGTGCAAAGATTCATTCTGCACACAGGCATCTCATGTAGCCAGAGTGGTTAAAAAGGTCCAACCCTTCCAGCCACATGTTCATGACAACCTTCAATAAGCTAAGCAGCACAACTTCTCCAACAAGGCAAGCAGCTCATCAAGATACAGATTCAGCAAACGCTTTTCCCTCTCCCCCGGGCACTCAACGCAATGAAGACCATTGCTTCCTAAGGAGGGAGGATTGATCCAGGTGGATATTGGTGGCCACCCACCTTTTCCAACTGGCTCAAAACAGTTTTCTGGCAATTTTGGTAATTTACTATGTTTAGCAGTTTTTAACTTCCGCGGCCATTTTGAGGCCCTAAATGACGTTTTTGGGAAAATGGGGAGCAATATGGAAGTTTCTTCCATATTGCCCCCAAAATGAATCTCCTCGATGATACATTTCCAACGCGCTATCATGCGCCTAAAACGAAGATTGTATGCAAAAGTTACAAACCCGGGAAGTTGATGTACTAACTTACCTAAACGAGGCCCACATGACTTTTGGCGCTTCATCTCCTAGGGTTAGGTTTTTGAATGTCTAGGGTTTTTGTCATTCCTTTTTATTGTAAAAAGGCCTTCAGAGCCTCATTGTAATCATCTTCTTACGAATGTGAGTAGCCGTCACATCTCTTCTCAGAGATAAGTTGCCACCATTCTAACGAGTCTTTCACTCTGTATTTTTACAGTCTCTGTACATTTATTTCATTAATAGAAATCATGTATTATTGTATATTTGTGACTCTTGTTATATTTTCGATATATATTTGTTATATTATGGTCTCTCTTGCAATATCTCTGAATATTTTTGTGTTATATCTCCGCTCTCATTTCGTGCCGAAAACAATCTGGATCATCGGACCTACACAAAATACATATAATGGGGCCATGTTTGTTTCTTTTATGGAGTATGTCCTACATCAAGACCTTGTTCTGAATAACCAACCACATAAACACTTTAGTCTTTTTCGACGCCTTAACCTGCCAAATTTATCCCACCACTAGCACTTATCATGAACTACTTCACCCATCAAAGGTTGATACCCCAACTTCATTGTACATTGCCCAACAACCTTGTTTTTCACCCACATCAACGAATTTGGTTTGTCTCTCAATATAATGTGAGTCTGACTTAGATTAGACAGAAAAACTTCCCACATCTAATAGTTCTCCTAATAATCCAATTGTTGCTACAAACCTCCAGCCTCAATGCCAAATGTTAGTACTTGTGTCATCTACAATTTGATTCAAAGTAAAATACCCACAGTCGTGGACCTAGTGAATCAAGACCATAGGAAGAAAAATATTGTTCCCATAACACATGATGGTATCTATCCTCAAACAAATCATAGTACTATTGCCTACCTTCTAGGCAACAAATTGTCCAATGATAGGAAAGGCCAACACCAAATCTTTCCACTGGTTGCAGGCATTCGTACTACTCTTAAGAGGACTTCTTATCCAATCTAAAAGAGTGGAGGGAGCTATATATCGCTGAATGGTTATTCTTTTCCAAAGGCTCTCCTTTGTGATCAAATTATGTATACTTGCTTTTCCATGGGTGTGAATATTTTTAAGCCACCAATCACCTTAACCTTTTCGTTTTGCTAAACTCTGCCAATTGGCCAAATGTAGGCTAATTTAATCGCTCTTTCCCTTCCACAAAAAATGAAATTAAATTCTTCCAATCTTCTCCAACAATCCCTTTGAGATATGTGCCAAGGAATTCCAATAAACAAGGATTTCTTCTAGGACCGAGTTCACTAGTGTTAGTCTCCCACCCCAAGAGAGACATCTATTACACTAGAAATGGATTATTTTTTCAAACTTACCTATCAACTAGATCCAATCTCGCTTAACATATCCATTGGGATTTTAAGTACACCCCAAAATGCTCAATCCATCTTGTACGTCAATATGTCTATAAGGAAAGAAAACCTTTAAATTCTACTCCTCCTCATCTCTCAAGCCATTGGAGTAAACAACAGACTTAGTACAATTCTAAATCTTTGTAATATAGTTGGATAATATCTTAATATTTCTTGCCTTCCCCCACATTTCCATCTGTAAAAATAAGTACAATGTCAACAAAGAGAAAGTGTGTAAGACATTGACTGCCACCAACCTTAATCCATTGGATCTTTATTAATCCTCTAGCCCCCTAGATTGATCTACTCAATCCCTCTCCAACCAATGAAAATAAATAGGGGGGAAGAGGAAAACCTTGTCTTAAGCCTCTAGTAGGATTAAATGAAGGAGAATTTGCTCCATTAATACAAATTTTAGTGTAGAAACTAAAGTCACACAATCCATAATCCAATTGACAATTGGAATACAAAATCTCAAATGAATTAGAAGTAATCTCAAATATAGCCAACAAGTCCTATCATAAGATTTTGACAAATCAATGTTGACCACGACTGTAGGAAATTTCTTTGTTTTAATTGAATGTAATCCTTTTGAAGTGGACCCAATGGCTTCATGTATTTTCCTTCTAGGAAGCCAAACTCTCAGGAGAAATATTAGCAGAGAGCACTTTTTTAAGTCCCATGGTCAAACCTTTATAAATGATCTTGTAAACACAATTACATAGAGAAATAAGTTGAAATTCATCAAATGTTTTAGTCTTATCCACTTTTTTCATGAGTGATATAAATTTTGTAATGAAAGAATCAATAACTTTTCACTAAGTCTCACCTCCTCCACCACTCTCAATAAATCATCACCCAACAATTCAAAAATGCCTAGGAAAAATTCAGCAACGCACCCATTTTGGGCCTAGAATTTCGTCTTTATGGAGAAAAGATAGCACATTGAGCAACTCATCCAAAGAAATGTATTCATATAAGACCTAATTGTCACTCTTTTGAAACCAATTGAGGAAAAAAGTAACTTAGTCACTTTGATAATTTTAGCTACATTTACACTCGTAGCCTCTTTATACATAAACTCAAAGTGTCTAACTCCCACTTGTGTTAGACCGTCAAAACTTATAACCACCTCACCATCCTCCTTCGCATATCTCAAACAGTATTAATCTTCTACCTATAATTTGCAAATGAATGAAAATATTTAGGATTTTCATCACCTAATTCCAACCATGACACATGACTTTTCATTCTCCACTCCAGATCCCAAGTATTCAACAACTTTATCTTTTGGCCTCCAGCTCCATCAATCCAATAAGCTTTGCTTCATTGAAAGTGCTATGATTACTCTCATTGAAAAACTCCCCAATGTATTTCTTTATCTCTTTAATGTATTTGTCTCTATTTCAATTCATTTCCCCTACCCAAGCAACTACCTTGCCTTTGACTACCTTTGGTGACTCTGCGTGCTATTCACTAGAAAATATCTTGAGATTCATATCATAATGCTTCCAAGCGCTTTTAAAAATTGTTTGAAATTATTCCTTAGTAATCCATTATGGATTAAACTTGTAGGGATTGGAAGGCTTGTGTTCAAATAAAAATCTATCTAGAGAAATATTGGACAACAATTAGAAACTCCACCAGTGGTAACCCAAGTCCACACTCTATCTATACCTTGTAAAAGTTCATCAAAGACAAGAAATTTGTGAAGGTGTTTTGAAACAGCATGAGGATCCACACAATTTTTACTCAAGGTAGGTTTTTTGGAGATAGACTCGACATCCACCAATCCTACCAACTCAATTTGATAAAGGAAAAACTTGGCTAGATTTTCCACCCTTGCTAAATCCCCCCAAACTTCACTTTGTCTAAAGTAAAATTCAGATCTCCTAACCTTCTACAAAGAAAATAATTTCTCTGAAAATAACTACTTTCCTTCAATATAAGGGCAATACACATTCATCATAATGATGGGTTTCCCCAATCCATTAATGATTAATCCCATGCACATCCTTAAAAAATAAGCAAAGGAATTTGTCAAGGTCAATCTCAATATCAACCCAGTAATTATACCTCCAAAATGACCATATGAATCCAAGGAAATAAAATGCCAATCCTTGAGACTCTTCTTAAGACTACTAATTAATGTGTCTCTAAAATCCATGGTCTCTTGTAATAATAGAACCTTCAACTTCTCTAATTCAATGATTCTAGACATGAACAATATTTTAATCTAGCTACCCAAAATCCTAATGTTAAATGAGAGAAAAATCATTTAGAAACACCCTTAAGGGATTGTGGTGCTTAAGGACCCCCATTATTATACATTGTCTACCCCATTGAATCTCAATCATTGCTTTCTCTTTTTCCTTCTAAATAAATGACTCTCTACCTACTGAATAATTAAACATGTCTTTAGGAGTATCCATTCCCAACCCCTCTGATTGCATGCCCCCAGAATATTCTCCCAATTCCAAGGACCTTAAGTTGTATCTACACTTCCCCCTATCCTCAGGAATTATGAATCATGATTTTAACCTAATCCCCATAATCCAAGCTTAGTTCTCAACTATATGAGGTTAGTGAATTTCCCATATTAGCAGTCGATGGATCCACACTAGGGTTTGAACTTCTACCACCCCTCTTACCCTTTTGAAGTGGAGGCAATGTTGGTTGGGGTTAACCTATTCCCAAGTAATTTCAAACCCTCAAAATTTAAATTAAATTCACATGAAGTATGTAGCTTATAGAAGTCTCTTCTACATTTTCAAAAATTTCCCTAAGTGACAAGGGGACGTCCATGACATTATTCTTAAAGTATATGGAAACTTAAAGAGGATTCTTCGCAGCATCCACCTCTAAAGATATAGTTAGAGGCCTGATGGATTTTGTGCTGCAACTTTAGGAGAAACAACAATACCTTTAATCAAAACATTATATCCACCTAGAGGTCATGTCTTGGCACACCCATCTTCCAAGTCCAACAATTCTGGATCAGCCACCTTTTGAATAGGGCCTTGATGACCCTTAGACCCATGACCAGTCTCCAAGGATTGTTTCTTACTATTTACATCTAACATTTTGCACCACCAATGGAAAGCAAAAGGATAGGATCAATCAATATCATCATGGCCATTTTGGTGGAACTGAACACATCTAAAGGGAATGCTTACATAATCCAACAATTGAGTATACGTATGGCCCCTAACCTCTAACTCCAAATTATTATCAAGACAATCTCTGGTATCTATTTCAACAAAAAAAATTGCAACAAACCAATTAACACTGGTAAGAATAGATGTATCAACCCTTGAATTCCTTCCTAAAGTGTTACCTAAATCCACCAAGAACTTCTCAATCCAAAACTCTAATGGAAGACCAAGCATTTTTATCAAAGTGGTAATTTGGGTGGTTGACTCCAACCAAGGATCAGAAACAAGATGCCAAGGTTTGAGGCACAAAAAGGCAAATCCCCAAAACCAAATTCCACCAAGAATCTACTTTGCATCCTATTCAAACTAAAATTTGAAACTAATCCAATATCTAGTTAATATATGATAATATGTACCATAACCTACAAAAAGTCACCAATGCCTTTCTATCCAATTATTCAAAGTTTTTGAAGCAATCTGCTGACCAAAAAACTTCTAGATTAATGTATTTCCCAATGGTTGAGTAATATGGTTGAGTCGAAAGTCCTCCCCAACAAAACTTTTTACCTTGAAATCCTTTTGTTTAATCACCTTTCAATGCTTTATGTGAGGAATGTCACCACCTACATGTGTAGTCTCAATAGAATCTCAACACCCACCAAGTAAAACACCCAAATCTAACTTGGTCCCAATAAACCCTAAGCCTTTTGTAGAGTCCCCTTCTCCATTTTCAATCATAGAAACTCCAAGAACCAAATAATTATTGGAGACAAAAACTTTCTATGGAGAGGAAGATTTGAACTTACCATCAAACAAGGAATAAGATGGATGCTCCTCAACTTTATGAAGTTCATTAACTTATGCAACTTAGAGATCTGATCTTCCATTTCCCTCCTCACAATATGTCGAATCACATCTGCCGCTTGTACTATTGTTGTCAAAGTTATAACTGGACAACCTTAATGCTTCTCTCATATCCACTTCAATGAAAAACCATAAATATTTTTTCAACCTTGTATCTTGACCCCCTTTGACCTCTTGCAATGATTCACTATACCTATAAACCAAGGAGGTCTATATCTGATGTGACCAAGGAAGTATATATCTGATGTGACCCCTCATAAACAAAAATCTTGATTCCTTCAGTGGGGTCCTCTAAATAGTCAACAAATCATATCTACTTGCTCTTCTTGTCTAGGGTTTTTCCAAGCCCCCGCTCATTGAACTGTCCATCCCTAAAGAGCCAACTTTATAAAAAATGGATCAATAATAATATCCTTAACCTTATTGAGAATCAGTTTATTTGAATTGGGAATCATGAATCTATGTTCAACTTCAACATTAAAACACAATTTTGAGTCAATCCATCAAAAATATCCTTGACAATATTGATATATGTTCTATAAAATATCAAGGACCTATGGGAGAATCTCTGTGTGTGTGTGTGTGTGTGTGTGTGTGTGTGTTAATTAAGGGTCGGGATGGTACTATCACTATCACCAAGAAAAAGAATATATATCTCATCTCATGTTGTAATGTTCATACTCCAAGGAGGTATGGGAAGATGTGGAAATATTAATTGGTATTTGGAATCTTTAGGAAGGGGGAAGTCTTTAAGAGACCTTTAGAACCTGGAGTAACAAAAAGGAGACTTCCAAGATCATAGCACTTCCACTCAACATAGTTTGGGGAGTATGGCTTTCTAGAAGTCAAAAGTTGTTCGAAGCCTAAAGAGACTCTTCTCCTCAAATATATTGACCAATCCTTAGATATTTTAAATGCCTAGCCACAGGCACAGGAAAAATCTATCTCTCATATACAAGGTGAAGTGGCTATAAATAAGGATATTCCAGGGGATTTTTTATGGTGCATCATAGGGGAACCCTCCTAATGCAAGTTCAAGAGGCATGTTATATTTATATTTAGGTCATGAATTTATTTTAATGCGGGAATCGGTCAAGAAACCAACAACTTTTGTGAATTGGTGGCTTTAAAGTTGGTCCTGAAACTAGCACAAGATTTTGGTGTAACCCAATTACAATTTTTTGGAGACTCAAAGTTGGTTATCCAATGGATGCGCAAAGAAATTGCTCATAGTAATTTTCCATTAAGACCCTTGTATGATGAAGTTTTCAATCTATTGGTGTTCTTCTCATATACCTCTTTGTCTCATATGTACAAGGAAAAGAATAATGTTGCAAATGGGCTCTCAAAAGTTGGTGTTGGGCTAGAATGTGGAACCTAGATTATTTCAATATTCTAGAATGAACATACTGCAAAATATAATCATGAACCATGGACTTAATTGTAGCTATTACAATTTCTATCTTAGTTTTTGTATAATGATAGAATTGCATTGATCTTTGGATGAAAGATAAAATGTACTTTTTTTAATGTCATTTTGGTTCTTCTTTAAGAGACTACTAATGTAACTAAACAAAAACAACTTGTAGTTTTTTTTGTGATCATGGATCGAACATATGAATTTCATGTAAAGGGATTCAAATCACTTACGAATGCCACAAGTATCTGACAATGTATTTTTTTGATATTAATAAAAATACGTTTTTTTTCTTGGAAAAAAATATATATTGATCAAGCATATAACAAAAACAAAAACAAAAATCAAACATCTAAGACATAAATTATAAAACTTGAAGAGTGTGAATTAAGAGTTTAATGCCCTATCCAATCAATACATAGCTCTATGACATCAAAACTCAAACCACAACTTTACTTGTTTGTTATTTCTTGATAATAAGCCTTCAAAGCAAGAACCGAGATTGCTTTGACAAATAGAACCTAGGATACAAAGAACACCAAATAGCCATTACTCTGATGAATTGTGCATCTAGAAAAGAATTTTCACATTGACCCACTCTATTATTGATTGATCCATAGTTTCTATAGGATTAGGACTCTCTGACAACTGAAGGTATGATTCCAAACAAGATAATTCTTTGGAAAACTCAAGCTACACAATGTTATCCTCTATTTTGTAGCATTCACTTGTCCCACTCTTGGCCTCGATATGGCCTCAAAAAAAATTATTTAATAATAACATCAACTAGGTTTTGACATCCAAAAAGGAAGACTCATTTGCATCAAATGAAATTTATGGGGTTTTCATCCCATGAGACCATCTGAAATGTGTCCTACCAATGAGATGATGTTATGATCAAAGTCAAAAAGCTTCTTAGATGGGAAGAATTCATCGGTTCAAAATTTAGGATATCATCGTAAACAGGGGATACGAAATTGCTCACTTATGAATAGTTGTAACTACAAATATCACAAGAGCGTGATTTCTACAAAGGTTGGTTGAAATTGTTATGTTCGTAATAATGCACTATTGATGTGCTTGACTTGATTTTAAATTGGACACCAAGTTTTAAGAACTAAGAGCCCTCGTGATCCATTTCATCAGATCCATAAATTCATGGAACTAATCTATAGTAATCCTTAAAATAGGGTTTTACTTTATCAGTGTTAATATTGATAAATGTAAGGCCTTCTGTGACACCCAACGAGCATGTGCACTCCTTGGGAAGATTCGATGAGGAGTTAGGTGAAGAGCACAAGCAGGATGTGATTGATTGGGAAAGAACTTGTCGTATGGGAATGAGCAGGATCACCTTGGGGTAGCATGGTGACATGCAAACCCAAGGGGGAACACACTCTTATTCCCTTTCGACGGTCGATGGAGACTTGGGTTTCATTTGGGAAAGGGAGGTGCAACTTGGGAGCACTCCCAAAGAGTGGACCCATCTTCCCTTAATAGCATGGGGGCACTGGAGAGGTTGAATGACCCCATCAACACACCCATGGAGAGTCACGACGATCAGCACAAGGAAGAGCACAAGGAAAGGGGTGCATGCCCAAGGAAAGGGGCGCACGCCCAAGGCAAGGGGCGCATGCCCAATGATGGGGTGTGCCAGTCCAAGAGATGTGATGGTTGATGGGTGCATGAGATCGTTTGGGCATGTTGGGTTCACGAAGGGGTGTGATGGTTCATTTAGGAATGATGGTTCACGAAGGGGCACGACACACACAAAGGATGTGACATTTCACGATGGTGACCCTTGGAGTCCATATAAGAGCACAAGATGCACAACTAAAGGTGTAAATAATTCAGCAAGGAAAGAGACATTAGTAGTCTAAGTTTGGGCACACAAGTGGGGCACACCACAAGATGAGGAAAGGAGGAGCAATGGAAGAAGTCTTGGTGTGACGAATCTGGAAGTTTGGACAGTTCAGATGTATGGGGAAAAGTCATGAGACTCTGCCCAATTATGTAACTAGGACAATAGTTCCCTCTCTATAATGTATTGTTTATGTTTCACAATATAATAAAACAAAGTCAAGTATCAAGGACCACTGGTTCCACACGCACTATATATGTGTCTCTCGTATTTCGCATTTTTTCTATTGTATGCTAGAATGACTAAGTGTTAAAGAATGTTAACAATTGTCTAACTAAGAATACAATTGATTTTCCCATAGTAAGGGTGTGACTCGTCTATAGCCTAGAACAGAGTATGGGTATGCTCTAGGTGAAGAGGCATAGTTCAAGTGAAGTATCATTGGTTAAGCCAAGTTTCCAAGTGAGAACCATCGCAGCGTCACACGTCCACAAGATGCCAAGGTAAGACTTGGGCATAACTCTTGGGGGAGTGACAATACCCTCTAGGAAATCAAGTTTTGGTGCATATGAGTGTTTTACCATTGGAGGTTGGTGTCATCATGGTACTTAATGACATATGTTGATAAGAACTGCTAAGTCATAGTCAAAAACATCAACATAGAGGGGATGGTAAAGGTCTTGAAGAGGGCACACTCTACTCTCCTTTTGCAACATATCCACCTTGAATTCTCTTCAAGGTTGGTGTAAGTGTTAAGAACCAAATATCAATATAGCATAGAAAAAACTCAGAATAAGTACTCAACGCCTTGAAAAAGAGAGAAATTCATATAATAAGCCTCTTTGAGGGGGCAACCTCCTTATGTACAATTCTCGAATGATTCCAAATGAAAATGTCTCCTTGGTATATATAGGAGA
>JASDQU010736718.1:503489-523421 GCA_032191745.1 Picea mariana | reverse complement strand
TTCAGGCTCCAATATGATTTTCCCTTCCTCATCAAGTTCTAGCAATATAGTTTGAACTGGGATCTTGTCGCCTATAAATTCTTTAAGCATGAAACACGGAAAACTGGGTGTACTCGTGAAGATGCAGGCAACTGCAATTTTTATGCCATAGTACTAATATTTTGCAACACCTTATAAGGGCCATAGTACTTTGGTGATAATTTGTTATCCTTTTTGGCTTGCTTGAGGGACATCTGTTTGTATGGTTGTAGTCTTAAAAACACCCAATCCCCTACTTCAAAACTTATTTCACTACGATGTTGATCTGCTTGTTGTTTCATGCAATTATGTGCCATGGTCAGGTTGTCCTTTAAGATTTGGAGAACTTGTTGTTGATGCTTGATGTGATCTTCCACTGCTTGAACCTTAGATTTTTCTTTTAGAGAAGAAGTGATGGAAGGAGGGTGGTATCCATAGAGTGCCATAAATGGTGTCATTTTTTTTGCAGTATGAAAGGAAGTGTTATACCACCATCCTGTCAAGGGTAACCATTTGAACCATTGTGTCTGTTTATTAGAGACAAATCAACGAAGGTAGCCTTCCAAACATTTGTTCACTATCTCGGTTTGTCCATCAGATTGAGGATGATAGGATGAGCTATGAGCCAATTGAGTACCCAAACAAGAAAACAATTCTATCCAAAAATGTCCAGTGAAGATGGGATCTTTGTCACTTACAATAATCTTTGGGCTGCCATGTAGCTTTTGAACTGTCTCCATGAATGCGGTGGCAGTTGTACTAGCTTTGAAGGGATGAGAGAGTGCAAAAAAGTGTGCGTACTTGGTTAGTCTATCAACAATCACCATGATGACACTCTTTCCTTCAGACTTTGGTAACCCTGTGATGAAATCCATGGAAACCTCCTCCCAGCGCTAACTTGGGATGGCTAATGGTTGTAAAATACCTGGGGTCTTAATTGTTTCCACCTTATTTTGTTGTCAAACCAAACATTCTGCCACAAACCTTTGAACATTAGTTTTAAGGCCGTCCCAAAAAAAATCCTTCTTGACTCTATGGTAGGTTTTCAAAAATCTCGAGTGCCCTCCTACTGGAGAGGTGTGCAATTCCAATAATACATTTTGTTTGAGTTGGGAATTCTTACATAAATATAAGCGATCTTTGTACCATAGTCAATCATTTTTCCATGTAAATGTATCTGATGCACTGGAATCCTGCTGCAACCTTTGAATGAGAGTCCACACTTTTTCGTCATTCTTCCATTCATCCCTTGCTTCTATTATCTAATTAGGTTGGATGATCGAGATTGCACAGAGAAAGGCCTCAACATCTTCATCCTTTCTTGAGAGCACATCTACCACAACATTTTGCTTCCCCTTTTTATAGACGATTTCAAAATCATAACCCAATATCTTGGTTACCCATTTTTGTTGTTCTTCTGAAGATTATCTTTGTTCCAAGAAGTATTTAAGACTATCATGATCTGTTTTGACCTTAAAGTGCCTACCTATTAGGTAAGGACGCCATTTCTCCAATGCATGTAGTATTGCCATCATTTCCTTCTCATAAATGGGTTTGTGTAAGTCCTTTCCCTTGAGTGGTCAACTTTCAAAAGCCAGGGGCCTTCCTTCTTGCATTAGGACAGCACCAATTCTATTTCCCGAGGCATCACATTCCACAATAAAGGTTTTTGTGAAGTCTGGAGTGGTCAAGATAGGAGCTTTGCACATCACCTCTTTAAGTTGTTCAAAAGATTTAGTTGCCCCTGGAGTCCATGAAAATGCATCCTTCTTAGTTAGTGTTGTTAAAGGTGCTGCTATTCTTCCATAGTGCCGAACAAACTTGCGGTAGTAACCTGTCAAACCCAAAAATCCTCTAAGATTCTTCAACGTTTTGGGAATTGGCCAGTCCATCATGGCCTTAATCTTGTTAGGGTCTACCTTAACACCTTCATGAGATACAATATGACCTAAATACTCTACCTCCTTCACTTAAAAGAAACATTTGGATGGTTTGGCATATAGTTGTTGCTCCTTTAGTAGTTGTAGCACCTTGTCAACATGTGGCACATGATCCTCCCAAGACTTTCTATAGATTAGTATATCATCAAAAAATACTAACACAAATTTTCGAAGGAAGGGCTTGAAAATGGAATTCATCAACCCTTGGAATGTGGAAGGTGCATTTGTAAGGCCAAAAAGCATGACCAAAAATTCATAATGGCCTTCATAAGTTCGGAATGTTGTTTTTGGGATATCTTCTTCCTTCATTCTAATCTAATGATACCCTAAATGGAGATCCAATTTTGTGAAATAGATTGCTCCATGTAGTTCATCTAACAATTCATCAATGACAGGAATAGGAAATTTATCTTTAATAGTGATCTTGTTGAGCTCTCTATAATATGGACACATACGCCGTGAGCTATCTTTCTTGAATATCATTACCACTGGTGCAGAGTAAGAACTTTGGCTAGGTCTAATAATGCCAGCCTCTAGCATTTCTTCAACCATGCACTCAACCATGCGCTCAATTTCACTCTTCTGGGCATAAGGGTATCTGTATGGATTGATGTTTGGAGAAACACTCCCAGGAATTAGGTGAATTTCATGATCATGATTTCAAGTGGGTGGAAGACCTTTGGGAATATCTTCAAATACTTTGGAATGCTTATCAATGATCCCTTGGAGATATTGAGGAATAGATTGCTTAGATGTTTGAACATCTAGTGAGCAAAGTTGTGCAATAACGCCTTGATGCCCCTTTTTCAATAATTTTGTCATGCCATTAGATTTTATCACCTTACCGGGTTTCCCTGTGATACCTCTTAAATCAATTTATTTTCCTTCCAATGAAAATTTCATGAAAAGTTCTTGAAAATTAAAAGCCATTGTTCCTAATGATTGTAACCATTGGATTCCTAGTACAACATTAGCACCACCCATTGGTATAGCAATCATTGGACTATTCATTACATATTCCCCCATAGTAAGATTGATCTTATTGCATTTTCTTGAGAAATTGATAGTTCCTCCAAATGCAATCATTACTTGAAACTATGGCGCTGGATATACAAAGCAATTGAGAGCTTTGGCTAATTTATAGTGAATGAAATTATGAGTACTGCCAGAATCAATTAGGACTATTACCTTTTTCTTTTTGATGTATCCTTCGATCTTGAGGGTTTGAGGAGTGTTAATTCCAGCCAATGCATTACACGATATCGTAGGAGTCAACTCTTCAGACGAAATTGCTTCTATGTTTTCATCTTGAGATGGTTCTTGTTCTTCTTCTTCTTCCTCTTCACAATATATGTAGAATAATTTCTTCTCACCACACTTATGTCCATTACTATACTTGTTGTCACAATTAAAGCATAAACCTTTTGCTTTTCTTTCCTCCAATTGTTGAGGTGTCAACCTTGTAGTTTGAGGTGTTTTATAAGAAGGAGCATTATTCTCTCTATAGATGTTGAGATTGGTCCTTCTAGTAGCCATAGCCATATTTTTACTTTCAACATTTCTTGCCACCTTAAATGCATTCTCTAATGATTTGGGTTCCCAAAGGAGAACCTCATGTTGAATGTTATCCTTTAAAGTTCTTATGAATGCATCAATCAAGTGCTCATCTGGAATATATGTTACTTTTATATTCAATCTTTGGAAGTTCTCAATGTCCTCTGTAACTGAACCCTTTTTCTTGAGATTTATCAATTGGCTAAAGAAGGTATTGCTCCTTGTATCCTCATAGTGTGCTATCATTTCTTCCGTAAAAATTGTCCAAGTGACGAGTGATTTGCGAGAACAAAGCCATCGATACCATACAAATTGATTGGGTTCTAAATATAAAGAAGCAATTCGTACCTTTTGTGTATGTGGCACATTATGTAGATCAAATAATTTCTCCATCTGAAGTATCCATGTGATTGGCTCCTTGCCATCAAACTTCCTCATATCAATCTTAGGAGCGTGGTTGGTCTTCAACCCAGAGTTGGAATTTCTCCATTCTTGATTCACCTTCCTTGTGTCCTCATCATGAATTTCATGGGATACATTTTCACTTTCAGGTGTCCTCCCTATTATGAAATTTTTCAATCCTTCCATGATCTCCCCTTTTAAACCCTCCATCATCTCTTGTAGTTCATCTTTTGTCACTGTCTTCTTTTGTAAATCATTTATGTCCCTACGCATTTCTTCACCTTCATCAAGAGTCCATGTAGGATTATCTGGAGTCTTATTTGGTGTAGAAGTTCCCTTTTTGGGTGGCATGTTGGCTAAGTATCTCTTTTGAACCTTGATTTTGAGGTGGTTCTGCTAGACAATATTTCTTCTGTTGTATCTCCAAAGTTTCAGCCCTTCTAGGTATGAAACTTTATCTTTTGTAGTTATCTGATATTTCTTCTCTGCAATGCCACAGTCTGATCAAAATTGGATGTGCCAAGTGGAATTTACGGTAACTTCCCCACAACTTGCTGATTTTTGGCATTTCCGGAAGATGTCACTTGTATAGCGTGCATCGCACAAAATAATTGATATAAAATTATGAAACTCGTACCAAAATACTATAGACTTTCCACTATCCAATGCAACCAATCTCACTCAATTTGGATACTCTAAGAAGAATTTATGATTTTTTTACCTGGAACACCTTCTTGAGACTAGTCAATAGGACTAGTCAAATACCCTATCTTCCACAGGGTGTATCTACAAAGGTAAGACGAACCAGAAGATGAAATTTTTACCAAAGATACCTTACTAAGTTTTGTGAATATCCTCTAGATTTCAGGGTCTGAAACGTTACAGAAAACATTTTATAGTGAAAATTCCGCAATGACTCAGTTCAGGATGATTCCAGAACCCTATCTTTCACAAGTTGTATCTCCGAAATTATAAGGCCTCAGTAGCTGAAATTTTAACCCAACGTACCTTGATCCGTCTACTAAATATCCTCCAAGTTGTTCCTTCTGAAACGTTGTAGAAAAAGAGTTATAGAGAAAATTCCAAGGTGTCTCAGATGTAGCAGCGAAACCCCAAGACCTTAAGCTCTGATACCATATGTTAAGAACCAAATATCAATATAGCATAGAAAAACCTCAGACTAAGTACTCAATGCCTTGAAAAAGAGATAAATTTAAATAATAAGCCTCTTCGAGGGGGCAAACTCCTTATGCCCACATAAATGTACAATTCATAGATGATTCCAAATGAAAATGTCTCCTTGGTATATATAGGAGACTAGGAGGTATAATTGAAACTAATGGAATAAAGCCAACATAAATAAAATAACATTACTAATTTAATATGCCCCAATTAAGCGGTAATGAGCCAATATTAGGGCTTAACAGCAAGCTAATGCTTTCCTCTCATGACACATTAGTTGGAATGGAAATGTAGAAAAACAAAAGTTTATTAACAAGAAAAAATTATTTCAGATGCATGCACAACTTATTAGAATATGGTCAATTGGGTGTAGCTCAAGTGGCAAAAAAGGAAAAAGTTGTTACCCCCTATCCAAGTTCAAACCCTACTTTGTAACATGCTTTCTCTCTATGAGCCAATTGTTGTTGAGATGTTGACCTAGCCTTGATCCTAAAGAATATGGTTTACCCTAGGTACCATCCTTGGAATGAAGGGAAGTGATCGGTGGGTTTCCCTAGGAAGTGCCTTAGTGTGCTCCTAAATACTCTCATATTTATCCATTTTATTTAACTAATTACCTTCAGAACATTGATGTTTTGTCCATTATTTGGCCTAGTGCTTTCTAAGTTGGCCAAATATGTATCCCGTGACATTTTGTTGATTAATATTTTAATAATGGTTTACTTTGGTTGCATTTTATGAGTTTAACATGAGAAAATTCTTGAGTGTGCCTAATTGATGAGTATGAGTTTGTGGTGTGCTTGTTGATGAGTTATGTTTTGTTTCCTTAATATCATGAGTTGTGGAAAGATTCTTTTGTGTGTATTTTAGATCTAGGTTTGGCATTGAGACCTATCCCTACTGTAGATAGGAGAAAGGACAATCAATATATGTTCAAGTTGTAGCTAGTAATCCCTCATCAATTTGAAGAGTAAGGAAAGATGTTTTTGGTACAAAATTAAGGTATGGATTAAATTCCTCTCATGAAACAAACAATAATATCACCAAGGTTGCAGGAGTGCATTCCATAATACCCTTTCTCGAGAAAGAAGGAGGTGGTTGCAAAACTCTACAATAGTCCACTAAAATAGTAGAATTAGAGAGGATGATAACACCATGAGTTCTTAGGAAAATGGCTTGATCCAATCTAAGGAGAAGGGAGATGGTATCATATCTTGAGTGTAGGCCATTCAAAGAAGCAGACTAAGAGTAGGAGTGGATCCATGGACTCCCCAACAAATCAATCATTCCAACATCCTTGATATATTATGAACCCCATGATCCTATTCCTTAATGTTGATGTAGAGGAAATAGTGATTTCAATGGTAAGAACTGTTGATGAATGCAGCTATGGGAGACATCCTCTAGCTTACAAACATGTGATATGTCGAACATAGCAGCTATGTGAAGCCTTTCTCTAGGCTTACAAACATGAGAGAAAGCCCATATGAAGGGTTCATGGTTCTTGCCTGGGACTGAGTCAGGAACGTAGAGATGACCTCCTCCATGACGTGAGTGAGAATAAATACATATGATTATAATCCAAGTGGATACCGATGGCTACCCACCTTTTCCAAATGGCTCAAAACAATTTTCTAACAATTTTGGCAATTTACTATTTTTAGCAGTTTTTAACTTCCGGGGCCATTTTGAGGGCCTAAATAAAAGTTTTTCAGGATAGACCCAACTCAATGATATTTGAAGGCATTATTGAGGCCCCAAAATGAATCTCCTCGACGATACCTTTCTAACGGGATATCATACGCCTAAAACGGAGATCGTATGCAAAAGTTACGACCCCGGGAAGTTAATGTACTAACCTACCCAAACGGGGCCCACATGACTTTTGGCGCTTCATATCCTAGGGTTAGGTTGTTAGATGTATAAGGTTTGTGTCATTCCTTTTTATTGTAAAAAAGGCCTTCAGAGCCTCATTGTAATCATTTTTTTTGCGAATGCGAGTAGCCGTCACATCTCTTCTCAGAGATAAGTTGCCACCATTCTAGCAAGTCTTGCACTCTGTATTTTTATAGTCTCTATACATTTCTTTGATTAATAGAAATCATGTATTATTGTATATCTATGTTTATGGTTGCATATCTGATACATTTTTGTTTTATTATTGAATATCTATGATATCTCTGTGCATTTCTTTATTATATCTCCGCTCTCATTTCCTGCCAAAAATAATTTGGATCAATGGTATCAGAGCAGGTTGCTCTTGATCATTTTTCAATGCATGTCCCCGGCGAGGTCTGAGTATATCAAGTTGGGTCTTGAGCTTGTCTCTCTTGAATACAATCGCTCTCGCACACCCAAGAAACCCTCAATGGCAGAAGAAAATAAAAAACGACGGAGCAGACGATCCTATCAATCTGTTGTTTGAGCAAGCTCTCACGCGACAGAGGGACGAAATGATGGAGAATTTTTCCCACATCCTTCAATGCCTGCCAATAGCAACAGGCGCATCTTCATCAAGCGACCACTTTGGAAGCACCTCGCCTTTCAAGGTACAAGTTAAATTTGATATTCCTATATTTGAAGGACAGATAGAGGTAGAAGCCCTCGACAAATGGTTAAATCTACTAGAAGGTTATTTCCTGTTCACAATTTTTCCGACAGAGAAAATATCACCTTCGCACTCCTTAAATCTCTCCCTCATGTCAAACATTGGTGGGAAACTTACTAGGAGCAAAGTTCCACAGAGGAGTCTGGAATATATGGGGCCGAGCCCACTTGGGATTTTTTTGTGGATGCGGTAAAGGAACAGTATTACCCTGTTGGCAACTATGAGGACCAATACATGAGATGGATCACACTACAGCAAGAGAGGGGCCAAGCAGTTTCGGACTTCACCAATACTTTCCATACCATGTGCACCAAGATGGGTATCAAAGACTTCGAGTGACATTTGGTTCTGAAATATTGTGGGGCTCTATAAATATACATCCAGATTGAAATGGGTTTTCTGGACATCTCATCACTCGGTGTTGCTTATCAATATGTTGTTAAAATCAAGTAGAAATTTAAGCACCATAACAAATGGGAGTTCGGGTCTGCAAATCTGCAACAACCAAAGTATGACAAAGACATCCCTAACAAACAGTCTCCCGAAAACCAGTCCAAGACACAGGAAAAGAAGGGTCATGGGAAGACAAAGAAGGACATCGGAAAATGGTTTGATTTCCAAAAAATCCCCTGGCACAACACCAATGAATGTCACTCAAAACAGTCATTGGTGGCCGATATCAAAGACAAGGAACCAAACCCTGATTCTGAATCTGATTCTGAAAATACTGGTAAAGGACAGATCATTGACGCAAACCCCACTGCTATTGTTGTGACCGCAACAATTCAACTAGAAGAACCAACAGATACTGAAGAGGGGGAACTCCTTTTTCATTCATTGATGTGGGTGAAGGAGACCCCACTACATTTTATTGTTGATAGCGGAAGCCATAAGAACCTCATCTTAGCAGAGGTCGTCAAAAAGTTTGGATTGTCGACAACACCACACCCACAGCCATACAACATCAGGTGGCTTCGCCAAGGACGAGATATCTGTGTCAGCTAACAATGTCGATTGTCATATGACATCCAACCCTTTAAGGATGAGGTATTATGTGATGTTTCCCCACTGGAGGTCTATTATGTTCTCTTGGGCCAACCATATATGTGGAAGCACCATGTTGTTTATGAGTCTCGACCCTGCAATGTCATTGTTTCTCTGGGGGGTCATCTCTACAGAATACCAAAGGTAGTTCCGACTACTATTCCACCTAAAAAGTCCCGCAAGGTAGTATCTTATATTGCAAAATTTAGCTTCTTCACAATCTGTTCAAAAGGAGAACAGAAGGACACTGCAACCACTACAACCTCGCCCCAAGCACCTTCTATCCAACAGAAGTAGGTCGACAAGGCTGAATCAAAGCACAAAGATTCCTTCTACACACTGTCCTCTCATGTATCTCAACTTGTTGAACAGCCTCATCCTCAACAGGTTCGTGACATACTTCCACAAACTGAGCAGCGGGACGTCTCCAGCAAGGCAAGCAGCTCACCAAGATGCAGATTTAGTAAATGTTTTTCCCTCTCCCCCAGGAACTCAATGTAATGGATACCAATGCTTCCTAAGGAGGGAGGATTGATTCAGGTGGATATCGATGGCCACCCACCTTTTCCAAATGGATCAAAACAATTTTCTAGCAATTTTGGCAATTTACTATTTTTAGCAGTTTTTAACTTCCGGGACCATTTTGAGGGCCTAAATAAAGGTTTTTCAAGATAGACCCAACTCAGTGATATTCAAAGGAATTATTGAGGCCCCAAAATGAATCTCCTCGGTGATACCTTTCCAACGGGCTATCATACGCCTAAAACGGAGATCGCATGCAAAAGTTACGACACTGGGAAGTTAATGTACTAACTTACCCAAACGGGGCCCACATGACTTTTGGTGTTTCATCTCCTAGGGTTAGGTTGTTGGATGTCTATGATTTTTGGCATTCGTATTTATAGTAAAAAAGGCCTTCAGAGCCTCATTGTAATCATCTTTTTTGCGAATGCGAATAGCTGTCACATCTCTTCTCAAAGATAAGCTACCACCATTCTAGCGAGTCTTGCACTCTGTATTTTTACAGTCTCTGTACATTTCTTTGATTAATAGAAATCATGTATTACTGTATATCTGTGTTTATGGTTGCATATCTGATACATTTATGTTATATTATTGAATATCTGCGATATCTTTGTGCATTTCTTTATTATATCTCCGCTCTCATTTCCTGCCGAAAATAATATGGATCAGATTATCTGAGTGAAAAGAGATATGTTGAGTTCGTACGTGCATGTGGCTGAGCACAAGGTGAACGTGGGAAATCCCAAAAGTGTTGGGCACATCATCATGTGAACAGAAATGAAGATGATGTGATGGCCTCCTCTAAGCAGCAGAGTTGACGAGAAGACTCCAAATGATTCTCCTATTGGTGGCAGTGGGAAAGCATATCTGTAGAGTAGATGTGCATGTGGACAAGCACAGGTGAATGTGTGAAGACTTGGTTCATCTATGTAATGCATTGAATCAGGTCCATGGCATCCATATGGATGTGCCCCTAGTGGATGAGCACTAGTGGGTGTATCATTTCCTTTGCTATATATTGTTCAAGAGTCAGACCTAACTGTAACCCTAGTTATTATGTAAAGGGTACAGGTTGGTCCTACCATATCGTGTCTAAAGATAAAATGTAAAAGATAATTAATAGTAATATTAATATTAATTATTATAATAATAATAAATAATATTTGACTTAGAGAGTTCATCCCTGTTGTGCCAATAGAAACCCTTGTTAATTAGTCAAATTCTAATATAAGTAGGAGATGATTCTCCATTGTAGAATCATATCCTTCTCATATGTTTTGGAAATTTTAGAAAGTACTTCTCTTTGGAAAAGGTGCGTGCCTCTCTTGGGCACTTGTGTTCTAGGGCTTAAGCACCCTCTTGTGTGCTAAGTTATTCTTGGTGGTGAAAGGTCTTTCTCTTGAAGAATATAGCAAAGGATTTGGCTAGGTTTTTCTCCCTTGTTTGAGAAGGGTTTCCCGGGATATATCTTGTGTTCTTGTGCATGGTGTTTCTTCTTGTGATCTTGGTTGCTGCAACATTCTTGTTATGGTTAAGACACGATGAAATTAAATGAACTACATGCTTAACCTAGATTATGGAAAATCAACAAGAACAATAGTCCATAGCCAAGAATTCCTCAACAGGAATCCTAGGCTCTTATAATAGAAAAATGTTCATCTACACCTCAGTTAAGGTAAATAGTTTATAGTTTTCATGTTTCTTACTAATAGGTTTAGAAGGAGCTATAGATTAGAGTTTGTAATGATGAAGGATTTTTTATGAAATAAAAAGACTATCATTATCATGAGTTGAATTAAGATATAGGGAAGGAATTTACCAAACCTCCTCAGTTACCCACTTAGAGAGATAGCTAGTGAATGCACCTTCATATCTGTTATGCATTGTATATTTAGTTAATGTTGTGGATGCTTTAATTTCAATAGTTAGAATATCTGTGTTCTTGTGATTCATCCTTTGTTTGTATGTTGTGAACCCATTTTCGATAGTCGATTTATTGTGTGATTCAATGCACTCTAGATTAGGACTAATTTCTAACACTATGGTTGTTTTTTTTTCGTCATTCCCTTTATGTAGCACTTAAATTTATTTCTTCCATTTTATTTATAGTCAAGTTATTTTATTTCAATAGGAAATAAATAAATCCGCAGCACCAGCCAATAAACAATAAAGTGTTTTATGTCTAGAAGACTTATGTTATAGGATCTTAGTTATTTTATGCAAGTAGTTGCATATAACTCACATAGATTTCCATTCCTTAGAAGAAACAGAGTAAAAGTTCATTTCATACACTTGAAGGTTGCATAAGCTCTAAATGGTACTTCACAAGTATATGATTCTCAGGCAAATAATTTAAGTGTAATTTCCTAAGGTAAATAGCCTTTATTTTTGTAATCTTTGATATCACCATGCATTATGTGGATTTCATAACAAAATATTAGAATGTGGTGTAAAAAAATGAAACATAGGAAATCAAATTAATGTTTGGAATATATAACTTTTATTTATGAAAAAATTGTATAACTCATAAAAATCTATGTTCTTCTAACTACATTATGTTACTTTTTCTCTAAAATACAATCCATATTTTTGTGTTTAAGATGTCGTGTTAGTATATAAATGATGGAATTTCTTGAAACAAATTTGCATAGTTGTAACTTATAGTCAGTTCATGTGTGCCATTATTGTTGCATAGATGTGTACATACATACATGTATGAACATGTCCTCAAATCACCATGGACCCATGTGGTGATCTATTTGTTTGTTTTTACAGTTTTTTGTTTTTAATTTTTTTTTCCCTTTTCTTAAAAAAATTGTTTACGGAGTTTGTATTTATTTATTTATTCTTTAATTTAATTTTTACAAAAAAAAAATATTTAATTTATTAAGAAAATACCACTTTTTTATTTACTAGCCAATATGAAGTTTTTTATTTGTGATAGTACTAGTTATCAAGGCTATGGTTTCAATTAAGTTGTAATTTTAACTCCAAAATAAAATCGATGCTACTGAAAGCATCACTTTTCAATTCAAGGGTTAATTTTCCTCGATGGTACTGGTTTTCCAGGTCACGATCTCCAACGAGTCACAATTTTAACCACCCCCAAAAAAAGGGTGCTACTGATAGCGTCACTTTTTTATTCAAGGGTTGATTTTGGTGTTTTTGACACAAATATGGGTATTTTGGACCAGAGTTCTCGTTTTGAGGTCACATTACTCATTAAGTTGATAACTAAGTTATATGTATTGGTTTCCCTAAAATACAATGAATGGGGCACTAATTATTAGTTGGCATGATGCCTAGAGGGGAAGCAAACCCTCAATACTATTAAAATATTTGATGTGCTCGTTTAACCATAGACAATATCACAATATTGTCACCCAACCATGGGCATGCAGCCACACCCAAGCACTGTAACCTTTGACAGATAGAATGATTCTGGAAGCAGCACTAAAACCAACAGATAACCAAGAGAGCACATCTTTGTCCAAAGATAGCATACCGGACAGAAAGTCCCAAAACCACATAACAAGAACAATACCCAACTACAGTAGTTGCAGTTGCACTTACCAATAATACCACCAAGAATATCATAATACCACCAAGAATACCACCAAGAGATACTAGCAGGTAAGGCGCATGTCTTAGGCTAGATAGCGCTAGAGAGAGAGACTAAGAATCACCCCAGAAGATCCACCTTCCATTCTTGCAGTTGCAACTCCAAACTTGCGCTATACTTGAGAGAGTGAGTGAAGTGAGTGTTTCCAAATGAGCTCAAGCGCCTCCTATTTATATTGGTTCTTGTCACTTGTCTAGGTCGACTTGTCCTTCTAGAATTTAAGACTTTAATATTAATTATTTTACTGAGTTGATTGGTCTTCTAGGGTTTATACACATTTGTTTAGGGTTTCTCTTGCTTCCAGAATATTCTATTCTAGTCAGAGATTACACATGGAAGTTAATACCTCCCGCAACTACCATAGTATCAACACTCCCTCCTAGATAGGAAGGTATTAATTGTAGTGGTCTCAAACACATCCATCCATTTCACATGGTATGGGAAAGGCTCACATAGTCTTGCAAACCATTCAATAGGTAGCATCATCATAGCCACGCAAGATATCTCATGATCATGTAGATCAAGTCACGAGCATCATCATCACTATCCATCTAGCTGGCAATCACCTCCAACACTATTGGTTGGCACACCAGGCTAGGAAACATGGAAATTGGGTAGAAACACACAGTTACTGCAAAGCCATCCAATAGATCACAATTGTGTCAATCCATAGTAGTACACAATTGTTATCTAGTGGTACACAATCACTCCTAGTAGCGCGTAGCTACTATCTAGTGATACACAGTCACTGCCAGTGGAATACATCCACCACAGTAGCACATAGCTATTGTCTAGAGACATACATTCTCCACTACAATCAACTAATAGTTGCACAGGCTATCACTATGCAATACAACAGTCTCCTGACTTCAAATCATATCATCGTCTGCATCATCTCTCAAGGTCATACTCCATCTAAGTGATTGGGCATGATGTTGAATAAGTCATGTGATATACTTAGCACACTCAACAGAGTGTCTCGCATAAGTCACTCACTCAACAAAGTGATACAAGGACCATTCTCTCCATTGTATCATCTCTAAGTCATACTAGCATGATGTGAATGCATCATATCTAAGTTGTACTGGCATGATGTGGAGTATCATCTACATCATCTCTAAGTTGTAATAGCATGATGCCAATGCATCATATCTAAGTTTTACTGGCATAGTGTGGAGTATCATCTACATCATCTCTAAGTCGTACTAGCATGATGTGAATGCATCATATCTAAGATGTACTAGCATGATGTAGATCAATGTCTCTGCATCATCTCTAAGTCGTACTAGCAAGGTGACAATGCACCATATCTAAGTTGTACTGGCATCATGTGAGTCATATGCATCATCTCTAATTTGTACTAGCATGATGTTATTGCATCATATCTAAGTTGTACTAGCATGATGTGACTCAGGCATATGCATCATCTCTAAGTTGTACTAGCATGATGCTAATGCATCATATCTAAGTTGTACTAGCATGATATGTCTCAATACATATCTACCATATCTAAGTTGTACTAGCATGATGTTGAAGCATCATATCTAAGTTGTACTAGCATGATACATATCAGCACTCCCTCTCAACCAAGGGATCAATCTCCACAACTCCCAGCTTGTCCCTCAAGTATGTAAACTTTATCTTGGATAGAGGCTTTGTCAAAATATCAGTTGTCTGCTCATTGATGGAGATGTACTGGAGAATCACTTCTTCCTTCTAGACTTTCTGAGGGATAAAATAGTACTTGATCTCAATGTGCTTCGACCCGTCATGGAACACGGGGTTCTATGAAAGCTTCAGATAGCTTTGATTATCACAATATATCATAGTTGAATCGAGCACCTAATCAAATAGTCCATAAACCAACTTACGGAGCCATATTGCTTCCGTACAAGCATCACAAGCTGCAATATACTCTGCTTTTGTAGTGTTGAGTGCAACATACTTTTGTTTCCTACTAGCCCATGATATCATAGCAGAGCCCAAATTGAAACATATACCAGAAGCACTCTCTTTTTCGTATGCACTCCCTTCCTAATTTGAATCAATAAATCCATGCAATTGTACGTCATTGTTTGAGGCATTTCTCAAACCATAATTTAGCGTCCCGCGAAGATATCTTAAAATGTGCTTTACATCTATCCAATGCTCATGTCTAAGTTCCACCTAGAACTGGCTCAACATGTTCATAGCAAAGCAAATGTCTGGTTGGGTACTAACCAAATACATCAATGAGCTAATCAATTGTCGGTATAGGGATGATTCTATTGGATTAGAATCAGAGTCTCTCAACTTCTTCAGATCTATCACCATGGGAATTGTCATAGATTTGCAATCCATCATCCCAAACTTTTGAAGGATCTTTACAACATACTTCCCTTTCCCTAGGAAGATTTCACCATGCTTCAGTCATACTTCTAGTCCCAAATAATAATGCATGAAACCAATATCGTTCATATCGAATTCAGAGGCCAACTCCCTCTTACACTGAATAATGAGAGGCTTTGCACCTGTCAAAAACAAATCATCAACATATAGTTGTAGGATCACATGTGCATCATTCAAAACCTTGTAATAAAGGTTTGGATCAGCATAGCTCTTGGAAAATCCAAGTCTCGTCAAGTAATTGTCAATTCGTGTAGACCAAGCTCTTGGAGCTTGCTTGAGTTCATACAAGGCCTTGTTTAATCTGCATACATGGGTTTCTCTCGGGTGTACCTCAAAACCTTAAGGTTTCTCTATGTATACCTCTTCCTCAATTACTCCATTGAGAAAAGCAGTCTTTACATCCATCTGATGTAAACTCCAACCCATGGATGTTGCAAGAGATATGATGGCTCTAATAGAGGTGTATATGGAAATTGGAGAAAATGTCTCATCATAGTCTTCTCCCTCCTGCTGGGAGAACCCTCTAGCCACAAATCTTGCCTTGTATTTATCGATACTCCCATCTATTGCATGCTTTATCTTGTAAACCCATTTTGAAGTGAATACAGACTTTCCTTTAGGTCTAGGCACAATTTCCCATACATCATTTTTCATGATGGATCATAGCTTCCTTCCATTCTTTCTCTTGACTTCTTCTTCAAAGGTGGAAGGTTCTGCATTTACAAGACTTGTCATGAGTGTCGCATAACTAGAGAATCTTTTGGGCCTCTTTCTTTCCCTGAAGGTTCCACTTGGAGCTTTGTGTCTTTCTACTTCTTTTAGGTGTCGGGTACAATAATTAGTTCCACATATTCAAGTGGTTGTTCTAGTTGTTCATTGGGATGTTCTGGAGAAAATTAGTTTCTTCCTTAGAATCTTCATGTTCTTCTTCATCATTGGAATCCATGGAATCTTCTATAGATTTCTAGAAGGCAATGTTTTCATCAAAAGTCACATCTCTACTAATTTCAACCTTCTGTTGTCCTGGAACATAGATTTTGTAAGCTTTTTATGACTCACTATATCCAATGAATATGCCCTTGTTTTATGAAGGTTCCAACTTCTTCCTTTTGTCCTTGGGAACATGAATATAGACAGGACAACCAAAGATCCTCGAGTGTTCAACACTTGGCTTCTTTCCGGAGAAAGCTTCTTATGGAGTCATGTTCTTCTATTTTGAACATATACGGTTGTCACAGTTGCTTCTTCCCATAGAAACATGGATAGATTCTGGTCTTTCATCATTTCATTAACAGATTCTTCAATTTGGAACGGTTCTTCCTTTCTGCCACACCATTATGTTGAGGATTATGTGGGACAACTAGCTCCCTCCTAATATCGGTTGCTTTACAAAAAGGTAATGATCTCCTTGGAGGTGTACTCTTTAACCTCGAGATATTTATCTTCCACTTAGTGAGGAGGCTGACATTTGTCGACACACATCTGAGTGTATTAGATCCAAAACTCCTTTTTCTTTACACGCTTCCTTTAGAATTGGTACTTAGTGAGATCACCTGCCTCACCACTTGATGGATTCATCTACTCCATGTTTGCAACTGTCACTGTAGCTCCTTCTCAAATCTATCGCAAGTGACCTACTTGGAACAAGAACAACAAGAGAAAAATTATTTACAATAGCATTTTCATAAGAACATATCTATGGCAACAAGGATGGTAGTCATCATAGAGTTACCAAGGTGACCTGCCCGAGAGAAAAACAAGAAATATCTCCTAGAGGAGATGTTAGTTCATTTTGAAAATGAGTGCAATAAGCATCTATATCAATAGTACTTACATACAACCAAGTATATCTAGCAGTAATAGAACCTTTCAAAGATTGTTTACTTGTAATGTAGCAACTATCAAACTTGACATGTGCAAATTGAAACTTAACAATTTGATCAATCAAACCTAGAACCTAGAGCCTCATTGCTAGAGAGGGTGTGCTTGTTCCTCTGAATATATGAAATCCAATATCATTGCTTGTACAAGGTCCCTTGTACATCCCCTGCAAACTCACTCATGCTTTGTTGGATTATATAACATGAAAAGCATACACAAGTGCATATATTTTAAATTTGTAGTATCAGTCAGCTTGTCTTCTAATTTGAAACTAGACACCATATTGACAAGAAGAGGTTAGAAACTAAATCAAAAAGGTTCAATGATTAGAACAAGCTAGAAACCGTGAAATTTCAACTTTGACTACAAAATCAATTTTGACCAAAAGTCAACCTTTGACTTTGAATTTGACCAAGAACTCAAACTCGATGTTTTTGTTGGTTGAGGACACCAAAGGGTGCTCTAGGATAGGGCGCACTAGAATATCCATAAATTAGGTCTGACGCTTCACTTAAGGTGCCCAGATAATTAGATTAGGGTTTGTTGCAGCTGCAAAATCAGAAACCCTAGTTGCAGCTGCAACGAGTGCTACAATGAGCTTGAAAAATAAATCATGCTTTACCTTCCAGCAATTACACTGTTCTAATTTCTAAAGGTAGTGTGGGCCCACAACCTGTTAAAATATTTGATGTGCTCATTTAACCATAGACAATATTACAATATTGTCACCCAACCATAGGCACGCACCCACTCCCGAGCATCGTACCTTTGACAAATAGAATGATTCTGGAAGCAGCACTAGAACCAAAAGATAACCAAGAGAGTGCATCTTTGTCCAAAGATAACGCACTAGACAGAAAGTTCCAAAACCATAGAACAAGAACAATACTCAACTGTAGCAATTGGAGTTGCACTTACCAAGAATACCACCAAGAATATCAGAATACCACCAAGAGATACTAGAAGGTAAGGCGCATATCTTAGGCTAGATATCGCTAGAGAGAGAGACCAAGAATTACCCCAGAAGATCCACCTTCCATTCTTCCAGCTACAACTCCAAACTTGCACTATACTTGAGACAGTGAGTGAAGTGAGTGTTTCCAAATGAGCTCAAGTGCCTCCTATTTATAATGGTTCTTGTCACTTGTTTGGGCTGACTTGTCCTTCTAGAAGATAATACTTTAATATTGACTGAGCCAAATTGTCTTCTATGGTTTCTACACATCTATTTAGGGTTTCTCTTGCTTCCGGAATATTCTATTCTAGTCAAAGGTTACACATGAAGGTTAATACCTCCCGCATCTACCATAATATCAACATATACATCATTAAATAATGATGAATTTAATGAATTTATAATCATCTTGATGGTTTTTAAGGATGACTATCTTACACTGGATGAAAACTCAAGAAAGACCAATGGTTATGTATTCGTGGATTATAAACCATGCGCATTTGTATATCACTTTACAAACTTAATCATTGGTACAAACAATGTCTAGAAAGATCTCATCAAAGGTATGATACTTCCTATTTCATTCAAAGACTAAGAAATTGATGGAGACCATTAGTAATAGAGATGATCTAGATGTTAGAAAAACAGGACCGCGGAGCAATAAAATAAAACAAATGCATAAACAAAACACAGAAGACACACAATACAAGAGAGACACAGATTTACGTGGTTCACCCAGTGTGGGCTATGTCCACCAGAGAAATTTCCAGGTCCTTCATTTATTATTATCCAGCAAATGAAGGGATACAACCTACAGCAAAACCCGTTGTAACTTCCTCTTCTTTCTCTCATAGTCTCCTCTCTTAGAATACAATATTCACGCTCGACCATAGTCGCAATACATTTCCCTCATAAAAGAGGGTTTCCTTCTAGGGAAAAAAACCCTAACATAATCTCTACCATTCGATTTGTGACCTTATAATGAACGGTCCAGATTTACAATGAAATTACAATATACTTTTATAAGGCAATTTTTGCTTCGAGGGCTTCGCCCCCGAACCCTCGCTGGGGGCCCGCTTGCCCCCGGACCCCACAGAGGGGGTACCCCCCTCTGCACTCCCCCGCGTGGAAGAGTGTACATACTTCTGGGGTGTAAATACTTCATGGGGTATAAACACGGCTGAAAGTAAAAGACCTATAAATCAGGAAGATAATCAGGCTCCACAACCAACAATCTCCCACTTGGAGACTGATTTCAACAACTCCACCGTTGTTGTATATGCTGGACTCTGAACCTTCTTGGACCTGGCNTTACTCCCTTTGTTAACATGTCTGCAGGATTCTGGCTAGTGTGTATCTTTTCCATCTTCAATTGTCCATCTTCCAAGGCGGATCGTATGAAGTGGTACCTCAACTGTATATGCTTAGTCTTTGAATGGAAGGCTGAGTTCTTTGCAAGGTGAATGGCACTCTCACTGTCACAGTACAACCTGTTGTTCTCCTGCTTATTTCCCAATTCCTCCATAAACCTTTGTAACCAAATCATCTCTTTACTAGCCTCTATAGCAGCAACATACTCTGCCTCTGTTCTTAAAAGTGCAACAACCTTTTGCAGTTTCGAAATCCAACTTACTATTGTTCCACCTATAGTAAAAACATACCCTGTGGTGCTCCTCCTGCTGTCTTTATCACATACCATATCTGAATCAACATATCCCTGTAGAAAAGTGTTTGAACCTCCAAAACATAATGCATGTGTAGTAGTACCTCTCAAATACCTGAGAATCCACTTTACTGCCTCCCAATGTTCTTT
>JASDQU010736718.1:485844-503389 GCA_032191745.1 Picea mariana | reverse complement strand
CAATGAGGAGATGGTAGAAGACGGTTGTGAACAACGAAGTGTGATCATTTGTGATGCAGGGAAACATGATAGATGGGAATGGTGAGGGGGAGCAGGTTTAGAAACCATAATGGTTCTGCATGGGGGTGAAATCCTTATGGGAATGGTCTAGAAATTAATCATGATTAATCAGGGTCGAGTTGCATGGCGAATGGAGTTGGGCTAGACGAGGGAACCCGCTAGTGCTTGGTTGGCCCTCACCACCAGGTATTTCTCTCAATCTATGGAACTCATTGTTTAATTCCTTGTTTCGATTTATGCTTTTGGTGAGGGGGAACGACCCTTCTGGGTCTGTCACTCTGGTCACCTATTTGAGGGCCCTGTTAATCTTTTGGTGGGATCCTTATCTCCTGGGGACGCTCTGGATGGTCTCTGTGGCGAGTCTGAAAGTGGGTCAAGTTATGTTTCTCAGTGTCAGGTGTTCGTTTGGTTGTGTTTTCCTCTCTTATACAGAGGTTTTGTCATCTCCTTGGGTGTCCCTATGTTTACTTTGTCCCTCTCTAACTTCACTCAGTAGTTGGTGGGGTGGTCTTGGTTATTTGGAAGGGCTTGTGCTTTGGTTGGTATGGCATGGAGGGGAACCAACAAGGTGAGCTCTACGAAAAGGAAGGCATGATCTTTGGAGGATATACCATCCTCATCTAAGGACCTTATACTCTCCTTCTGGGCTGCAAAGGAGGCATGGGAAGCTGAGAAACTGTATAAATACAAAGTTCCAGCAAAGGCTAGGGAAGAGGTTGAAGAACTGGAGAAGGAGGTGTGGGAAATGCAACAAAACCTTTCCAAAGACCATATTCTAAATGAGGTTGAAGGATGGGTGAATGACCCATTACACATTAGATCAAGGGGAACTAATTTTTTCAAGTTAGCAGAAACATATTGGCTAACAAAAACCTTGATTTCCCAAGCCTTGGGCCATACAAGGAAGGACATCGAAGACATTCTTCATATCATTCAAATTTTTGAAGGAAAATTCAAGGCAATGTGCCAGGTAGTCTTTGGGATGGGAATTACAGTCTCTCAAGTTAGGGAGGAGGCGGGCATAATTGAACAACAATATACTCCATCATGAGGTTCAGAGGGCACTCAAGGAAACCCAATTGTGTTGCAGGAGGAACCCTACGTTGATGACAACACTAAAGAACACGATATGGAAGTTGAATTGATAATTGAAGTTGTCAAGAAAGAATTCCTTCTTGGTCCTCAGCCATGAAGTTTATTGCAGGCAATATGATTATTGCAATATGTCTTTTCTCAATCTTTTTTGGTTAATTATGGATAGTTTTAGACAAATTACAATCCCTTTTGGGGGAAACCTTTGTGATAAATTTTGGAGAGTGGATAATGCATATTTTTTAAATCTTTCATCTTATAGGGGCTCTGGTTTTCCATGTGGCAGACCCCTATCAATGTTGGATGTAATTTTGATGTATATATTGGTGTATGAGACCCCCTTGTTCGTGGGATAAGGGACCCCCTCCACCCAACGATTTGACTGGTAAAGTCTACAGAGGTATACATACCCTACCCCCCTCTGGATTTGAACTTGTGACCTATTAGGAGGAAACACATGTTCTTAACCATTAGGCCTACTCAGGTTGTATAGAAAGCTCCAGTGGTTGTTTTATACTTAAAAAAAACAATTATATTAAAACAATTTTAAGGGGCTACTAATTTCACTTGTTTATCATTTTGTATTAACAATGTACAATGAAAAATGATATCAATAAAATGAAAGATGGTTTATCATCAATTTAAGATTTACGAACATATGGAATACATAGTAAATTTATACAAAATATAAACAATTTTAATACAATTTCCAACAATAAATAAATTAGTGCCCACGCGATTTTACTAATAAAGTTTACAAAAGTATACATACCCTACCCCTTCTCGATTTGAACATGTAACCTTTTAGGAGTAAACACATATTCTTAACCATTAAACTCACTCAAATTGTTAAAATAATTTATAAATTTGAATTTACAATTTCAAATTATTAAAATAATAACTTAGAAATTCATTTACCCTATCAAATTTTATAAATTTACGCAACATAAACAATTTTAATACAATTTCCAATAATAAATAAATTAGTACCATTGATGTTTCTTCCTTCATATTTATTAAATATAGCCGTCCTCCTCACCTTTATCTAATAATATTATTCAAATCCCCACTTATATTTCTTAGATATGGGAGACATCCTCACCTTTTGGCCTTATAATGTTTTTCAAATCACCGCTTCATTCGTGGTCCAACTACTAATTTGTTTCTAATGCTATCTTTTTCAATAAGAGCTTCATTTCCTAATATTAATATTTTTTTGGGAAAGGGTTTTATGTTTTATCTATTGCTTTTTAGTAGTGGGCCAATCCAATTCAATTTCGATATTTTAATATTAAATAAATTTGTTGATCATTTGTGACTAACCTACTTAATACTTTAGATTGTTAATGTGTACATGCATTGTTTTAGTTGTGTACATTCATTGTCTTGTATTTGAAGGGATTTTAGTTGAGTTTTATGGAAGGTTATAATGTAGTAATTATTATGTAATAAATAACAATAATGATGTAATGATAGTTATAAGACAATTATTATGTAATTTGATTATGAATGTGTAATAATGATAAGTTATGTCATTTTTCAAGGATATGATTTATCACATGCTAAGTGTATTTATATATATGTTTATTATACTCAATCGAACATCAATCTCATATATATTCATGTAATAAATAAATATTATTTAATATGTATATATTGGATTATTTTATGCATTCATGATGTTTTCATGAAGTGAACCACCAAAACAAAATAAAAAAAGAGAAAGAAAAAAAAACTTTGCAATAACTCCAATCCACTCTTTATTCCCATAATAAGAAATGATCTAGAATACATAGATTCATTGCCACGAACATGGTAAGAATTTGATGTTTAATGGAGGGGTAAACACACATAAATTGTTAATGTAATGGTGTAAAATGAATGCTTTAATAAGGTACTTAGTAAATAAGACATTATGTAGATAACATGGTTACCAATGATGGAGTTCAATACAAGAAGATCTACTAACAACAACAAGAACATCTCTCAAAAAGCGGTTTGTTGAGTATAACTTTCTTGAAAAGAGTTTTCCCACAAGGAGGGCCAATAAGAGAACTACCCAGAAAGGATTTCTTAACAAAAGAGTAACTTACAAGGAAAGTGTCCACAAGTGTTACCAATAGGATGAGCACCAATAATGTCTTGACATACAAAAGTTTCATTGGCAAAGGGTGTGGCTTATAATTATGACACATTGATGACACATTACATAATAATTGTCCTATGACTACTATTACATGATTGTTATTTATTACATAATAATCACTACATTATAACCCTAGTTCTAATATACCCTGGGTATATCATCATGCCAAGATTAAACTTGAGATCAAGAAAGATCAACTTATCAAGGTACCATATCGACACCGAAATCATAGAAGTTGTAGTATGCAATAATCAACATACCAATATCCCAAGGTACCTAACGAGAGTCAATGTTGTGTTTACATATCTAAGCATCCAAAGATATATCAACATTTAAGTCAACAACAAAGAAGATTGAATTCAAAATCTTATAATCAGAGAGTTCCCAAAAGAATCCACCTTAGATGGATTGATTTTTTTCAATGCACCAATTTTGTTCAAGGCTTCGAACATCATATCGCTTTGTGTCCTCAACCTTATCAAATAGTTGCAAGTTATGAGAAGAAGGTTCGTTCTTTCGAAAATTGTTTTCCCTACCCATGCTTTGAGGACAAAACATTTTTAAGGGGGGAAGAATTGTAATAAAGCTGGGGTATATTACAACGAGGGTTATAATGTAGTAATTATTGCATAATAAATAGTAATAATGTAATAATAGACATAAGATGATTATTGTGTAACGTAATGATCAATGTGTAATAATGATAAGTCATTCCCTTTGCCAAGGACATTACTTATCACCTACTACGTGTATTTATATACATGTCCATTATACTAAATCAATCATCAATCTCATATATATTCATATAATAAATCAATATTATTTAATATTGATAGTAGGGATTGCTTTATACGTTCATGATGTTCTCATGAAGTGAACCACCAAGTTCACTTCACAAAGTAAAGGGAAATTGATGAAGTCCATGACACATCGTGTTTTCTTTAGAAGATAATTAATTTGACACATCTCGTTACTTTTTTTTGTGGATAGTGGAATGGAGGTTTAATCTATGGTTTGAAGCCTTTTCCTCAAACATTTGCATTTGATGCTCACTTTTGTTGCTCGAAATATTATGTATGCCCCATAGTTGAGGGTTCTATGTTTATCTAGTGTTCTACAAAAGGAGTGTTGATTAAGCACATTTGATGAAACCTTAATTAAGAAGATTTACAGTAGTAATGTGAATTATCTAAGCCCTATTTTATAAGTTTTACAACCATGGCTTGGTTTACCTATCTTGTTAGATTTTTGTATGTTGGATATTTTGATTGCCTTCTTTCAAAAGCCCATGATTATTATTTGATCAATTATTTATGAATGCTTACAAGATATGCACGATGAACATTGTATGATTTAGGACATAGCGCGTATAAGTATATGTAGGATGAGGAATTGGTGCAATCTCTTCACTCTGTTTGAGAAAACACGTGGGTGGATGAAGATGCCATTGTTCACTCTTCCTCGACAATCCTAGGGTAATGAGGTCATAAGTAGCTTACTAGGAAACTGCTCTTGCTCTCTAAAAATAGTGATGTATTATGTTACCTACTATTTCCTACAAATGTATCTATTTAAAAAATAAGTAAATAACTTTATTCCCTCCAAAATAACTATCCATACCAAGAATCAACAAGAGCCTCAAGAAACGAAGTCCCTCCACATCTTTTTTGGGAGGAGGCAAGTTGCATAAATGTTTAAACAAAATGGAACAAATGAATCGAGAGCCACATACAATGAAAAGACAAATAGACGTTGAAGCTACATATTACGAGTGTTTAATCCAACCACTTGTCTTTGCCACAACTTGTGAACACTTTTAGTGTGCCTAGTTTTGGTCATTTACATCCTTGTTTCTTGCACATAACTTTGAAATTGATGAGATTTTTCCCCAATACCACAATTCAGTTGCATGTTGTAGTTCTTAGCTAGGTTGCCACTCTGCATGGAGCACAACCAACTAAATGTCCAAAAGGTCATACACTAGACTATCCTTAAGAGTGTTAAAGTCATGGTTAAGAGTGATAAAGCCCCCTCCCTGTCACCTTGTCGTGTTCAAGTCATGGTTAAGAGTAATAAATCCCCCTCCCTATCACATTTCCATCTTGCACATATAGAGATTTTAAATGTATGCCACCATCACACAATATTTGTCTCATTGAGGTGATCCATGAGGCATTCAAACAAAATAATAAGTAATTAATTTAGATAAGTTACGAAGTAATTTGAATAACACGAGAAGTGTTTCTCACTAAAAGGTGCTAAAAATTTAAACAAAAATTTAATGATCAATGGACAATAAATTATGACCTCAAAGTTGGAGAAAGCAACCCATGCTCAATATTTAAAGATAAGATGGTATATCCACCTTGTCAAATTTCTATTGCTCTAAGTTGTTTTCTTAGGAAGAGGGCATATGAGTGTTGGAGGGGATTCCTTGTAGGATGGGTGTACCATTGGGAGAGATTCCCCCACACATCTATCATAGGTTCCTTACACTTATGGCACTTTGACATCTTTTGTTTTTTAGTAGTTTAAGGTTATAATAGATTCTATGACAATTATGACATATTCTTCTTACATAGTTATGACAACTCTATGACAAAGTACTTACATAGTCATGACACAATTATGATAGACTCCTTTCATGGAAGAATTTGTAGAAGATATTAGCAGTAGTTAACTTTTGCCTTTGAATTTCCCTCTTGTCAAGTTTGACTAGACGAGAGACAATAACTAGTTAGGGGTATATATCCATACATGTGAGGCGCATGAACATAGAGTAAGAGTATGAAAGCTTAAGAGAAGCCATTATAGTCCCTTGAGGCTAATGGGTGCAAAGGTTTTTGAATGGCAGGTGGAAGTGTTATATATTTTTTAAATTATCTGTACTGACGCTTCAATAGAAAAGCAAAGCACTTATATCGATGCTCCTATACCAAACTAATGCAACAATGCTCCAAGTCCGCTAGCACATCGAAATCGATTCTCCAAGATCAAATAGGAGCATTAATACTCCAATGCCACAATCAAGCACTAGTGATATCAAAAAAAAAAAAACTATTGGTTTATTGTAAAAAAATATATATACTTAATAAATAATCAATATTTCTTGTCATTTTTTATGACTTTGTTTTTTATATTCCTCTACCAACATGGAGCATTGACCCTTCTCTATAAAAGGGAAGCATTAATGCTCCACGAACACCAAGGAAGAACACCACACAACTCGGAGAAACTTTGTGAATAAAGGGAGGTGAAAACCCCTTTGGACATGCACCCATGATGCACAAAATGTGCCCCTTTCTTTCCCAAACTTGCCCTCATTTGTTGGTCATATTTTGATGTAAAACCCTAAATAAATTCCACCATTAACCTACAAAATAGAGGAAAAACCTTCAAAACAACAAATAAAAACTAGTGAAACCAACTAAGAAATCAAGAACAATAGTGAGAAATAAAAAATAACACAAATAAAATCAATAACGAGGAGAATGAAATAATAAAAAGGGATAAAAATGATTGCATGGTTGCAACTCTTTGTCTTCCCCTACATTCATGGCTATTCTTATTTTCATTCTCTTGTGGAACCACCTCCTCTTCCTTTTCTCTCATGTGAAATGTAAAAATGAAAAAAAAACCCTCACATTTTCCTCTTTTTAAGAGTTGTCTTGTAGTTTTTCCCACCTAGTTTAACAAGATAAAAGAAAATGAATTATTATGAATCATTGCTTCCATGTATTAGGAGCATCGGTGCACCTATACCAAAGGGGAGCACCTCTGTCCCTCGACCAATGGGGAGCATTGGAAAAAGTGGAGCACCAATGCTTCAAAATCACCGGGGAAGAACACTATGCCACTTAGAGAAACCTCATGAATATGCAATTAAAGGAAGCTAAAAACTTATTTTGATATGCACCCATGCTGCACGAAAATGTACCCATTTCTTGGTCGAACTTGCCCCTCATTTGCTAGCCATATTCGTTGATGTAAGACCCTAAAACAAATTCACCATTAACCTACAAAATATAGGCAAAACCCTTAAATGAACAGAAAAAAGTGAAACTAGCTAAGAAATTAGGAACAATAGTGAGAAATGGAAAAATTAACATAAATAAAATCAATAATGGGGAGAAATGAGTTAATGAAGCAGGAAAAAAAGGGTTACCTTATTGCACTATTGTTTGTCTTTCCTTGCATTCGTGGCTATGTGTATTTCATCCTCTTATAGAGCCACCTCCTCTTCCTATTCTCTCATGTCAAATGTAGAAACAAAACAAACCTTCACTTTTCCCTCTTTTTAAGAACCGTCTTGTAGCTTTCCCCTCCTATTTTAATAAGTTAAAATATACTAATTACTATTTGGTCCTTTGGTGTATTAGAAGTATTGTTTTTCCCTAGCCAATGGGGAGCACCAATGCTTCCATACTAAAGGAGGGCACTAGTGCACCCATACCAAAGGAGAGTACTAGCGTTCTCCAGTAGAAGTAGACCACCAATGCACTTGGACCAAAGTGAAGCATTGATGTACTTTTGAGTTGTTAACACTCTAGTGTGTATTGGTTTAGGAGCACTATGTACATAGACTAATGTGGAGCACCAATGCTCCTTGACCAAAGTGGAGAATCAATATCTTTTTGGGATGTTGCTTCTCCAATGTGCATGTCATCACAAAGCACCAATGTTCTTTATTTCAAATTGACTCATCATGATTTAACTTCCATAAAAACCTCCACCCACCACCTTCCTAAAAATCTACATAAATAAAATAAATTTTACAAAAACTTTTACTAATAAATATTTTCTTTATTTTCTTAATAGTTAACAAATTTAAGAATTTTCTTTATTTTCTTAATAGTTAACAAATTTAAAAATTCCACAAGTAAAAAATAAAAATAAAAACAAATTACACAAATAAAATATTAAAAAAATAGTTAAAGAGGAGAAAAATAATGCTTCTTAAACTGAAGTCCTAGAAAATAGTTCTCAAGGGGCAAATAACATCTTGATGCACCACATATAGAAAGGACACATCTAATTCATCAATAAAAAAAATTAAATGGGTTCCAAATGACGAAGCAAGCAAACAAAATTTAACAAGTGATTGAATGTAATAAATATATTAAGCCAAAAGAACAAGTTGAATGAATAGGACGATGGTTCATTCACTAGGTTGATGGATTTTGATGTCCTTCAATATGATTCCATTCTCATTGTAGTATGCTTCAGGATTGTGATGTCTTTCATTATAATTCCATTTATATTCTCATTGTAGTATGCCTCATTCTCATGGTAAGAGTTTAAAAACGAGTTTAAAACATAGGTGAGTACAAAGTATAAATTTAGAGTGATTTTGGCATAATAGATGTCTATTAAACCTAATATCTAAGTTGAAGAGAGTTTACAATATTTTATATAATGTGGTATTTTTTCTATACACTATTTTATATAATGTGGTATTTTGATGAATGTTTTTTAAGCATTTTTAAAAAACAATAAAATGTAAATGGATACATAATAAACAAAATATTTAATAAAGACTATTCTATGATCATTGATTATTAAAGATGTAGTCTAAATGTTTTATGTTTTTATCTTTTCTCGACTATTTTTTTTTATTGAGTTTTGTTTAAAATTCGACATCTAAATATTTATCTAAAAATTATACTAAATTAAAAAAAAATTATTATTATATAACATATAATATAACAAAATTTTACTATCAATTTGCATCCCCAATATACATTCTTTATTCATTTTCCAACTATATATTTTGATACAAAATTAAACACTAATTATACAAATAAAACACAGTGATCGTAAAAAAAACACAAATTTCATTGAGTACAAATCTAGAAGTATATAATGGTAATTCAACAAAAACATTTATTACTATATAGTATAGCAGGGTTTTGTTATCAACATTCACTCTTTTTTCCAAAGTATATATTCGATGTTAGCAGATCACATACAATTTATAAAGGCTGGCCAAATCTTGACATGGTTATCATGTTCTTTGAGTTTCTATATTGAGAAACACAAAGTCCATTAAGTACAAATTTAGAACACTAAAACTAAAATGTTAGGTGTGGCTAAGGTAGGGACATTTAGAATGGCAAGGCATAGGAAATCAATGAGATAAAGGCAACTTAGGGTAAATGAATTTTTGGAAAATAGATCTTAGATGAGATGACAAAAGGACTTCAACCATGAACATTCCACATACAATGAGGTGGTGACTTTGAAGGATACCCTTGGAAAGTGCAAGAAAACTCTTTCTCACACACACACATATATATGGATGGTTTCTAATGAGTTATATATAAATTTTTTATTTTTAGTTGAGCTTTATAAGTTGCATGTCTCTCTCTTATTTATACATATATTATTATGAGACACGTCTTTTCACGAGTTAGTTATTTGTGATTATTCATTAACTATGTTTAATAACTATATTTGCCCTAGTTACCTAGTTATATTGGGTATCTTACAAGTCATCCCCTCCTAAAATACTTCGTCCATAAAGCATTGGTAAATATGAGTGTTTTGATCTGAATTATTTATTTTCCCAAGTAGCTTCATCTTCCAGTAGGTTCCTCCATTTGATAAGGTATTTGTTGACCTCTCTTAAATGAAGGAATTTGGTTTTGATTTGTAAGATACCTACGGGTTCTAATACTATTGTCCCTTCTTAATCTAAAAGATGTAACTTTCTCTGTATAGGAATTATTGGAACCAACTTTTTCTTCAAACATGAAACATGGAAGACATCATGTAGTTTTCCCTTGTTTGAGATATCTAATGCATAGGCTACTAGGTCTACTCTCTTCCTAATTTTCTAAGGACCATAAAAATTGGGCGCAAGTTTATGATTCTTGTAATTTTCAAGTGAGTTTCACTTGTATGGATGGAGTTGGACGAATACCAATCTCCTACTTTAAATTCATGATTAGTTATCTTCAAATCACTTGTTGTTTGATTCAATTCCCTTCACTTCTATATAGACCCTCAGCGCCCTCCCATTACTAGTGCCGGTTACTGCCCAACAAGCATCCACTCACGACCCTCTCGCTCAAATTCGGGTCTGGGAAATTTCTCTACTTTAGCTCGACCACAAGTTCACTAGGTAAGCTTCCTATTTTCCTCACAGAAACTTCCCATTTTCCTTTGTTCTTGCTTGCGTGCTTGTGCCTCCTGCGTGCACACTCTCATGCGCTTCCTTCTATCTCTCTCCTTGTCCTCTTGTGTCTGCCCCATTTGGAACATTCTTTTTCCTTCCTCAGGTTCCTTCACTTGCTTCTGTCAGAAGATTCATGGAGTCAGGCTCCCAAATCGAAGGGGCAATTTTTGTACTTTGGGATGATTGCTTCAACTGAACCAACTGCTTCCCCTTGTACATTTATGAAGGCAACCTTAACTGCTTCAACCACCGGGTCAAATCTCATCAACTAATTTTCCTTGTGAACAAAGGAAGGTAGGGTACTTCAGGCAGATCTAGTCATCAAGGTTTTTCTTAAGTGAAGGTTAAATTCTTTGGGGTAAGAAGGGTAATTCCCAATTCCCCCTCACTAGTTCCCACTCGTGGTATCATGGCCAATACTTCAAGGCTTCATCCTTTAGTAAGCTTGTTGGAAATTTGTCATTATTCATAAAACACAATTACAATGTCTATCAGTGACAATCTTTAAATCTTAATCATAATTACACATTAGGGGAAAACATGGTGCTATAGTGTGTATAATATGGCTTGAGGTAGAGCATTGAATTGGAAAAGATGGCCCAAGTCTTGATCAAGCCTAGGGAAATTCCAAGTACACTAATGTATTGTTCATATAGACATACTTTAGGTGCTAAGATATAAAGTCGCGAGGAAAACGACCTAGATTGTACACTAATATCCCTAAACAAACACTTTGTGGAAAAATAACTAATCACAGTGACAATGAGGAGATAGACTTGGAAGCGACCATACTTGAAGAAAGTGTTGAATCGCATTGGTCTAGATCTATGGCATTGAAAATGTCTCTAGGCTCAAGTGGTACATTGAAGCCAACATACCTTGGAATTGAAGTTGGGGCTAACAAAGTGTTAATAACAATATGTTTTCTAAATCAGGGAAGGGGGAACATTTGAAGATATCAAAAGTAAGAATGTTAAGATTAGTAACAATGAATCATGTTAACAACACTAAACCTTACATATTCCAGGGTTTCCTTGTTCAACCAATCTACACACGACGAATTGATCTTGAAGGAACCTTAAAAACTGCTTTTGTTCGATGGGTTTAAAGCAGTGACTAAGTTGCCTCAATTAACCATTAAGCCATGCAGGTTTGTTGAAGTGAACTAGATGACTAGGTTGAGGGCTACCCCTGAAACTTACTCTCTTTTCCCAACAACCAAATTGAATGAATGTGAAAACACACATTTACGAAGGTTTCAACTTTAAGGGGAAATCTTCAAATTGGGGGGGCAATCCTCCTAGTGAACTAATTGCATCGAAAATTGACATGAATAAATACTTCATTATTATAAAGCTTATAAAGGTACATTGTTTAAATCTCTTATCTCCATCTCAAAGTAAATATTTCTAACTTTTGATTAAGTTTTCATTTGCATAATCTAAATTCTAGCCTCTTTCTTTACTTATGCTAAACAATAGGCTTATAGTATAGTATAGGGAATCCCCTTAGGTAGAAAACCATCATCCATACCTAGAAGTGTGGGTAAAGTTGTTGAAGTGACATTGGACAACTTGCTTGTAGCGTCCTTAAGTTTTCCCTTGGACTTTTTCTTAAAAAAAAAAAAGATAACACTACTAAAAACATATCATTACTTATATAAAAACAACTCCTCATTTCCAACACTCTCAATTTTTTTTTATTGATTTCATAATGAAATAGATTCACTTAAAACATTGCACACACATTTAAAAGATTTGGTAAAATCTAAAAACATACAAATTATATATAATAAAATATATAGGGTAGTTTAAGGAAAGAGACTGACAACATTCATCCCTTGAACTAGTCGATTCGAATTATAATAAATTGGGATGTTCAACTTTTGAAATTAATTAATTAAATTTCAATGCTAATCCCTACGTTGCAATTGTGATGGCCAATGATTTCCATGGACGTCAATTGTTGTTTTCTCTCGAGATCTACAAGGGAGGTCCGCCCTACTATTCGACACTAAAATCGTAACCCAAGGTTGACACAAAGGGGTTAATTATTCCTTTTTTTCAAACGAATGATAACATTATTTTCTTGGAAAATGTATACTGAGGTCTAGTTAGAAAAATAGTCGGTTACACCTTTCAAAGTTCCATTTTCTTCATGATGGTTGATATTTTGAAAATGACTTTCAATGCAAGTAGAGTCATCCATGCATTTTCCTATTCGTTTTTTAACGTTATTTTCATTGTTAGAATTTTTAGTTTTCATTATGTTGTAGTAACAAATGTTTTTTAAGAATTTCACTGAGAGTAACTTTAACTTCGTTCATATTGTGATGACGTAATTGAATTTTGTGTAATGTGATGATTTTGTTTATTATTTTATTTATACTTATAATAATAATAATTTAATTTTAAGATCATAGAAGTTAAATTGGTATATGAGATCTTTTTTGTTTGTGGGATAAGGGACCTTCTTCGCGTAGCAATATGATTACTAAAGTCTATGGAGGTGTACATACCTTGCTCCCCTTTGGATTTCAACCTATGACCTCCTAGGAGGAAACACATGTTCTTAATCATTAGACTCACTCAACCTGTACATCCTACCCAGGGGATGATCTAAACCACACCAACCCTTAACATGTCTAGATTTTTTAAGTGTCTGTAACCCAATATCATTTGTTAAAAAAAACCCAACAAACTTCTCATAAATAATGTTCTAGATGAAAATATCCTATAAATATTTAATCTCTCACATTTATAACACAATTTTTATTAATATAAATACACATCCTCGTCACAATCACTATATTCATTATAATTATTTCATTCACATTACTTTATTTATAAAAAATCATCACTATGTTTCTTTGTCTATTAAAATTTTCAGACAATAATATAATTCTTCATTTTCTTAATTTTTCCATTCATATCTTTAAAACATCTTCTTGATTTTCTTCTTTATATTCTTAATTCATATCTTTAAAATATTTTCTTCTTTATATTCTTAATTCATATCTTTAAAATATTTTCTTCTTTATATTCTTGAGAGTTCTTAAATCATAACATTAATGTTAAAAAATTTATTATAACCATGTTATATCAATATGTTTCTATTCTTAATTCATATCTTTAAAATATTTTCTTCTTTATATTCTTGAGAGTTCTTAAATCATAACATTAATGTTAAAAAATTTATTATAACCATGTTATATCAATATGTTTCTGGTCTATTAAAACATTCAAAACCTTTACAATAATATAATTCTTCATTTTTTTAATTTTTCCATCCATATCTTTAAAACATCTTCTTAATTTTCTTCTTTGTATTCTTAATTCATATCTTTAAAATATCATCTTCTTCTTTGTATTTTTAATTGGGAGTTCTTAAATCATAACATCAATGTTAAAAAAATTATTATAACCATGTTCTATCCCCTTAATTGGGAGTTCTTAAATCATGAGTTCAATGTTAAAAAAATTATTATAACCATGTTTGATCCCTTACAAAAATGAATGACTAGCACTACTTACTAAGTTTGGAGGCAAGTGCAATACCGTGGTTGTGAGATCTCTAAACTTTTTGGCATAAGGATGCCCAACAAATTACTTTTATTAGTCAACACACATTATACATGTAGTTAATATTTGATTTGAATTCAAAGTTTATAAATTTGTTGGTTATTTAGGGATGGTTAAAGCTAGCATGGATTACTTTTATTTGAGATCTCCTCCGTCCAACGATTTTACTGGTAAAGTTTACAAAGGTATACATACCCTACCCCCCTCTAGATTTGAACATGTGACCTCTTAAGAGGAAACACATGTTCTTAGCCATTAGATCCAGTCAGATTGTATATAATCACTACATGTTATTTATTAAATAAATAATTTAAAAAATAGATAAAACATATTTATATTCATTAATATATTAAAAATAATAATTTAGATTTGTTGATAAATTAGTAAAATTATTTTGTTATTTTTTTTTTTTAAGTTTTGAAAGGTTTTAAGTTCAAATCCAAATATTAGTATTAATCAGATTCCAACACGATAGAAAAACCCTGGATTCACTTCAAAATACAACCCCCATTAGCAAACAATGAGTTATGATAACTACCCCTAAACTAAAACAATTATGGAGATTATTACATTTTGTTGGTTTTTTATTATCTCACTTCATAACTAGTTTTGAATACTCAACTTTAAGAGGATTTCACTTAAACTCTGCACTTTTATCGAATTAATTCAATTGAAACAAAGTGTTTGTATTTAACAAATTGCTATTTAAAAGTCATTGCATTTTTTTTCCCAAGAAAACAACATACCTTTATTTTAAGAAGAAATTAAGTACATTTCTTATATGTTAAACATAACCATAAAAACGAGAGGACCAACCTCCCTTGTCAATTTTGACCATAAATTGTTCACCATAAGCATTAGAATAAACTTCTCAAAGTATCTATATTTTGACTTAGTTACAAAATCATCCCATTACTCGGGAACACTTTTTCATCAAAGTAAAATAAAATAAGTATGAGATCCTAACACTCATTAACTTTATCCACTGATGATGTCAAAAGTCTAAAGTTAGAAGTTACATAAATTCTCACCAATGATATTTTATGAATCAGCTTCTTTCTGAATCATGACAAAAGTATCAAGTTGCAGTTCCAATCCCTATTTGGATAAAGCATCCGCTTACATGTTTAATTTGGATAAAGCATCTGCTTACATGTTTAATTCCCGAGAAATATGGTGAGCTTCAATATTACCAAAGGATTGCATTATATCTTGAATTTGTAGGGTTAACATAGACATAGACACATCGGTAATCTACTCTTTTCCTTGGAAGAGTCATCGAACATTTTCAAGGAATTTACCTCTTTTTGTTTAGCCATTTTTAATAGGTAAAACAGAGCCAACAACCCCCCTATTATTTATTCCTTCTCCAACGTTTGCTTTAAAAGAATATGAAACGAAAATTGAAAAGTGCAGGATAAAGCCATACCCTATCAGCTCTCTGGCAAGCCTCGTTAAAGAAGGACCAAGACCCATCAATATTTGGCTTGAATAGTTAATATAATCATAGTTAAAGAAAAAAAATGTGTAAAAAAAATAGTTAATAGTTAATATATAATCATGATTAAATTAAGTTAATATAATAGTTAAAGAAAAAAAATGTGTAAAAAAAAAGCAAAAATATAATCATGATTAAATTAAGTTAATAAAAAAAACTATGTTAGATTTATAAGGCAATAATTATGATTCTTTACATCATCCTTGGTTCTTCACCTTCTTTTTCTTATTCAACAATCATGAACTTCTTGGATGGCAAAATCTTGTAGTGTGAGTTGATATTGTCTCCATAAAAGATAAATTTGTAGGTTTAATTGTTCTTGAAGGATGAATCAATAGAACTATTTGGCTGGCATGATGTTAAGATTATGATCATATTAAATAGCTAAATTAATTTTATAATTTTTAATGATAAAGTTTTTAAGCTCCATAGTTCCGCCCACACGGTGCCTAGCACTTTCCATGGAGGTTGATTGTCATTAAATCTTGTCCCTTAGGATTTGAGAGGGACGTCGTCTTCATTGGCATTTGATTGTGGAATTCCAAAGGCCCAACAAATTCAAGTTTTAATAGGTATGTTGCTGAAGTTAATATACACACTTAGTTATTTTTCTGTACTATAATTTTTCATTCTAATTTTTTTTGTATCATATTAAATTCAAATTTGAATTTACAAGTTTTAATACGTATGTTGCTGAAGTTAAGATACACACTATTGATTATTTTATGTACATAATTCTTCATTCTAATTTTTTGTATTATATTAAATTCAAATCCGAATCTAAATGTAAAACTTTTTTTCCAATGAAAATTGCACTTTATATTAATTATAATATAAATTGTTTACATATCAGTTCTCAAAATGAACAGATCTTCGACCTTTTACTTCAAAAAAGAGAAGTTGTCTAAACATACATCAATACAAAGAAAGAGCATTGTACCCAGCCCTATAGATAATGTTGTAAATCTTCATAGTCCTCCCAAACATTGAGGATAATCCAACCTTACGACAAAAAGCTAAGTCCTGAATCATAGACTATAATACTTAGTACATATGTAAGAAAAGAGAGGGGCCCTCTTGGCCATCCACCCATTGACTGTATGATATATGTCCTGGACAAAGGTGAAGTGCCTTTTTTGATTGATGATCAACCTCCTTGTTTTCTTCTGGATAGATGTGAGCAAAGGTAATGGATCTGAAGAAAGGAATGAGATCATTGATTCTTTCCTTCCAACCATCTAGATTAGCCACCAAAATAGATCCTTTTCTATTGAGCCAGTCTATAACAATCTTGGAATCTCCCGGGACATATAGCTCATAAATAGAAAGTCTTGTAGCAAGTAATAAGCTTGCCCAGGCACCCATGAGCTCAGCCCTGGAGTTGGTGCCCCTGCCACAATTTAATGTCCATCTATATTCTGAATGATCATCTATCTTTATGACTCCTCTGACGCCACAGAGAGTTCTATTTTGTTGGGCAGCCCTGTCAAACCAGGCAAGAATTTTATCTACAGGAAGATGTGTAGTGGAAATCCCGGGTTTAAAAACTTTTGTAATTTTTCTCTTCATGCCCACAGCTCCTATAACAGTGTAGACAACACGTTGCACAGATGGATTCCTGTCCTCGAAGAGTTCTTTATTCTGATCCATCCAAATATTCCAACAAGTAAAAGCGGGAAGGGCTTGATAAATAGAATTCTGTGAAGCCCAGTTTTGGAAACAGTCCACCAAGGAATTTCCAGTCCAATCATGATTGAGATTAAACATTTTTTTAATCTCTGCCCACACAGTGGTAGTAAAATCACAGATGACAAAAATATGATTGTCTGTTTCTCTTTGTTGTCTACACAGGTAACACATACCTAGTCCCTGCCATCCTCTATTCTGCAAGTTTTCCCATGTCAAGATTTTATTTTCAACTGAGAGCCACACAAATAGTTTTAGTTTCAGAGGGAATTCCCAGGTCCACGTTATTCTTCTCCAACCACCTA
>JASDQU010736718.1:472617-485824 GCA_032191745.1 Picea mariana | reverse complement strand
CATATTTTGATGTAAAACCCTAAATAAATTCCACCATTAACCTACAAAATAGAGGAAAAACCTTCAAAACAACAAATAAAAACTAGTGAAACCAACTAAGAAATCAAGAACAATAGTGAGAAATAAAAAATAACACAAATAAAATCAATAACGAGGAGAATGAAATAATAAAAAGGGATAAAAATGATTGCATGGTTGCAACTCTTTGTCTTCCCCTACATTCATGGCTATTCTTATTTTCATTCTCTTGTGGAACCACCTCCTCTTCCTTTTCTCTCATGTGAAATGTAAAAATGAAAAAAAAACCCTCACATTTTCCTCTTTTTAAGAGTTGTCTTGTAGTTTTTCCCACCTAGTTTAACAAGATAAAAGAAAATGAATTATTATGAATCATTGCTTCCATGTATTAGGAGCATCGGTGCACCTATACCAAAGGGGAGCACCTCTGTCCCTCGACCAATGGGGAGCATTGGAAAAAGTGGAGCACCAATGCTTCAAAATCACCGGGGAAGAACACTATGCCACTTAGAGAAACCTCATGAATATGCAATTAAAGGAAGCTAAAAACTTATTTTGATATGCACCCATGCTGCACGAAAATGTACCCATTTCTTGGTCGAACTTGCCCCTCATTTGCTAGCCATATTCGTTGATGTAAGACCCTAAAACAAATTCACCATTAACCTACAAAATATAGGCAAAACCCTTAAATGAACAGAAAAAAGTGAAACTAGCTAAGAAATTAGGAACAATAGTGAGAAATGGAAAAATTAACATAAATAAAATCAATAATGGGGAGAAATGAGTTAATGAAGCAGGAAAAAAAGGGTTACCTTATTGCACTATTGTTTGTCTTTCCTTGCATTCGTGGCTATGTGTATTTCATCCTCTTATAGAGCCACCTCCTCTTCCTATTCTCTCATGTCAAATGTAGAAACAAAACAAACCTTCACTTTTCCCTCTTTTTAAGAACCGTCTTGTAGCTTTCCCCTCCTATTTTAATAAGTTAAAATATACTAATTACTATTTGGTCCTTTGGTGTATTAGAAGTATTGTTTTTCCCTAGCCAATGGGGAGCACCAATGCTTCCATACTAAAGGAGGGCACTAGTGCACCCATACCAAAGGAGAGTACTAGCGTTCTCCAGTAGAAGTAGACCACCAATGCACTTGGACCAAAGTGAAGCATTGATGTACTTTTGAGTTGTTAACACTCTAGTGTGTATTGGTTTAGGAGCACTATGTACATAGACTAATGTGGAGCACCAATGCTCCTTGACCAAAGTGGAGAATCAATATCTTTTTGGGATGTTGCTTCTCCAATGTGCATGTCATCACAAAGCACCAATGTTCTTTATTTCAAATTGACTCATCATGATTTAACTTCCATAAAAACCTCCACCCACCACCTTCCTAAAAATCTACATAAATAAAATAAATTTTACAAAAACTTTTACTAATAAATATTTTCTTTATTTTCTTAATAGTTAACAAATTTAAGAATTTTCTTTATTTTCTTAATAGTTAACAAATTTAAAAATTCCACAAGTAAAAAATAAAAATAAAAACAAATTACACAAATAAAATATTAAAAAAATAGTTAAAGAGGAGAAAAATAATGCTTCTTAAACTGAAGTCCTAGAAAATAGTTCTCAAGGGGCAAATAACATCTTGATGCACCACATATAGAAAGGACACATCTAATTCATCAATAAAAAAAATTAAATGGGTTCCAAATGACGAAGCAAGCAAACAAAATTTAACAAGTGATTGAATGTAATAAATATATTAAGCCAAAAGAACAAGTTGAATGAATAGGACGATGGTTCATTCACTAGGTTGATGGATTTTGATGTCCTTCAATATGATTCCATTCTCATTGTAGTATGCTTCAGGATTGTGATGTCTTTCATTATAATTCCATTTATATTCTCATTGTAGTATGCCTCATTCTCATGGTAAGAGTTTAAAAACGAGTTTAAAACATAGGTGAGTACAAAGTATAAATTTAGAGTGATTTTGGCATAATAGATGTCTATTAAACCTAATATCTAAGTTGAAGAGAGTTTACAATATTTTATATAATGTGGTATTTTTTCTATACACTATTTTATATAATGTGGTATTTTGATGAATGTTTTTTAAGCATTTTTAAAAAACAATAAAATGTAAATGGATACATAATAAACAAAATATTTAATAAAGACTATTCTATGATCATTGATTATTAAAGATGTAGTCTAAATGTTTTATGTTTTTATCTTTTCTCGACTATTTTTTTTTATTGAGTTTTGTTTAAAATTCGACATCTAAATATTTATCTAAAAATTATACTAAATTAAAAAAAAATTATTATTATATAACATATAATATAACAAAATTTTACTATCAATTTGCATCCCCAATATACATTCTTTATTCATTTTCCAACTATATATTTTGATACAAAATTAAACACTAATTATACAAATAAAACACAGTGATCGTAAAAAAAACACAAATTTCATTGAGTACAAATCTAGAAGTATATAATGGTAATTCAACAAAAACATTTATTACTATATAGTATAGCAGGGTTTTGTTATCAACATTCACTCTTTTTTCCAAAGTATATATTCGATGTTAGCAGATCACATACAATTTATAAAGGCTGGCCAAATCTTGACATGGTTATCATGTTCTTTGAGTTTCTATATTGAGAAACACAAAGTCCATTAAGTACAAATTTAGAACACTAAAACTAAAATGTTAGGTGTGGCTAAGGTAGGGACATTTAGAATGGCAAGGCATAGGAAATCAATGAGATAAAGGCAACTTAGGGTAAATGAATTTTTGGAAAATAGATCTTAGATGAGATGACAAAAGGACTTCAACCATGAACATTCCACATACAATGAGGTGGTGACTTTGAAGGATACCCTTGGAAAGTGCAAGAAAACTCTTTCTCACACACACACATATATATGGATGGTTTCTAATGAGTTATATATAAATTTTTTATTTTTAGTTGAGCTTTATAAGTTGCATGTCTCTCTCTTATTTATACATATATTATTATGAGACACGTCTTTTCACGAGTTAGTTATTTGTGATTATTCATTAACTATGTTTAATAACTATATTTGCCCTAGTTACCTAGTTATATTGGGTATCTTACAAGTCATCCCCTCCTAAAATACTTCGTCCATAAAGCATTGGTAAATATGAGTGTTTTGATCTGAATTATTTATTTTCCCAAGTAGCTTCATCTTCCAGTAGGTTCCTCCATTTGATAAGGTATTTGTTGACCTCTCTTAAATGAAGGAATTTGGTTTTGATTTGTAAGATACCTACGGGTTCTAATACTATTGTCCCTTCTTAATCTAAAAGATGTAACTTTCTCTGTATAGGAATTATTGGAACCAACTTTTTCTTCAAACATGAAACATGGAAGACATCATGTAGTTTTCCCTTGTTTGAGATATCTAATGCATAGGCTACTAGGTCTACTCTCTTCCTAATTTTCTAAGGACCATAAAAATTGGGCGCAAGTTTATGATTCTTGTAATTTTCAAGTGAGTTTCACTTGTATGGATGGAGTTGGACGAATACCAATCTCCTACTTTAAATTCATGATTAGTTATCTTCAAATCACTTGTTGTTTGATTCAATTCCCTTCACTTCTATATAGACCCTCAGCGCCCTCCCATTACTAGTGCCGGTTACTGCCCAACAAGCATCCACTCACGACCCTCTCGCTCAAATTCGGGTCTGGGAAATTTCTCTACTTTAGCTCGACCACAAGTTCACTAGGTAAGCTTCCTATTTTCCTCACAGAAACTTCCCATTTTCCTTTGTTCTTGCTTGCGTGCTTGTGCCTCCTGCGTGCACACTCTCATGCGCTTCCTTCTATCTCTCTCCTTGTCCTCTTGTGTCTGCCCCATTTGGAACATTCTTTTTCCTTCCTCAGGTTCCTTCACTTGCTTCTGTCAGAAGATTCATGGAGTCAGGCTCCCAAATCGAAGGGGCAATTTTTGTACTTTGGGATGATTGCTTCAACTGAACCAACTGCTTCCCCTTGTACATTTATGAAGGCAACCTTAACTGCTTCAACCACCGGGTCAAATCTCATCAACTAATTTTCCTTGTGAACAAAGGAAGGTAGGGTACTTCAGGCAGATCTAGTCATCAAGGTTTTTCTTAAGTGAAGGTTAAATTCTTTGGGGTAAGAAGGGTAATTCCCAATTCCCCCTCACTAGTTCCCACTCGTGGTATCATGGCCAATACTTCAAGGCTTCATCCTTTAGTAAGCTTGTTGGAAATTTGTCATTATTCATAAAACACAATTACAATGTCTATCAGTGACAATCTTTAAATCTTAATCATAATTACACATTAGGGGAAAACATGGTGCTATAGTGTGTATAATATGGCTTGAGGTAGAGCATTGAATTGGAAAAGATGGCCCAAGTCTTGATCAAGCCTAGGGAAATTCCAAGTACACTAATGTATTGTTCATATAGACATACTTTAGGTGCTAAGATATAAAGTCGCGAGGAAAACGACCTAGATTGTACACTAATATCCCTAAACAAACACTTTGTGGAAAAATAACTAATCACAGTGACAATGAGGAGATAGACTTGGAAGCGACCATACTTGAAGAAAGTGTTGAATCGCATTGGTCTAGATCTATGGCATTGAAAATGTCTCTAGGCTCAAGTGGTACATTGAAGCCAACATACCTTGGAATTGAAGTTGGGGCTAACAAAGTGTTAATAACAATATGTTTTCTAAATCAGGGAAGGGGGAACATTTGAAGATATCAAAAGTAAGAATGTTAAGATTAGTAACAATGAATCATGTTAACAACACTAAACCTTACATATTCCAGGGTTTCCTTGTTCAACCAATCTACACACGACGAATTGATCTTGAAGGAACCTTAAAAACTGCTTTTGTTCGATGGGTTTAAAGCAGTGACTAAGTTGCCTCAATTAACCATTAAGCCATGCAGGTTTGTTGAAGTGAACTAGATGACTAGGTTGAGGGCTACCCCTGAAACTTACTCTCTTTTCCCAACAACCAAATTGAATGAATGTGAAAACACACATTTACGAAGGTTTCAACTTTAAGGGGAAATCTTCAAATTGGGGGGGCAATCCTCCTAGTGAACTAATTGCATCGAAAATTGACATGAATAAATACTTCATTATTATAAAGCTTATAAAGGTACATTGTTTAAATCTCTTATCTCCATCTCAAAGTAAATATTTCTAACTTTTGATTAAGTTTTCATTTGCATAATCTAAATTCTAGCCTCTTTCTTTACTTATGCTAAACAATAGGCTTATAGTATAGTATAGGGAATCCCCTTAGGTAGAAAACCATCATCCATACCTAGAAGTGTGGGTAAAGTTGTTGAAGTGACATTGGACAACTTGCTTGTAGCGTCCTTAAGTTTTCCCTTGGACTTTTTCTTAAAAAAAAAAAAGATAACACTACTAAAAACATATCATTACTTATATAAAAACAACTCCTCATTTCCAACACTCTCAATTTTTTTTTATTGATTTCATAATGAAATAGATTCACTTAAAACATTGCACACACATTTAAAAGATTTGGTAAAATCTAAAAACATACAAATTATATATAATAAAATATATAGGGTAGTTTAAGGAAAGAGACTGACAACATTCATCCCTTGAACTAGTCGATTCGAATTATAATAAATTGGGATGTTCAACTTTTGAAATTAATTAATTAAATTTCAATGCTAATCCCTACGTTGCAATTGTGATGGCCAATGATTTCCATGGACGTCAATTGTTGTTTTCTCTCGAGATCTACAAGGGAGGTCCGCCCTACTATTCGACACTAAAATCGTAACCCAAGGTTGACACAAAGGGGTTAATTATTCCTTTTTTTCAAACGAATGATAACATTATTTTCTTGGAAAATGTATACTGAGGTCTAGTTAGAAAAATAGTCGGTTACACCTTTCAAAGTTCCATTTTCTTCATGATGGTTGATATTTTGAAAATGACTTTCAATGCAAGTAGAGTCATCCATGCATTTTCCTATTCGTTTTTTAACGTTATTTTCATTGTTAGAATTTTTAGTTTTCATTATGTTGTAGTAACAAATGTTTTTTAAGAATTTCACTGAGAGTAACTTTAACTTCGTTCATATTGTGATGACGTAATTGAATTTTGTGTAATGTGATGATTTTGTTTATTATTTTATTTATACTTATAATAATAATAATTTAATTTTAAGATCATAGAAGTTAAATTGGTATATGAGATCTTTTTTGTTTGTGGGATAAGGGACCTTCTTCGCGTAGCAATATGATTACTAAAGTCTATGGAGGTGTACATACCTTGCTCCCCTTTGGATTTCAACCTATGACCTCCTAGGAGGAAACACATGTTCTTAATCATTAGACTCACTCAACCTGTACATCCTACCCAGGGGATGATCTAAACCACACCAACCCTTAACATGTCTAGATTTTTTAAGTGTCTGTAACCCAATATCATTTGTTAAAAAAAACCCAACAAACTTCTCATAAATAATGTTCTAGATGAAAATATCCTATAAATATTTAATCTCTCACATTTATAACACAATTTTTATTAATATAAATACACATCCTCGTCACAATCACTATATTCATTATAATTATTTCATTCACATTACTTTATTTATAAAAATTCATCACTATGTTTCTTTGTCTATTAAAATTTTCAGACAATAATATAATTCTTCATTTTCTTATTTTTTCCATTCATATCTTTAAAACATCTTCTTGATTTTCTTCTTTATATTCTTAATTCATATCTTTAAAATATTTTCTTCTTTATATTCTTAATTCATATCTTTAAAATATTTTCTTCTTTATATTCTTGAGAGTTCTTAAATCATAACATTAATGTTAAAAAATTTATTATAACCATGTTATATCAATATGTTTCTATTCTTAATTCATATCTTTAAAATATTTTCTTCTTTATATTCTTGAGAGTTCTTAAATCATAACATTAATGTTAAAAAATTTATTATAACCATGTTATATCAATATGTTTCTGGTCTATTAAAACATTCAAAACCTTTACAATAATATAATTCTTCATTTTTTTAATTTTTCCATCCATATCTTTAAAACATCTTCTTAATTTTCTTCTTTGTATTCTTAATTCATATCTTTAAAATATCATCTTCTTCTTTGTATTTTTAATTGGGAGTTCTTAAATCATAACATCAATGTTAAAAAAATTATTATAACCATGTTCTATCCCCTTAATTGGGAGTTCTTAAATCATGAGTTCAATGTTAAAAAAATTATTATAACCATGTTTGATCCCTTACAAAAATGAATGACTAGCACTACTTACTAAGTTTGGAGGCAAGTGCAATACCGTGGTTGTGAGATCTCTAAACTTTTTGGCATAAGGATGCCCAACAAATTACTTTTATTAGTCAACACACATTATACATGTAGTTAATATTTGATTTGAATTCAAAGTTTATAAATTTGTTGGTTATTTAGGGATGGTTAAAGCTAGCATGGATTACTTTTATTTGAGATCTCCTCCGTCCAACGATTTTACTGGTAAAGTTTACAAAGGTATACATACCCTACCCCCCTCTAGATTTGAACATGTGACCTCTTAAGAGGAAACACATGTTCTTAGCCATTAGATCCAGTCAGATTGTATATAATCACTACATGTTATTTATTAAATAAATAATTTAAAAAATAGATAAAACATATTTATATTCATTAATATATTAAAAATAATAATTTAGATTTGTTGATAAATTAGTAAAATTATTTTGTTATTTTTTTTTTTTAAGTTTTGAAAGGTTTTAAGTTCAAATCCAAATATTAGTATTAATCAGATTCCAACACGATAGAAAAACCCTGGATTCACTTCAAAATACAACCCCCATTAGCAAACAATGAGTTATGATAACTACCCCTAAACTAAAACAATTATGGAGATTATTACATTTTGTTGGTTTTTTATTATCTCACTTCATAACTAGTTTTGAATACTCAACTTTAAGAGGATTTCACTTAAACTCTGCACTTTTATCGAATTAATTCAATTGAAACAAAGTGTTTGTATTTAACAAATTGCTATTTAAAAGTCATTGCATTTTTTTTCCCAAGAAAACAACATACCTTTATTTTAAGAAGAAATTAAGTACATTTCTTATATGTTAAACATAACCATAAAAACGAGAGGACCAACCTCCCTTGTCAATTTTGACCATAAATTGTTCACCATAAGCATTAGAATAAACTTCTCAAAGTATCTATATTTTGACTTAGTTACAAAATCATCCCATTACTCGGGAACACTTTTTCATCAAAGTAAAATAAAATAAGTATGAGATCCTAACACTCATTAACTTTATCCACTGATGATGTCAAAAGTCTAAAGTTAGAAGTTACATAAATTCTCACCAATGATATTTTATGAATCAGCTTCTTTCTGAATCATGACAAAAGTATCAAGTTGCAGTTCCAATCCCTATTTGGATAAAGCATCCGCTTACATGTTTAATTTGGATAAAGCATCTGCTTACATGTTTAATTCCCGAGAAATATGGTGAGCTTCAATATTACCAAAGGATTGCATTATATCTTGAATTTGTAGGGTTAACATAGACATAGACACATCGGTAATCTACTCTTTTCCTTGGAAGAGTCATCGAACATTTTCAAGGAATTTACCTCTTTTTGTTTAGCCATTTTTAATAGGTAAAACAGAGCCAACAACCCCCCTATTATTTATTCCTTCTCCAACGTTTGCTTTAAAAGAATATGAAACGAAAATTGAAAAGTGCAGGATAAAGCCATACCCTATCAGCTCTCTGGCAAGCCTCGTTAAAGAAGGACCAAGACCCATCAATATTTGGCTTGAATAGTTAATATAATCATAGTTAAAGAAAAAAAATGTGTAAAAAAAATAGTTAATAGTTAATATATAATCATGATTAAATTAAGTTAATATAATAGTTAAAGAAAAAAAATGTGTAAAAAAAAAGCAAAAATATAATCATGATTAAATTAAGTTAATAAAAAAAACTATGTTAGATTTATAAGGCAATAATTATGATTCTTTACATCATCCTTGGTTCTTCACCTTCTTTTTCTTATTCAACAATCATGAACTTCTTGGATGGCAAAATCTTGTAGTGTGAGTTGATATTGTCTCCATAAAAGATAAATTTGTAGGTTTAATTGTTCTTGAAGGATGAATCAATAGAACTATTTGGCTGGCATGATGTTAAGATTATGATCATATTAAATAGCTAAATTAATTTTATAATTTTTAATGATAAAGTTTTTAAGCTCCATAGTTCCGCCCACACGGTGCCTAGCACTTTCCATGGAGGTTGATTGTCATTAAATCTTGTCCCTTAGGATTTGAGAGGGACGTCGTCTTCATTGGCATTTGATTGTGGAATTCCAAAGGCCCAACAAATTCAAGTTTTAATAGGTATGTTGCTGAAGTTAATATACACACTTAGTTATTTTTCTGTACTATAATTTTTCATTCTAATTTTTTTTGTATCATATTAAATTCAAATTTGAATTTACAAGTTTTAATACGTATGTTGCTGAAGTTAAGATACACACTATTGATTATTTTATGTACATAATTCTTCATTCTAATTTTTTGTATTATATTAAATTCAAATCCGAATCTAAATGTAAAACTTTTTTTCCAATGAAAATTGCACTTTATATTAATTATAATATAAATTGTTTACATATCAGTTCTCAAAATGAACAGATCTTCGACCTTTTACTTCAAAAAAGAGAAGTTGTCTAAACATACATCAATACAAAGAAAGAGCATTGTACCCAGCCCTATAGATAATGTTGTAAATCTTCATAGTCCTCCCAAACATTGAGGATAATCCAACCTTACGACAAAAAGCTAAGTCCTGAATCATAGACTATAATACTTAGTACATATGTAAGAAAAGAGAGGGGCCCTCTTGGCCATCCACCCATTGACTGTATGATATATGTCCTGGACAAAGGTGAAGTGCCTTTTTTGATTGATGATCAACCTCCTTGTTTTCTTCTGGATAGATGTGAGCAAAGGTAATGGATCTGAAGAAAGGAATGAGATCATTGATTCTTTCCTTCCAACCATCTAGATTAGCCACCAAAATAGATCCTTTTCTATTGAGCCAGTCTATAACAATCTTGGAATCTCCCGGGACATATAGCTCATAAATAGAAAGTCTTGTAGCAAGTAATAAGCTTGCCCAGGCACCCATGAGCTCAGCCCTGGAGTTGGTGCCCCTGCCACAATTTAATGTCCATCTATATTCTGAATGATCATCTATCTTTATGACTCCTCTGACGCCACAGAGAGTTCTATTTTGTTGGGCAGCCCTGTCAAACCAGGCAAGAATTTTATCTACAGGAAGATGTGTAGTGGAAATCCCGGGTTTAAAAACTTTTGTAATTTTTCTCTTCATGCCCACAGCTCCTATAACAGTGTAGACAACACGTTGCACAGATGGATTCCTGTCCTCGAAGAGTTCTTTATTCTGATCCATCCAAATATTCCAACAAGTAAAAGCGGGAAGGGCTTGATAAATAGAATTCTGTGAAGCCCAGTTTTGGAAACAGTCCACCAAGGAATTTCCAGTCCAATCATGATTGAGATTAAACATTTTTTTAATCTCTGCCCACACAGTGGTAGTAAAATCACAGATGACAAAAATATGATTGTCTGTTTCTCTTTGTTGTCTACACAGGTAACACATACCTAGTCCCTGCCATCCTCTATTCTGCAAGTTTTCCCATGTCAAGATTTTATTTTCAACTGAGAGCCACACAAATAGTTTTAGTTTCAGAGGGAATTCCCAGGTCCACGTTATTCTTCTCCAACCACCTANAGGTAACACATACCTAGTCCCTGCCATCCTCTATTCTGCAAGTTTTCCCATGTCAAGATTTTATTTTCAACTGAGAGCCACACAAATAGTTTTAGTTTCAGAGGGAATTCCCAGGTCCAAGTTATTCTTCTCCAGCCACCTATCTTATAGTTCCAGATCTTATTTGATAGAGCTTCGCAGACATTTTTAACTGTGATTTGTCCTGATTTATCCCCACCTATCCATATAAGTCCATCTGGTTTGTCCACGAGCTTAGTACCTGAATCTATCAAGTGTCTTTTGTAGGAGTCCCATTCATTAAAAATATTCACTTCCAATCCCAGATCATCACTGCAAACCTAGCTTTGAGACATCGATTCCCTAGTCGATACCCGACTCGTCTGAAAAAGAAGATGGACGTTCTTTTGGTTGAGGATATTTATCAAATCTTGTGATAAGTATGAGTCCAGACCCATCCCCATAATTGCATCACGAACAACTGAAATTGAATGTCCCGATCCCGGTCTCTAGGCTATCCAATGAAGAATTGTCGGTAAAGTGTTTCGAATATTTTTCGACGACTGTGATCCATAGGATGAATAAGCTTCTGCAGAATGTAACCATGATAAAATAGTTCCATGTGGGAAATATTTGTCTTTGAGCACTCTTTTCCACAGTCCCAACTTCATCAAGGCTCGCCAAAGAGTGTTTGATGCCAGATCCCTGTAAAAGATAAAAATATTGTGCAACCCCCAACCACCATAATGTTTCGGTTTTGAAATGAAAACCTAGCTGCATAAATGATAACTCTTCTTGTTTTTATTACCTCACCAAAGGAAAGTAAAACTCAACCTTCGAATCTTATTTAGAATCGAAATCAATAAGTGAGCAAGAGTCATCCACTATACAGGGAGGCTCTCCAATACAACTTTAATTAGGACTAGTTTCCCCCCCATAGAGAGCCATTTGTTGCACCAATGGTTTAGCCTTGCCTCATACCTGTCAATAAGCCATTGCCAATCTTCCTCCTTATAKTGATCTGGCTTCATATGATATCCCAAAYATTTAAAACCTGTAGATAATTCTTTGTTTGTGAAAGGGAGAATATCTTTAAGAGATTSTAAGGTTTCCCGAGGAACTCCCGAGAACATGTATACAGATTTTTGAATATTTATTACCAATCCAGAAGCCCAACATAAAACATGTAGAATAGACTGAATCAAGACCCATTCGACTGGAGATGCTTTGGACATTATAAGAATGTCATCTACAAATAAGAGATGAAGGACSTTTAGCAGTCTAGAAACCTTTATTCCTGTGAGTGAGACCTCAACTCGTGCTTTCTTTAATGAGAGGCTAAGGGATTCCATAACTAAAATGAAAAGTAGAGGSGAGAGCAAGCATCCTTGCCTCATGCTTCTACTGCTTTTGAAGAAGGTAGATGCSTCACCGTTTATCARTATAGCATAAGAAGTTGAAGTAATGCATGCCATTATCCAATTGGTAGTATGTAATCCAAAACCACATTGGAGCAGGATTAATCGTAGAAAGTCCCAATTTATACAGTCATAGGCCTTTTTCAAATCTAATTTCAGAATAATGGCTTGTAACTTCTTATTTTTAATGCTATGTAGACATTCCTGAGCCCTGTTGACTGCGTCCAGAATTTGTCTACCTTTGAGAAACCCAAACTGTTCTTTAGAAAGTACTCTGGACAAGATTGGTCGAATCCTCTTGGATATAACTTTAGCTATAATCTTATAACGTAAGTTACATAGCTCTATGGGCCGAAAGTCACTGAAAAAAGAAGGTTTATTTACCTTTGGAATTAAGGCTATGAATTTTGAGTTTATCGAAGAAATAACCTCCCCTCTGACTCTTGATTCCTCTACCATATCAAGTAAATCTTGACCAACCAACTCGAAGAAATTAAGGAAGAATTCGATGGTCCATGGCTTTTATCTCTGGTAAAACCCTTCAGAATCTCATAGATTTCCTCTTTCTTCACAACCTTTTCTAGATTATGAAGATCGTTAACAGTCACAAAGTTTGTGAACAATTTACTTGAGTTAATCTGATCTAGTATTACATTCTGACCTGTATCACTGAAAAAAGACTTGAAATATTTGGTTGCTTCGTCCTTAATAGCTTGTTGTCCCATGTGGATTTCCCCGTTATCATCTTTAACCTCCCAAATATATTTTTTGTTTCTCCTAAAGCTTGCAAAGCAATGAATAAACTTAGTATTTTTATAGTAAACTTGGTAACTATAGTTGTAACTCATTCAATAAAACATCTTGAATTCTTACACT
>JASDQU010736718.1:431035-448651 GCA_032191745.1 Picea mariana | reverse complement strand
CACGGACATAGAAAGACTAGAAAATGGAGAAACTCATATCACTTCTATTAATAAAAAACAACTACATTCTTCTGTTCAAAGTTTCCTGTGTGAAATTCAAATCCCCCTCACAGTCTATCTTTGATTCATTTATCCAAACAAAAAAATGTAACCACTTAAGCTCAAATCCCTCTTAAAGTGTGATGACACAATAAACTAACTCCTATTTTAGTTGGGTCATTCTAAGATTGAGCAATTTCCTCCTTGATTTGATGAGTAGTTTGAATCCCTACTTTTGTTGTTATATATTTTCCTATAGATACCCGAGTTGACCAAGGCATTGACTTAGGGTTTTTGATATGATTTTATTGAATCCAAGAGGAAACTCATCATGATATGAAGGCATAGATCACGATTCACATGCTCATTTTCTTGAAATTAGTTTGTATCCATCTCAATGAATGAAGGATTACATGAACACATTTATTTCTGTAAACGGATCACACATAAAAATATGGGAAATTACATTTTGAAGAAATGGTCGTATCTCCCAAATCGTACATTCTCTGGGAAATCTAATTGTAATTTTCCTAAATGGGATCACTCTGCATAATACCCATGTTTTAGAATTTTGAGATTCGTCTTCATCTGCTTGTAAATGACATGGCAAGCTGGCCTCTAGAAATTGTCACCTACAAAATTTCGGTAGCTAGTGAATGGTTTTGTTGCATTAGCAAGCCACAAGAAACTTGAAGGTCATTGAATCTTTCCACATCCTCAAAATCTAGGTTAGGAAACAAACCCATATGCTCTAAATAATTATCAATAGATGGAATATACATCTTTTTAGCATTATTATTCCTTGTGAAGTCCAAATGATCAGATATAGGTGAAATAAGGCAATATATGACAATAATGGTGTAACTATAGGAAGGATAAAGGAGCAATTATGGAAAATGAAGATGGATGTCTCTTAAAAACTTGTTGAAGTCGAGGCCCAAGAAACATAAATATTTGAATGAGATAACTTATTGTATCATGACAAAATTTTGTTTGTCGACACCTTATATAAGAATCACTAATCAATGTGCTAGATATTTTACCCATATTAAAAAAATACACTAATAAATCTTATAAATAATATAAAAATGATTTTCTAATCACATGGAAGTTCCATGAAGTTTAAGTTTGTCCATCCATGCCCCCCCTTCAAGTTGTCCAACAATATGAATTTAGATGAAAATTAAGTGAATAATTGTATGTGCCCTTACACATATAAATAAGGGTGTTCATTCCTTCTTCTCAAGAAGTGTTTCAATTTATTATCGTTGATCATCATGAACCATAAAGTAGTGGTTAGGGTTTATTTTAAATATCCATTGTTTATTTTGTTGTATGCATCCTCTATTATTTTAGCTTCATGGCCTCATGGCTCTTAGTTCCATACTCACCACCTATTGACAATGATTATTTTATGCTACTCTCGTCTTCCATAAATGGGATGTTTGATATTGTAATAGGGACCCTAGGTTATTTATTTCCAGTCAAATTAGAAAAACATCAAAACAATATTTCCCTACAATTGCTATTTAAACAAATAGAAAAATTGATTAATAAACAATATCAATTCATAACAATAGTTCCCTCCATCCATGTGAAAATTTTCCTCGTGGTTATTCATATCTTTATGTTGCTTGTGTATAATTCTACATCCACATTTCTTGCATGGACAATGAACCATACGATCAACCCATGCTTGTGTTCCTTCTTGTATCTCAACTATGTGGACAATTCCTTCTCACTAAATGTGTTATTAGATGTAAATGCTTACAAGGAAGCATTCAAAGGGATCCATGGGAAATAATACAAGTATCATGGACAAGGGATGAATAAACATTTTCCAAGCTACATGTAAGGTATTTATTTCTATGTTATTGTATAGTGTTAAAGGAAACCATTTTCTTTGCCTTATTCTAGTACCAATAGATGGTAGACCACAACAACAAAACTAACAATGGTGATTTATTTGGATTTCATTCCTTTGTGTTGCATTGCACAACATAATGACAATGCTTCATGGTAGTGAATGTTTTAGGAATAAGCAAAAAAATTGATTGAATTCCATTAAACACCATCTCAATTAGGCATTGTTTCAAATAATTTGTAGGAAATGATAACACTCCCATATTTGGCATATATTTCAACAAGTGCAATGCCAAAAAAAACATAAGATTCAAATCCATTTATTGAAAATCCATGGATCTACTTAACGTTTTTCCATAACCGATAAATTGACACACATATGTAAACCACTAACCATGGTGAATGATTACTTTCATGAATTCCATTGAAGAATCTCAAGGCTTCATGGGAATAACGAACATTTATTGTAATTCATGACACAAACTTTTATTTAGGAATTATTTCAAACACACTGTGTGCAATGATTCACTATACTCCCAACTTGCCATACACTGACATGAGCATATTACCCGTAAAAACATTAGACTCAAATCCCCGTGTTGCTATATCTTTGTGTCAATATTTGTTCCTTGATGGAAATACAACATTTTTTGCATTCTATGATTATATAAACACATACCCACTTGTTGGGGTATATCTTATGTTTTTCATGTGATAAGGCATCTCAATGCTTCCATATGAAAGGTATTTTTCACATAAATTTTGATTACCTCCTTTTATATGCAATCATTTACATTTTTTTTGGCACATGCCAAAATTTGTATGGCCTTTTCCACTTAATTCCCAAGTCATGGTTTAACTACTACAAAAATATGGATCAAGCTTCAGTTCTCTTCTAACATTTAATATGTTTTTTTTGTCAAAATAAAAAAAAATTGTTTTTTTGACACTTATTGGACATTACTAGTCATTTTTTTTTATATTCTGTCAATGTATAATATGTCGAATACCTATTGAATCTTTAGCGTAGATGTCATCTCAACATCGTTTAACTAATGTTTAAACAACTTGTTGTGCTATCATGAGGTAGGTGCCATGTCAGTAAAACATTGACATGCAACATGCCACATGGATGGTATGGAACCTTCCACATTATAGTCCAATAATCTATTTTACATTGGATTGATGTTAAATACTCATCGATGGAATGCCATAGGAATCTCAATCAAGTGACGTTTGAGGATTCTATATCATTTTAAACTATAGATATCAATGCTCTTTCTATGTTCCTAACATCAATCATATATCAATATAGTGTTGGTTAACCAATGAATAATGGACCTCAAATAAAAAAAAATGTGAATATTGTAGGGTTATTATCATTTAATCAACAAGATAAATGTCCAATAGTGGATACCACATCCTTGATGCCAATTAGACATTCCATATAGTCATGTTTGACATGTATTTGACACTTTTAACATTGATTTCATGTTGAAAAATGAGCACAAATATAGTAGTGGCATTACATTAATAATGATTTAATACTAACTAGTTAGTGGGCCTTATTCCATGAGTATGTCCATATTAGAGTAAGTAATGAGTTCATACCAGCTACTTAATGAGTCTTATTTCATGAGTATGGACACAGTACATTAATTAATCTCGCTCAATACCGCCCTAAGTGGAGTGTATATCCTCCCTATGTACACAATATAATAGACACTTGCAATAATCGTCAATTTTATGATAAAAATGGAAAGTATTTCCTTATTACAAGTACTTGGGAATTGAATTTGATTATATTTATAATTGAAACTCTTGTGTGAAGAAAGGGTTTATATGGGGGCATGATGGACCTCTATTATGTGCCAATAAATGCATAAAAATTTAGGTATGGAGTTGGAAATTGAGGAAGCTACTATTCAAAACATTAGTGCAAATAGTAATTTTGCATGGTTGTCGTATTTCACCTCCAAACCTCTTCAAATAATCTTGGAAGGAAGTTGAAAGATTCAAACAAATTGTTAGTAGAGGAAAAAAGAGTTAACATACAAACTCATTACTCTATGATGTTAGCAAAAACATGTATGTTACATTTAGAAGGAAAAATATTATACCAATCTAAGGGATAGCAAATTGTGCTTTTTTACAGAGTTTCTTTTAATTACTGGATAGTGAATTTAATTGCTTTATTGTTGTGAGTGGTCGTGAATGGTTGCTGCTTTGACTGGGAAACCGCTTAAGCTAGACTTTGAATTTCGTGTTGGTGACTGTGTGATGAGGGGCTGAGTGAATGCAGTAATAGACATTGATTTCCTCTTTCGATGACTGTGTCATTGTTGTGGTAGTAAAAGGTGGCGTAGCATGTTGTGTGTATGACAACATTTTCCTTTAGGGGCAACGATATTGGGATAGATAAATGGATAGGGTTCAAGATTAATGTTTATTGTTGAAGTCAATTAATACATGAGATTGTTAAATTAATAATGTTTAAGGTTAGGGTTTAAAATGTAAAGGAATGCTTACATGAGATTGACAAATTGATAACGTTTAAAGTTAATGTTAATACTTATAGCTAATGCTTGTATGTGTTTGTTCAATCGATAATTGTTACGCTGAGACCAATATAGCTACAATGGAATTGTGATTATAGTTACAATAAACCCTTGGATTTGGATTTAGTTAAATTGAACTATTGTTGAGTTAGTTCTAATAAATGAAATTGGAATTGGTCACAAAGAACTTTTGTTTAAATTTTATTATTATGTAAAGATTTAGGTAGTCAAGGAGTCACCAGGGAGTAACCAATACATACTAGAGAATATACTCTCACTAGGTGAACCTGGCGTATTCATATTCACCCTCCTCTTTATAGTAGTGTTATTAATGATCATGATAAGTGCTTATGCTAATTATCCTTTGTAGTGCAAACCCAACGAGTAGTTATCCCTTCAATGGCAAGAAGGATCAGTTTACAGAACGCATGACTTATGTGGTTCTAAGAATTTAATGTGATGTACAACTGTTATAGTAATCAGATCTCCATGTGTCATAGTCGTCTGGTTGACTTGTCGAGTAGGGGCTAGGGTTAGTCATCAGGTGTTTATATAATTAACTTGATCTCCTAGTGTGTCGATTCCATCTTACGCTGAGGGTCCAGTTCTGATGATGCGTCGGGGCTATTATCACGCCTATTGTCTGGGGATGGCATGATCCCTGATGAGGGAGTCATGGCGCACCCTATTGGATAGAGGCAAATGATAACTTGGCCGGAGTCTGTGCTTTCGTTGTGGGTGTTGTTGTTCGTTGCATTTGTTTCTAGAATTGGGGTTATAATTCCTTCGTGCATTGGGTTGTGCGCCTTAGAGGTTCTAGCATACTGGTTGTCGAAACCATAGTGTTGGAATTGTGGATGTGGTCCCTTAGTCCGTAGGGTTGTCGTGTTGTGTCGGGCGGGTAGTTGATTCTCCCTGTCTTTTTACGCATGTTTCGCCCAGTTGCTCTTGTGCTAGTGCGTGGATTCGTAGTTTTCATCTTCTTTAAAATAAAAAATAAAAAAAAAATTGCTTTGCTTGTAGTCGTAACGATGGGGACGTTACACATGGTATCAGAGCGAGTTCAACCCTGCGACTGTTGATAGCTAGGATTTTCACTACATTAAACCAATGAGTATTAACCCTTGCGTTAATTAAAAACCTTAACGTGTCTGTGCGGTGATCACATTTAGAGGACGCCTCAGAGGTTCACAACGTGGTGTCGTGGAAAGAGGTACGATGCCTCCAAAAGTTCCCGCACCCTTGGATTCGAATCCCCAAGGGGAAGAGCAAGTCCTTGGGCTGGATTCGCTTGTTGTAAGGGATGATGATGGTCTGACAAGGCCCTTCTAGGTAATGTCCAAGGGCTTTGATTCACCATTGGTACTGAGATGAGGCCAGGGCACCTGTACCCCTTAGGGTCCACAACATGCCCTAGCTAGTACCGTTAGCATCCACCGAGAACTCGAGAGAGTTGAGTTCTCGAGTCCTCCAGTGTTGTGGATGGTTGTGTCTTTGAGGCACAGTTGTAGAGAAGACGTTATGCTTCACACTTCATGATTACAACCTCCATCATGAACGTCCACATGGTGGTCTTTCAANTCTATGGAGGAAGACGCTCCTGCCACTTTGAACATGGTCGTCCACGACATGTCATGGGAACGGTTCCAGGAACGGTTCCAGAAGAGGTATCTTTCTGAGGAATTCATTGAGCATCATCTCAATGAGTTCGACGCCTTGCGACAGGGAGACTGTATAGTGCCGGGTATGAGGCCTGTTTTTGGAGCTGCTTCGATGTGCTCCGCACCCTCATAGAGAAACTTAAGGTCAACAAGTTTGTGTTAGCCTTAGCGTTGGAATTCAACTTCTACTTCGGGTACTAGGATTATTGGACCGAAGAAAGTATGTTGGAATGTGGGGAGCCACATTTCCATCATGATTTCCCAGTGAAGAGGACTAGAGCATCTGGATCAGTCGGTCCCACTACCATGGGAGATTTGGGAAAGGCCCATCGGAATCATGCAGCGGTGAATAACTGTCAAGTAGAGCACCATTCGACTATGCTCAAGACCTAAAGTACCGTCGCTGACCAGACGCTTAGTATTTGATTGATCCCCGTGCTATCGAGAGTTTCCATTCTTGTGCAACGTTAAAAAGGATTAAAGTAAAGACAATCGAACATGATGAGTTTATATTTGTAGAGATGGATTCAGGAGCCAAACATAGGGTTGGAGGAAAGGTTATAGGATGTACCCTTAACCTGGGGGAGTTTGTCACCAGGGACAACCTGTACGACACAATCTTAGGATCTTGTGACGTCGTGATCAGTAGGGACTGGTTGGAATCGCTTGAGGCGATACTCAACGGTAAGACGAAATGGTTGAGCTTGGTCGATGTGAGGGATAGAGACGTGTGATTGTAGGTCGGAACCAGGGAGTTTCCCTAAGGTTCATCTCTTCCTTTTAGTTACGGAAGAGCATGCGCAAGGGGTGTACGCTTTATGTGATCCTTGCGTTAAAAGAAAAATGAGTAGCGAAAGGTCTAGAACACCTTCCGGTGGTAAGAGAGTTTGCTAACATCTTCTTGGAGGAGTTACTTGGGATGTCACCAGAGATGGAATTGGAGTTTACTATAGACCTAAAACCGGGGACTGAACCGCTAGCTAGAACGCCTTATTAGATGTCGACCCCGGAGTTACAAGATATTAAAATGCAACTGAAAGAATTGATGGACCTCAGACTGATACGTCCAAGTGTGTCATCGTGGGGTGGGACTATTATTTTCATACAAAATAAGGATGGGTCATGGAGGCTCTGCATTTACTATCATCAATTGAACAACGCAACGATCAAGAATCAATATCTGTTGTCGAGGATAGATGATCTATTTGATTAGATGAAGGGTGCGACAGTGTTCTCAAGGATCAATTTGCGATCAGGGTATCACCAGTTACGGATCAAGGAGGATGATGTCCCTAAGACCGCCTTTAAGAAGAGGTTTGGACATTACAATTTTATTGTTTTACCGTTTGGACTAACAAATTCCCCAGGGGTATTTATGAGTTTGATGAATGGGGTGTTCTGCGAGTACTTGGAAAAGTTCGTCCAAGTGTTCATTGACGATATTTTGATTTACTCTAGGACGACAGAGGAGCATGACGAGCACTTGCGCTTGGTACTATAGTGTCTGCGAGAGAACAAATTGTTTGGGAAGTTGTCCAAATGCTCATTTTATCAATCAAAGATTCACTACTTAGGGAATTTCATCTTCGACGAAGGTATCATCGTGGATCCAGCAAAGGTCGAGGCTATTATGGAATGGCCTGCACCGGCGAACATACCGAAAGTACGTATCTTCATGGTTTTAGCCAGATACTATCGACGGTTTGTTGATGGATTTTCGAAGATAGCAAATTTGATCACGGAGTTGCAGAAGAAGAACAAGAAGTTTGTTTGGACTGACAAATGTGTGGAAGCTTTTAGGAGGCTCAAGGAGTTGTTGACAACAACACTAATACTAAAGGTCCCTGACATGGACACAAAATTCTTGGTATGCATTGACGCATCCAAGGAAGGCTTAGGCAGAGTCTTAATGCAAGACGGTCGAGTGATCGCTTACATCTCGAGGAAACTGAGAAGGCACGAGGAGAACTATGAGACACACGATTTGGAGTTGTTAGCATTGTTTATGCCTTGAAGGTTTGGAGACACTACCTAGTTGGATGAAAATTTGCACTAAAGACGGACCACTGTGACTACAACACATCTTTACGCAAAGCGATATGAACGTGCGACAACGACATTGGTCAGAATTGCTTAGCGACTACAATTTCAATATTTCTTACATAAAAGGAACAGTGAACCAAGTGGCAGATGCATTGAGTCAGAGACCTCACATATTTTCGGTGTCACCTCTTCAAACGAATCCACGTGAAAAGATGCTAAATTTACAACGTGACGATGACTGGTACAAAGAGGTTGAGGATTTTATCGGACAAAACACAATGATGGTACCAATATTTGAAGGATTTACGTTTGATGACGATGAATTATTGAGGTTTAAAAATTGGATTTACATACCACCAAACAACGAGTTGAGGAGATTGATCCTAAATGAGGCTCATAGAGCAGTATACATGGCTCCCCCGGGAGTCATGAAGATGAGGGCAGACCATAAACCCTTATTCTTCTAAAAAGGAATGAAGGCAAACATAGTCAACTATGTGGCCAGATGTCTAGAATGTTAGCAGGTAAAGGTTGAACATAGACATCGAGCAGGATTACTATAACCACACGCTATTTCAGAATCAAAATGGGAGGTCATTTCGATGGATTTTATTTTTGTATTTCCATTGATGGCAAGGAGACATGACTCGATTTTCGTAGTAGTCGACACTCTAACGAAGAGTGCTCATTTTATTTCTGTTCCTACGACATATCAGGCACTGGACATAGCTAGAGTTTTCATCAAGTGAGATTGTGAGGTTGCATGGCATACCTAAGAGGATTATATCCGATCGAGGATTGGTGTTTACTGAACGATTTTGGACTAGTTTCCAAGAGGCCTTGGGAACCCGACTTAACTAGTGTATTGTGTATCACCCGGATACTGACAGGAATACCGAATGAACAAACCAGACTTTGGAAGACTTGTTGCGCAGGTATGTGATGGACCAACATAAGCATTGGGAAGAATTCTTTCCACTGGTAGAATTCGCTTATAACAACAGTTACCAAAGTACCATTAAGATGGCGCCTTTCAAGTTTCTTTACTAGTGACCGTGTCGGGCGCCTTGAATTGGGATCGACTTGAGGATAGGGTCCAGGTGGGACAGAAGCGATCCAAGAATTGGAAGATTAAATGAAAACTTTAAGACAAAGGATCAAGGAAGCGCAGGATCGATAGAAGAGTTATGACGATGTGCATCGTGTCGACCGTAGTTACGATGTGGTGATCGAGTATTTTTGCGGATGAAAAAGCATAAGAGTTCAATTGAGTTTGGAAAAAGGGGCTAAACTATCTCCTAGGTTCGTGAGATCCTACGAGATTGTGGAAAAGAGAGGCCTATGGCCTAATGACTAGCCTTGCCTGATTCTTGAGGCGTATGCACGATGTCTTTCACGTCTCTGTTTGAGACATTACGATTAGTGATCCTACACATGTTTTGACTTGAGCACCTTGCGGGTGTCGGATGAGGGTGTGCTCAAGGCTGAGCCGATATGCATCCTGGATCATCACATTCGACAACTACGACGTCGAACAATAGATGAGGTCAAGGTCCAGTGGGACAACTATAGTCTGCACTCGGCAACCTCGGAGGACGCATATGATATGCGCCAATAGTTTCCATTTTTGTTGGATAGATAGACTTGTGATACTGGGATACACATTATTTCGGCACTTATATACTGTGAAACTTTAGGATGAAGTTAGACCAAGAGGGGGTGTATGCAACATCCTTCTCTTGCGTGCACTAAGCAAACTTATTCTTTGAGGACACTTTCTTGAAAGTGAGCTGGATTATTATACCATTGACCGTTGATTACTATCATGAGGTATTATGGATGTGATTATATGTTATTTGATTGTATTGACTTAGACAGGTGTTGTTTACTCGGTTCTCCTGAATGTGCAGGATTTGGACCTTGAGGATGTTGAGGCATCGATGAAACCCTTGGACTCTGGATCGAGTCATGGAGTGAACTATTAGGGTTTGATTGTTTTATATGTGATATTAGTGCATCTGATTAGATGATATGATTATGGATATATTTCTAACATGATTTGTTGATGATGCAGGCTGACAATAGCTTGTCGACCAGACTCACATGTGGAGTAGAGGGGTCACGCACGACTACCAGAGATGTTGAGGGAGAGGTGTGGACAACATCCCTGCCACAACCTACTAGCACTCCCGCTATGGCTCGAACTGTAGGTTAATGATTACCTAGCTCGAGAGGACCCACGATGCCATGAGGGAATACTGCAACAGTTGCTCACGATGATTCTAAGGGGTGCGCAATAAGGTAGGGGCATTATTCCTCAGAGGTCCTTAGTCTCCCACGAGATCACCTGGCAGAGTATTGACTCCAAGGGTTTTCGATGTCTACCAAGTCAGTCAAGAGGCGAGTGGCACCCTTGGAGCACGGAGTGCGTCCTGAAGGGCACGTCATGCAAGAAAAATGGAAAGAGGTGAGTGACACCCTTGGAGCACGTAGTGCATTCTGAAGGGCACGTCGCGCAAGAGAAACAAAAAGAGGCGAGTGGCACCCTTGGAGCACCTAGTGCATCCTGAAGGGCACGTCGGGTTGTTATTTAATAAATGAATAAACTTAAATGGCCTTAGGACGAATAATGTGTTAAGGAAGATTTAAAACCTTTCCCCTAATAAAATTTCGCCCAGCCTAGGAAAATAAAGTCTAGGTCTAAATTATACTTGTGATAAAAAATTTATCTATTTATTTAAAAATATATATGTATAAAAATAAAAATAAAATAAATAATTATGATAATCTTCATTAATCTTGTGACAAGAAGGGGGTAAGCAATTATATTTATTTATAAAAATCTTTTGGTATAAAATTTAAAAAGGGGAAATAATTGTTTTATTATATTATGCTAATTAAAAATTTATTCATTAAAAAGAAAAAGGGAAAAAGGGTAAGTTTCTGCACATGCCTTTTTAAGTAGTAAATAAAAAGGGAAAGAGGGAAAGTTAAAAGATTTAGGAAACTAGGTAAAAGTGAGAAACATAAAAGAAAGGGGAAATAAGGAAAAAGCAGAAAGACTAACTTAGTAAGGTATCTAGCATTTAAGAACTTTCTAAATTCAAACTCAACTAGTAAATTAGTAAGGGGGAAAGTCATTATAACTTGTAAGGGAATATGGGGACACCTAGGAGTGATTCTAGGAATGATTTTAGGTGGGTGAGGGAAATAGGGGTAATTAATTAATTAAGGAAATTAATTTATGGTGCAATGAAGGGGATGGGTGACACTTTTACGAGGAGAATTATTATGAATTAAATTAATGAACAATGAATTAAAAGGGATTTTGGGAAAGTTTTTGACTTCGAAACTCTATATAATGGAGGGAGGAGAAGGATGATGGATCTCTTCTGACATGTGCAACGTTACGCTGCAAAAATTTATACTTGACTGACTTAGCTTATGGGATTTGGGTTACCCAACTCGGTGAGGAGTGGTAGCTAGGCCTTGCGAGCCGAGTTGAGAGCTAGTTGATTCTTTGGTTAGTGTGTGTGGCCCCTTTGCGGCTCGGGGGGCTAAGGGGGGAGAAGAGTACCCCTAGCATTTGTTGGGAGGTACCGGTGAAGTCTCGATGGTCAACAAGAGGAAGCTGCATGAAGCGCGCGGGACAACGACTCAGTGCGGACGACTTGGGCTATGGTATGCTTCCTTATTTCTGCATGTAGATTATTAGTATACTTATGATTTTGGTTCTGTATGTTTAATTGGGTAAAGAAAATGTTTGTCTTTTCACTCTAGTTGATGACTGAAATTTCCCCCATAGAAGTAAGCTCGTCGTTGATTGATTACCTTGGCCTCCGATCCCTGCATGTCTTGACCGTCTTATGGTTTTATTGATTTGTGATGATTTGCGGTCTATTTTTTCCTTCGTCCCTAACTCATCAGTCCACGCCTGAGAAGTCGTCCAGGAGCCTGATCTACAGTCGTCACTTCGGTGTTAATAGACCTACGGATCTAAATGCCCTGCTTTTCTGTGCATGGATGATGAGCGAAGGATGTTCCTGCCAGTCGTATACTCCTGTTGATTGTTCCAGGTAGTGTGTAGTCTTGCACCTTGATGCGTTTAATTAACCCTGCAATTTTTTATTGATGGTGAAGTTTATTTAACTCTGAGGTTTTTTTTTATGGCTAGAAACTCAATCTGCGTGGTGACCCCTTCCCGCAAACTTGACTCTTTTGTTGATGGCATTTTTATCTTCATTTTAATTGCTGAATCTTGGATAAACCCTTGAGACTGGATGCCAACCTCAGTGCCTACTTGTGATTGTTTCCTTCTGCGCTTTCTGGTGGTTTATTTTTCTGCATTTTTTGTGATGGATTTCTCTGCATTAAACCCCTTATCTCTACGTATTAGGTTATGGTTTTTCTCTGTGATTTTCTTATCAGTTCCCAGCTTTGAATGGAAGAATATCAGTGTTTCCCTTTGAATGACAACGTTTCTTTTTCTTAAATCTGTGACTGTGATTAAATTCCTCTCTTGGCAGTTACCCATTGTATGACAACGCTCTTTTACCTCCTATTGACTATGAAATGAGTAAGCCATTACATTGAATGAGAATTTATATAGACACTATGCATTATAGTGATTGTGGGTTGAGTTTCTTTTTACCATTCTTTACTCGATGATTATAATGTGTTTTAACCGAGAATTAAACCATATCCCTTGTGACCGCATTTGCCTGAATGCCTGCTACTCAACTGTTACTCTAATGCTTGATAGCAAATTATTGCAATTAATGTCCGCGTTTATACCTATGGAAGATATACAATGCTTGATTTAGCGCTTTTCCCTGTGAAGGATAGACCACTTGTATTTGATGTCAGCTTTATGTATGATCATGATAGAACAACAATATGTATGTGTCCGTGTTTTCTTATTTATGGGAGAATGACAATGACTTGAGCGTTAGGTAGTGATTTATTTGGTAACAACAATTATTCAGACAACAATTATAGACACTGGTTATAAATTTTGGACAACCAGTTTTGGTGGGCGATTGTATAATGAGCGATTCAGTGATGGGTGATTTTTATTTGTTAGACAACCACACGAAATAGCCTTCACACAAAAACTTCATTTGTCTACCCAGCAAAGTCACCCCGTTTGTAACTCAACATTAATGTTGATCCTTGAATGTGTTTTAGCATGATCTATAACAACGATTTTTATGTATGATGACAACATTTTATAGAGTAGACATCGATTCACATTGAAGGCGAATTCGGTAACTGCGAATTGACTACCGTAATTGTGGCTACGAAATCAATTTGCGCAGAGTGTGTCGGTGTCCATTATGATTTGTGACTACCTTTGAATACCCTTGTCAGCGTTTTTACCTTCTGGACAACACTAACCTGCGTGTTGGTTTACACAACAAATTCTGGCTATAGCGGGCAACTACCTCTTAATTTTGTAAACAACGACCCCACCAATCTCAGGGATAGCAAATCGTGCTTTTTTACAGAGTTTCTTTTAATTATTGGATAGTGAATTTAATTTCTTGATTGTTGTGAGTGGTCGTGAATGGTTTCTTCTTTGACTGGGCAACCTCTTAAGCTAGACCTCGAATTCCGTGTTGGTGACTGTGTGATGAGGAGCTGAGTGAATGCAGTAATAGACATTGATTTCCACTTTTGGTGATTATGTCATTGTTTTGGTAGTAAAAGGTGGCATAAAATGTTGTGTGTATGACAGTGTTTTCCTTTAGGGGCAACGATATTGTGATAGATAAATGGATAGGGTTCAAGATTAATGTTTATTGTTGAAGTCAATTTTTACATGAGATTGTTAAATTAATAATGTTTAAGGTTAAGGTTTAAAATGTAAAGGAATGCTTACATGAGATTGACAAATCGATAACGTTTAAAGTTAATGTTAATACTTATAGTTAATGCTTGTATGTGTTTGTTCAATCGATAATTGTTACGTCGAGACCAATATAGCTACAATGAACTATTTTTGAGTTAGTTCTAATAATTGAAATTGGAATTGGTTACAAGGAACTTTTGTTTAAATTTTATTATTATGTAAAGATTGAGGTAGTCAAGGAGTCACCAAGGAGTAACCAGTACATACTAGAGAATATACTCTCACTAGGTGAACTTGGCGTATTCATATGCACCCTCCTCTTTACAGTAGTGTTATTAATGATCATGATAAGTGCTTATGCTAATTCTCCTTTGCAGTGAAAACCCAACGAGTAGTTATTCCTTCAATGGCAAGAAGGATCAATTTACAGAATGCATGACTTATGTGGTTCTAAGAAATAAATGTGATGTACAATTGTTATAGTAATCATATCTCCTTGTGTCATAGTCATCTGGTTGACTTGTCGAGTAGGGGCTAGGGTTAGTCATCAGGTGTTTATATAATTAACTTGATCTCCTAGCACGTCGATTCCAGCTTGCGCTAAGGGTCCAGTTCTAATGATGCGCCAGGGCTATTATCGTGCCTATCGCCTGGGGACGGCATGATCCCTGATGAGGGGGTCATGGCATGCCCTATTGGATAGAGGCGAATGATAACTTGGTCGGAGTTTGTGCTTCCGTTGTGGGTGTTGTTTTTCATTGCAGTTGTTGCTAGCATTGAAGTTATAACGCCTTCGTGCATTGGGTTGTGCGCCTTAGAGGTTCTAGCATACTGGTTGTTGAAACCGTAGTGTTGGAATTGTGGATGTGGTCCCTTAGCCCGTAGGGTTGTCATGTTAGTTCAGGTGGGTAGTTGATTCTCCCTATTGTTTTATGCATGTTTCGCCCAGTTGCTCTTGTGCTAGTGCATGGAGTCGTAGTTGTCATCTTGTTTAAAAAAAAAATTGCTTCGTTTGTAGTCGTAACGATGGGGACGTTACACATGACCCCAAATATAGCAGTGTTATTACATTAATAATGATTTAATATCAACTAGTTAGTGGTCCTTATTCCATGAGTATGGCCATATTAGAGTAACTAATGAGTTGATACCAACTACTTAATGAGTCTTATTTCATGAGTATGGCCACACTACATTAATTATTCTCCCTTAGTACCCCCTAAGTGGAGTGTATATCCTCCCTATGTACACAACATAATAGACACTTGCAATAAAGATATAGCCATCACATTTTGTGATAAAAAATGGAAAGTAGTTCCTTCTTATAAGTACTTGGGAATTGAATTTGATTGTATTTATAATTGAAATTCTTGTGTGAAGAAACGCTTTATATGGGGGCATGATGGACCTCTATTATGTGCCAATAAATGCATAAAAATTTAGGTATGGAATTGCAAATTGAGAAATATACTCTTCAAAACATTAGTGCAAATAGTAATTTTGCATGGTTGTCCTATTTCAGCTCCAAACCTATTCAAATAATCTTAGAAGGAAGTTGAAATATTCAAAAAAATTCTTAGTAGAGGAACAAAGAGTTAAAATACAAACTCATTACTCTAAGATGTTAGCAAAAACATGTATGTTATCTTTAGAAGGAGAAGTATTATGCCAATTTATTACATATATTATCAAAACAATGCATGTGAATACAAACAAATTACCCAGACAAGAAAAGATTGCAACTCAAAATAAGGGTTGGTACTATGATGAACGAACCTGATTAAAAAATGGAGAATTGAAGAAAAAGATTTGTCAAATGAACCATTGGTAATTTGAGACTTGGTACAACAAAGGGTAATAGAGAAGTCACAAGAACCTTATGAGAAAACTAGATTATATCAATGTGAAATCAAGTGAATGATTACTTGCATATAACATTTATACCTCCATGAGAAAGCTTATATACATAAAAAAAAAAAAAAAACATTCACTCTAAGTTCTCATCATCTAGTAGTGGAAACATAGGAATGTAAAAATATAAATAGAGAAGAACATCTATCATTACTTTGAAAACAAGGAGAAATTGAAAACTAGTAAAACGTGATGATACATTTTCCTATCTATGAAAATACTAATGCTCAATTCAACATGAAGATTTGAGTAGCTTACATGAGTTTGTCCATAAAAATATGCACTTATATTAAGGAATCACAATATGCACTTACATATAGGAATCACAATATTGTTTTGTGTAACAGATTCTTCACCGCTACAAATAGCAGTGCCTTCAGAATCTGCAATATTATGAACGTAATTATGTGCAGAATATTACAACAGCACCAAAATCTATTTCAGTTCAGTTGTGTCACCTGGGTGGGGCATAGTGGGGCAACAAATAATTTCACATTGCAGAGCAAATAGTGGAAGGTTCAAGAAAGTAAAACCGCTTTCGAACAAATTGACTGATATATATGTTTTTTTATATATAATGCGTGCCAGTTTGAAGCGCAAGTGTGGACTGTATAGCTTTTCAAGTTTTTTTTTTTTGGGGTCCCGGGGAAGTTTGCAGTTTCCATAAAATTAATGAAATTATAATTAGAGTGTCTGTAATTTTGTTGTTTCATTTCGTTTGTACTTTTGTTATTTCGTTTCACCTCTTGTCTTTTATTGCGTGCATGTTGGATGCTTTTTGACAGGGGAATCTGATGTCTTCACAATATTCCTGTAACAGTACAGGAGATATTAGAAAATGAATGGTAAAACATATTTTGGAATGGATATGAATAAGCTTAGGGTTTGTATATACATATGCCAATAGCCACCACGTGAAAGTATGGTGTACATAAAAGTTATTCAGGTCAACAGTGTATATATTTTGGCCGCTTGTATCACGGGTTCCATTAATCAACTCGAATGTATAATATTCAACATTTTCAATTATTTGACCACCCGGGTATGGGACCAATCTTTAGATGCTAAATGCACCATGGATTATTTGTTTCTTTATGTATAAGCATAACATCTAATTATGATAATGAAAATGGGTGGCTTCTTCTTTTATATATATATATATATGTTAGTTTAATTCACATCAATTTTTAATATGGTTGGATTTTTTGTTCCTACAAATTTAAAACTAATGACTTTAACATCATGAAATATCTTAACAACACACTTCTTCATCCATTCTATATTCTACATCTCGTAGATTTATATATATATATATGAAAGGACTCCACCCATTCTCATTTTCATACTCATAGTTGTTAAATTTCATTATTAAAAAAAAAAAAAAAAAATTGGTACGACTTCACTATTAAATATAAAACAAAAATTAGTCTCTTCACGTGTGGCGTGCTTTATTTTCTTAAATATAATAATTACTGAAAAGTATCTTTATATGTGTGATGCGAAATATAATAGTCATTCATCATGTTGGAGGCAATTTCTCTTGTAGTCAAATATTGATAATGATTGTTCCATTAGGAAAGAAATCCACGTTAACACGTTTAACAAAATAGTTATAAAAAAGATTCGTTTATTAAATAAAGTAAATAAAATAATGATTTAAATTTATAAATATAATAAATAGTTATAAAAA
>JASDQU010736718.1:394024-417866 GCA_032191745.1 Picea mariana | reverse complement strand
TTTTGACAACTAGTATGCTAGAACCTCTAAGGTGCACAACCCAATGCACGAAGGCATTATAACGCCAATGCTAGCAACAAATGCAACGAACAACAAAACCCACAACGGAAGCACATACTCCAACCAAGTTATCATTCACCTCTATCCAATAGGGCACGCCATGAATCCCTCATCAGGGATCATGCCGTCCCCAGGCGATAGGCGCGATAATAACCCCGATGCATCATCAGAATTGGACCCTCGGCGCAAGATGGAATCGACGTGCTAGAAGATCAAGTTAATTATCTAAACACTTGATGACTAACCCTAGCCCCTACTCGACAAGTCAACCAGATGACTATGACATAAGGAGATATGATTACTATAACAGTCGTACATCACATTAAATTCTTAGAACCACATAAGTCATGCGTTTTGTAAACTGATCCTTCTTTCCATTGAAGGGATAACTACTCGTTGGGTTTGCACTGCAAAAGATAATTAGCATAAGCACTTATCATGATCATTAATAACACTACTATAAAGATGAGGGTGAATATGAATATGCCAGGTTCACCTAGTGAGAGTATATTCTCTAGTATGTATTGGTTACTCCGTGGTGACTCCTTGACTACCTAAATATTTACATAATAATAAAATTTAAACAAAATTTCCTTGTAACCAACTCCAATTTCAATTATTAGAACTAACTCAACAATAGTTCGATTTAACTAAATCCAAATCCAAGGGTTTATTGTAACTATAATCACAATTCCATTGTAGCTATATTGGTCTCGGCATAACAATTATCGATTGAACAAACACATACAAGCATTAGCTATAAGTATTAACATTAAATTTAAACGTTATCGATTTGTCAATCTCATGTAAGCATTCCTTTACATTTTAAACCTTAACCTTAAACATTATTAATTTAACAATCTCATGTATTAATTGAATTCAACAATAAACATTAATCTTGAACCCTATCCATTTATCTATCACAATATCGCTGCCCCTAAAGGAAAATGTTGTCATACACACAACATGCTACGCCACCTTTTACTATCACAACAATGACACAGTCATCGAAAGCGGAAATCTTTTTCTATTACTGCATTCACTTAGCCCCTCATCACACACCTTTACATTTTAAACCTTAACCTTAAACATTATTAATTTAACAATCTCATGTATTAATATAATTCAACAATAAACATTAATCTTGAACCCTATCCATTTATCTATCACAATATCGCTTTTCCTAAAGGAAAATGTTGTCATACACACAACATGCTACGCCACCTTTTACTACCACAACAATGACACAGTCATCGAAAGCGGAAATCTTTGTCTATTACTGCATTTACTTAGCCCCTCATCACACAGTCACCAACACAAAATTCAAGGTCTAGCTTAAGCGGTTTCCCAGTCAAAGCAACAACCATTCACGACCACTCACAGCAACAAAGCAATTAAATGCGCTATCCAGTAATTAAAAGAAACTCTGTAAAAAAGCATGATTTTCTATCCCTTAGACTGGTATAATATTTTTCCTTCTAAATGTAACATACATGTTTTTGCTAACATCATAGAGAAATGAGTTTGTATGTTAACTCTTTGTTCCTCTACTAATAAATTTTTTGAATCTTTCAACTTCCTTCCAAGATTATTTGAAGAGGTTTGGAGGTGAAATACGACAACCATGCAAAATTACTATTTGCACTAATGTTTTGAATAGTAGCTTCCTCAATTTCCAACTCCATACCTAAATTTTTATGCATTTATTGGAACATAATAGAGGTCCATCATGCCCCCATATAAACCCTTTCTTCACACAAGAGTTTCAATTATAAATATAATCAAAGTCAATTCCCAAGTACTTGTAAGAAGGAAATACTTTCCATTTTTTATCACAAAATGTGACGATTATTGCAAGTGTCTATTATGTTGTGTACATAGGGAGGATATACACTCCACTTAGGGCGGTATTGAGCGAGATTAATTAATGTAGTGTGGCCATACTCATGAAATAAGACTCATTAAGTAGTTGGTATGAACTCATTACTTGCTCTAATATGGACGTACTCATGGAATAAGGCCCACTAACTAGTTGGTATTAAATCATTATTAATGTAATGCCACTACTATATTTGTGCTCATTTTTCAACATGAAATCAATGTTAAAAGTGTCAAATACATGTCAAACATGACTATATGGAATGTCTAATTGGCATCAAGGATGTGGTATCCACTATTGGACATTTATCTTGTTGATTAAATGATAATAACCCTACAATATTCACATTTGTTTTTATTTGAGGTCCATTATTCATTGGTTAAGAAACACTATATTGATATATGATTGATGTTTGGAAACATAGAAAGAGCATTGATATCTATATTTTAAAATGATATAGAATCCTCAGACGTCACTTGATTGACATTCCTATGGAATTCCATCAATGAGTATTTAACATCAATCCAATGTAAAATAGATTATTGGACTATAATGTGGAAGGTTCCATATCATCCATGTGGCATGGTGCATGTCAATGTTTTATTGACATGGAACCTACCACATGATAGCACAACAAGTTGTTTAAACATTAGGTAAACGATGTTGAGATGACATCTATGCTAAAGATTCAATAGGTATTCGACATATTATACATTGACAGAATATTCAAAAAAATGACTAGTAATGTCTAATAAGTGTCAAAAAAACATTTTTTTTTATTTTGACAAAAAAAACATATTAAATGTTAGAAGAGAACTGAAGCTTGATCCATATTTTTGTAGTAGTTAAACCATGACTTGGGAATTAAGTGGAAAAGACCATACAAATTTTGGCATGTGCCAACAAAAATGTAAATGATTGCATATAAAAGGAGGTAGTCAAATTTTATGTGAAAAATACCTTTCATATGGAACTATTGAGATGCCTTATCACATGAAAAACATAAGAATATACCCCAACAAGTGGGTATCTGTTTATATAATCATAGAATGCAAAAAATGTTGTATTTCCATCAAGGAACAAATATTGACACAAAGATATAGCAGCAAGGGGATTTGAGTCTAATGTTTTTACGGGTAATATGCTCATGTCAGTGTATGGCAAGTTGGGAGTATAGTGAATCATTGCACACAATGTGTTTGAAATAATTCCTAAATAAAAGTTTGTGTCATGAATTACAATAAATGTTCGTTATTCCCATGAAGCCTTGAGATTCTTCAATGGAATTCATGAAAGTAATCATTCACCAGGGTTAGTGGTTTACATATGTGTGTCAATTTATCAGTTATGGAAAAAAGTTAAGTAGATCAATGGATTTTCAATAAATGGATTTGAATCTTATGTTTTTTTGGGCATTGCACTTGTTGAAATATATGCCAAATATGGGAGTGTTATCATTTCCTACAAATTATTTGAAACAATGCCTAATTGAGATGGTGTTTCATGGAATTCAATCAATTTTTTTGCTTATTCCTAAAACATTCACTACCATGAAGCATTGACATTATGTTGTGCAATGCAACTCAAAGGAATGAAATCCAAATAAATCACCATTGTTAGTTTTGTTGTTGTGGTCTAACATCTATTGGTACTAGAATAAGGCAAGAAAATGGTTTCCTTTAACACTATACAATAACGTAGAAATAAATACCTTACATGTAGCTTGGAAAATGTTTATTCATCCCTTGTCCATGATACTTGTATTATTTCCCATGGATCCCTTTGAATGCTTCCTTGTAAGCATTTACATCTAATATCACATTTAGTGAGAAGGAATTGTCCACATAGTTGAGATACAAGAAGGAACACAAGCATGGGTTGATCATATGGTTCATTGTCCATGCAAGAAATGTGGATGTAGAATTATACACAAGCAACAGAAATATATGAATAATTGCGAGGATAATTTTCACATGGATGGAGGGAACTATTGTTATGGATTGATATTGTTTATTAACCAATTTTTCTATTTGTTTAAATAGCAATTGTAGGGAAATATTGTTTTGATGTTTTTCTAATTTGATTGAAAATAAATAACCTAGGGTCCCTATTTCAATATCGAACATCCCATTTATGGAAGACGAGAGTAGCATAAAATAATCATTGTCAATAGGTGGTCAGTATGGAACTAAGAGCCATGAGACCATGAAGCTAAAATAATAGAGGATGCATACAACAAAATAAACAATGGATGTTTAAAATAAACCCTAACCACTACTTTATGGTTGATGATGATCAACGATAATAAATTGAAACAGTTCTTGAGAAGAAAGAATGAACACCCTTTTTAATATGTGTAAGGGCACATACAATTATTCACTTAATTTTCATCCAAATTCATATTGTTGGACAACTTGAAGGGGGGCCATGGATGGCCAAACTTAAACTTCATGGAACTTCTTTGTGATTAGAAAATCATTTTTATATTATTTATAAGATTTATTAGTGTAGTTTTTTAATATGGGTAAAATATCTAGCACATTGATTAGTGAGTCTTATATAAGGTGTCGACAGACAAAATTTTGTCATGATACAATAAGTTATCTCATTCAAATATTTATGTGTCTTGGGCCTCGAATTCGACAAGTTTTTAAGAGACATCCATCTTCTCCATAATTGCTCCTTTATCCTTTCTATAGTTACACCATTATTTTCATATATTTCCTTATTTCACCTATATCTGATCATTTCAACTTCACAAGGCATAATAATGCTAAAAAGATGAATATTCCATCTATTGATAATTATTTAGACATATGGGTTTGTTTCCTAACCTAGATTTTGAGGATGTGGAAAGAATCAATGACCTTCAAGTTTCTCGTGGCTTGCTAATGTAACAAAACCATTCACTAGCTACCGAAATTTTGTAGGTGACAGTTTCTAGAGGCCAACTTGCCATGTCATTTACAAGCAGATGAACATGAATCTCAAAATTCTAAAACATGGGTTTTATGTAGAGTGATCCCATTTAGGGAAATTGCAATTAGATTTCCTAGAGAATGTACGATTTAGGAGATACGACCATTTCTTCAAAATGTAATTTCCCATATTTTTATGTGTGATCCGTTTACAGAAATAAATGTGTTCATGTAATCCTTCATTCATTGAGATGGCTGCAAACTGATTTCGAGAAAATGGGCATGTGAATCGCGATCTATGCCTTCATATCATGATGATTTTCCTCTTGGATTCAATAAAATCATATCAAAACCCCTCAATCAATGCCTTGGTCAACTTGGGTATCTATAGGAAAATATATAACAACAAAAGTATGGATTCAAACTACTCATCAAATCAAGGAGGAAATTTCTCAATCTTAGAATCACCCAACTAAAATAGGAGTTATTTTATTGTGTCATCACACTTTAAGAGGGATTTGAGATTAAGTGGTTACATTTTTTTTTTTGGATAAATGAATCAAAGATAGATTGTGAGGGGGATCTGAATTTCACACAGGAAACTTTGAATAGAAGAATGCAGTTGTTTTTTATTAATAGAAGTGATATGAGTTTCTCCATTTTCTAGTCTTTCTGTGCCTGTGTCAGGCCTGGAAGTCCCCCTTTCTTTGGTTCATGTTACATTTGTAAATATTTGTGCATATCTTTGTTTTCACTGTGCATCCTTCAGCAATGAATACTCATCTTTACTTTCTTTAATTGTTTTCATATATCTATACGCTGTTTATATTTTTATATTGCAACAAGCATTCCTTTTTATAAAATAGAATTTACTTTAAATCAAGTCTAATATTTCTTGTTAGTAAGGATTGGAGTGGTATGCAGAGTATTGCTACAATCCCTTTCAACCATAAGAGTTGAACAAAGACACTACAACCTACATTTCTACCCAAGGAAACCCAAATGGATATTAATGAGCTAAGTAGACTTTATACAATTGCTTTCCATTTGATTTAAATGAGTAGTCTTTCTTTTTTATGCATGAATGTTAAGTTTCTTTCTCAATCATTAAACTTCACAAGGGAAGGAAGTATTGTTGTGAGAGCCATCTGAGGCATGAGATCTCATAGCCTTTCTTTCTACCTATGAAGTTGTGGTAGCCTTAGATTGATAAGAATAGTTCTTTTTTTCCGTTGAAGTTGTTTTGCTAGTGCATGAATTAGAATATATCTTAGAAAAGGCTCTGATCCTACATTTATTTTGCATGCATCACACAAGATTAATAGCTTATGCTCCTAGATTGATAATAAAATTTAGCAAAAATTAGACACCTAATTTGATTGATATTTTTGGCATCGTTGTCGAGGAGATGCTAAAGGGATTAGGGCATTAGTAGTTTAGTTCTTTCATTTTCTACATTTGATTTTTGTTGCACCAACATTTAGGAATTGGAGGAGGAGAAATGGTAAGACGAGAGGTAAGAACCTGCACATTCACTTTAGTGAGTTTCTCTAAGACCTCGTCTTGTTGGACCAATGTGTTTCCTTTATGTAATCATATTTTTATTTATGGAAATACTAATTCATGTTAAAAGATAACTTTGTGAAAGAAAGGCATTAATCGCATGAGGAGTTCAAGTACATGAAGTATTTTTTTCATTTAATTTTATTTCATTTCTTCAATAGATTAAGTTTCAATTATTTTAAATGTTTTAAAATCCCCCCATACACTAATCCATTCATGAGCATAGCCTCTAGAACAACCAGAAGAACTTAAGAATGCTCAATAATTTTTTGAGAAAGAGAGGATGTGTTGCTACAAGGATTTTCTCAAATCCCTATCCAAAGTTCAGAGTCATTACTAGGGGTGAATTTTCACCTCATGAAGCAGTCAAAGAAAAAATGATCCATGAAAAAATCCCACAAGAGAAGGACTTAGAAGTTTCTTCTAGTCCTTTTCAGAAAAAATACAAAATCAATGGTTCATGGACAATCTCTGATGAGGAGCAGATACTAGAGCTAGAAATTGAAGATTTTCTTGGATTCTTATCACTAGACCCCTTGCGTAATCAGGAATATGATGATCAATTTTCTGTAGAAATTCATGACATGATAGCTACATGAAATCAAGGAAACAAGGATTATATTGAAGTTTGGTTTCAATCAATCAACAATCTACAAAATCACTCCATCTTTCAACATTTCTTAGCACTATCTCTACTAGAGTAGTCATCCTCTCACATCTGGATAATCATCCAAGTACATTTTTCATATTTGGATATGAGTTTAACTGAGATCGTGTTATCTGAATGGATGCGTTGGAAGTATTCCTACACTTTAAATAGGTTTTTCTTCTTTCAGTAGGGTATTATATCATAGAAAAATAAAATGAATAAAATAGTAAAGATAAAAATAATTCCAATTATGAAAACTGGGTTACTAGCACAACTGGACATGAGTTATTCTTGAAAACCAAGCACCTAACATGAAAAATTCTTAGTAAAGTTCTACATTTGGTTCAATATTGTGTTATGGTTCTTCAAAATCATTTTTTTTTTCTCATGTCAGATGATGTGGAATTCCTTAAGGCCCACCTTTTGAAAAATATCATCCCATCGACTCCAACACATCATCTGGGATTGGGATTAGAGATGTTTATAAGTACCTTGGGACTTGCATACATCAATGGAAAGCCCCTCACTTTCAACAATGGGAATTCATCAAGGTATCTTGATTGAAAGATCTTGCAGGTGACTCGACTACAACACATCCATTTATTCCTATGAGGATGTACTTAGGTACTTTGACACTCATTTTCATCACTGGTGAGTTGTCTTGCATTGGTTAATGATTTACATTATTGATCGGTAATCCAATGAATTCTTTCTATGTTTGAATTCAAGTAAATCAATTCACATAAATTTAATTGTACCAATAGGGTTTATATGTGAGGATTATATGGTTTATGTTATCAACAACAACTAGCAACAATTTATTTTCCTGTTCTGAATTTTCTTGTAGCATGATCCAATATAAGACTAAAATTTAGTGTTACCCCAATTCTTCCAATGCAAACAAATTAATCTTTGAGCATAAGTAGAAACATCAGTTGACAATGACTTCAATATGTTGATTTGACATAGAAAATTCCATCTAGATAAGAATTTCTATCTACTCCGTAATGAATCTATTGTAACTATTTTTATGCTTTGTTACCTGGAAGTATAAATGACATAAATGTTGGCATGGAGGAAGTACATAAATTAATAATTCATTGTTGCAACGAATTTCTTTTTACTTCCTCCTTCATCTCATTTTGTCTTAGTTTTTGTGGAGAGTATTTGTGTTGGGATTATTAGAAAAATGGTTGCTCGTGTGTTGAATTTCTTTGTTCAACATGTTGCTCTTGTAAAGCCTCTTTCAGAAATATGAAAATTATGGATGCCATAGACATTTTAGAGAAAGAAAAAATTTCATCATTATTTTTAAGTGGGGATTCACATATGTTTGCTTATCAACAATGGATGATATTGCTAGGTATACATAATACAAGGCTCATATTATAACTTAAATTTTTGTAATCGGAAGATCAGGATTGTACAAATTCTGATTCATGTGAAGTCTCTAGAAATAAGAAAGTGGTAAAGTGAGGCAAAAAATGATGAAAACTCAACTCTTTGATCATAGGTATTTTCCACACCAATTTGGTCACTTTGACTACCCTCCATGAAAACCATTTTATTGCAAGAGATTCACATATTTTCTCTTAGCATCTCCATATTTTTTGTAGCATGACAGTGTATCCATCATGGTTGCCAACTACAAGAAATTTCCATCCTTACATCATGCACTCTTTCATTTGGCGTCCATCATATTTCTCCTCATTATGCATCCAATATTTCATTGCTTTCTCTCAGGTCATCATACATCGAAAGAAGGTAAAGTTGGGTAAGAAAGCTCTAACTTCAAGTAGTCATCTTATATGGAAATTCATGCTCATAAGCCTTTTTAATTTGCCACTTTTTTTCACCCATTCCACGATCCATTATTCCACCCATTTTTCACTCTATATTCCCTTGCACACTTACCATCAATTATTACCCTTATCCTTAATAAAATTTGAAGAGCGAAAGGAAAAACACCCTTCCTATTCAAGTGTCTTGTACTATGATTTAATGTCTCGTTTTCAAAAACTTTTTACTATGCATATAAAAGGATATCATTTCAAAAAAAGAAAAACCATCTACCTATAATCTAAATCCATCATATTGCATACCTACATCTTGTTCTCCTCTCTCCTTTGCCAAAAAAAAAAAAAACTGAAAGAAAAGAAAAAAAAAAGAGACAAGAAAATATATGATAAAAAAAAGAGAGATTGTATATATAAGAAAAGAAAAAAAAAAGAGGAAATAAATAAAGGTTCTGAAAAGAAAGAATGAAGCAAAAATTAAGAAGACAAGGAGTCGTGAGTTATACAATAATCGAAGGCATGCACTATACCCTCCCAATATCTCACTAGTATCCTCGCTGCATGAGGACATGCGAGACCTTGAGCGTGTGAGGATGTTGAGCCTCGATTTCAAAAAGTTTTTAAGAGACATTCATCGCCATTTTCCATAATTTATCCTTTATCCTTCCTATAGTTACACCTATATTGTCATATATTTCCTTATTTCACTTATATCTGATCATCCGAACTTCACAAGGCATAATAATGCTAAAAATTTGAATATTCCATATATTGGTGATTATTTAGAGCATATGATTTTGTTTCATAATCTATGTCTTGAGGATGTGGCAGGACTCAATGATCTTCAAGTTTCACATAGCTTACCAATGAAACAAAACCATTAACTAGCTACTGGAATTATGTAGGTGACAGTTTCTGGAGGCCAACTTGCCACATCATTTTCTAGTAGATGAAGATGAATCTCGAATTTCTAAAACATGGGTTTTGTGCAAAGTGAGCCCATTTAGGAGGAGGGTGAGCATATTTCCAAGAGATTGCATGAATTGGGAGATATAGTTGTTTCTTCACAAAGGAATTTCCTATATTTTTATGTGCGACTAATTTTCATAAATAAATGTGTTCCTATAATTTGGCATTCGTTGAGATGGTTGCAGACTAGTCTAGAGGAAATGTGAATGTGTATTGTGATCTATTCCTTCATCCTATGGTGATTTGCCTCATGGATTCTAGAAAATTAGTTTAGAAACCCTCATTCAATGCATTGGTCAACTCAGGTATCTACAGAAAAATATATAGCAGGAAAAGCAAGGATTCGAACCGTTCATCAAATTGAGGAGGAAATCGCTCAATCCTCGAATGACCCAACTGAAATAGGAGTTAGATTATTGTGTCATCACTCTTCAAGAGATATTTGATCTTAAGTGGTTACATTTTTCTTTTGGATGAATGAATCAAAGACAGATTATGAGGGGGATCCAAATGTCACACAAGAAACTTTGAACAAAAGACTGTAACAGTTCTTGATTAATAAAAGTGATTTGATTTTCTTTGTTTTCTAGTCTTTACTGTGCATGTGCCAGGCTTGGACGACCCACTTTCTCTGGTTCATGTTAAATTTGTAAATCTTTGTGCACATCATTGTTTTCATTGTGCATCCTTCAACAATGAATACTTGTCTTTACTTTCTTTAATTTATGTCATATATTTGTACATTATTTCTTTGTTTATATTGCACCAAGCATTCCTTTTTATAAAATAGAATTTACTTTAAATCAAGTCTAATATTTCTGGTTATTAAGGATTAGAGTGATTTGCAATGTAATGTTGCAAGCCCTTTCAACCATAAGAGTTGAACTAGCAAATATATATATATATATATATATATATATGGCCCCACCCATTATCATTATCATAGTTAGATGTTATGCTTGTACATTAAAAACCAAATAATCCATGGTGCATTTAGCATCTAGAGATTGGTCCCACACCCGGGTGGTCAAATAATTGAAAATGTTGAATATTGTACCTTCGGGTTGATTAATGGAACCCGTGATACAAGCGGCCAAAATATATACACTGTTGACCTGAATAACTTTGATGTACACCATAAATTTATGATAAACTATTATAAATCGGTTTCTTAACCCACAATTTATTAATCATTTTTTTCTATTTGTTTAAATAGCAATTGTAGGGAAATATTGTTTTGATGTTTTTCTAATTTGATTGAAAATAAATAACCTAGGGTCCCTATTACAATATCGAACATCCCATTTATGGAAGATGAGAGTAGCATAAAAGAATCATTGTCAATAGGTGGTGAGTGTGGAACTAAGAGCCATGAGGCCATGAAGCTAAAATAATACAGGATGCATACAACAAAATAAACAATGGATGTTTAAAATAAACCCTAACCACTACTTTATGGTTGATGATGACCAACGATAATAAATTGAAACACTTCTTGATAAGAAGGAATGAACACCCTTATTTATATGTGTAAGGGCACATACAATTATTAACTTAATTTTCATCCAAACTCATATTGTTGGACAACTTGAAGGGGGGCCATGGATGGACAAAATTAAACTTCATGGAACTTCCATGTAACTAGAAAATCATTTTTATATTATTTATAAGATTTATTAGTGTAGTTTTTTAATATGGGTAAAATATCTAGCACATTGATTAGTGAGTCTTATATAAGGTGTCGACAGACAAAATTTTGTCATGATACAATAACTTATCTCATTCAAATATTTATGTGTCTTGGGCCTCAACTTCCACAAGTTTTTAAGAGACATCCATCTTCATTTTCCATAATTTCTCCTTTATCCTTCCTATAGTTACACCATTATTGTCATATATTGCCTTATTTCACCTATATCTGATCATTTGAACTTCACAATGCATAATAATTCTAAAAAGATGAATATTCCATCTATTGATGATTATTTAAAACATATGAGTTTGTTTCTTAACCTAGATTTCGAGGATGTGGAAAGACTCAATGACCTTCAAGTTTCTTGTGGCTTGCTGATGCAAAAAAACCATTGACTAGCTACCAGAATTTTGTAGGCGACAGTTTCTAGAGGCCAACTTTCCATGTCATTTTCAAGCAGACGAAGACGAATATCAAAATTCTAAAACATGGGTTTTGTGCAAAGTGATCCCATTTAGGTAAATCACATATATATTTCCCAAAGAATGCATGATTTGGGAGATATAACCATTTCTTCAAAATGGAATTTCCCATATTTTTATGTGTGGCTGATTTTCATAAATAAATGTGTTCCTGTAATCCTTCATTCATTGAGATGGTTGGAGACTGATATGGAGAAAACGAGCATGTGAATCATCATACATGCTTTCATATCATGGTCAGTTTCCTCTTGGATTCGAGAAAATCAGCTCAGAAACCCTCAATCAATGCCTTGGTCAGCTCAGGTATCTATAGGAAAATATATAGCAATGAAAGTAGGGATTCAAACTAATCATCAAATCAAGGAGAAAGTCGCTCAATCCTAGAATGAATCAGCTAAAATAGGAGTTATTTTATCGTGTCAGAGAACTTTAAGAGGGATTTGAGCTTAAGTGGTTACGTTTTATTTTTTCGATAAATTAATCAAAGATAGACTGTGAGGGATGTGAATTTCACACATGAAACTTTGAACAGATGAATGTAGTATATTTTTTATTAATAGAAGTGATATGAGTTTCTCCATTTTCTAGTCTTTACTGTGCATGTGCCAGGCCTAGAAGGCCCCCTTGCTCTGGTTCAAGTTACATTTGCAAATATTTGTGCATATCTCTATTTCCACTATGAATCCTTCGAAAATGAATACTTGTCTTTACTTTCTTTAATTTTTTTCATATATCTGTACATTGTTTCTATTTTTATGTTGTAGAAAGCATTATTTTCTATAAAATAGAATTTACTTTAAATCAAGTCTAATATTTCTTGTTAGTAAGGATTGGAGTGGTGTTGGAGTTACTTCACACACACCTAGGATTTATTTTTCCTAAGGGTTTCCTTTGTTTATTAGTCATAATTAGTCATTATCCAATCTCCCATATTTTAGGGGAGAATATTCTCTTTCAGTTGACACTTTAGTTTGACTAGTTGAGTTGGGTCTAAATGTTGCATTGGTTTTCTCACCATGCAACATTGGGATCATCACCATTCTAATGTGAACTTGCCTTGGGATCATCACCATACTGGTGCATTACCCTTAATTCCTTGATCTACTTTTCACTACACTTTGTTTAGCCAGTTAATTGAAGACTAGTTGACTAGTTAACTCAGCTAGGTGGCAGTTCACTCCCGTAACTGCTTGAGAGACTAGACTAGGTGGTAGTTCACTCTCGTAACTATCGCTGTGTGTCCAGATCACTCTAGACCAGCACTATGGCACATTAGTTACTCATGTATCCTATATCTATTGTAAATTATGCACTCTTTGATTGTGGAATATGGTTAATGAGAATTCTTCCATTCTTTCTCTCTTGCTTCTTCTTTCTCAATTTCTCTCTGAAAATTTGTGAGTTTTTTTCTAGATAGATCTATTTTGTGCAGGTTCAACACATTTACATGGTATAATAGTCGATGGACTATTAAGAAAAAGCTACACCAAAATTTTTTGCAGGTACTAAAGATTGAAGAACGCAGCAAAGATGGAATCTATGTTTTACTCATTGACAATAATTCTCACCCCTCATAACTATTTGGAATGGAAGCCACAAATTATGCTTCATCTTAGATGCAGAAGCTTGTACCAAATAACTATGGCAACTAAAGTAGATCTTGATTCCATTGATGAGAAAAAATACTTTCTCAATAGAAAATATATGGCCATAGGAAGTATCTTCATGTCTATTTCTCCCAAACTTTTCCATCAAGTATATGAAGAATCACAAGAATCAACTCCAAATGAATTATGGACCAAATTGGAGGTTCTATTTGGGAATAAATAAGATTGTGAAGATTTCATGTAGGAGGTTGAACAGATAGAGCTAGAAGAGAAGCCATCAGAAGATCAAGCCTCTTATTATGAAGAGTCTTCTACAAAAGTATTTGCACAATTTTGTATTCCATTAATTGAAGATGATGTCTACTCCATTTCAGATTTGTTTTCTGAAATTCATGTGGAAGATATATGGCGTGCATATCAGGAGTCACATGTAGATACTTTTCCATGCATGAATTCCTATCAGGAAAATATCCAATTTCAAACAAAAAAATGGTCTGAAACGGAGTCTGAAAAGTGAAGTTATGATCTTTTTAAAATCAACAAATTTTTAGAATTTTTTCGGAAATGGACGAACGGTTTTCAAAGTTTCATCCAAACTTTATTTGGATATTATTCATTACAAGAAGAGAAAGTGGATATGTGTAGACATCTCAATTATGCATCTACTTCATCAAATCCGTGTAGACATCTACATCTTCAACAAAATCTTCAACGAGCACAAACTTGCACAGTTGCGAGGTCTTCTTGGAGTGAAAAGCATGGTTGCTTAGCAATTTTTTTTTTTTGTTCCTTCTCATTTTTTTATGCATTGTAATTTGAGGGGGTGAGTTTTCCCATGAGGTTTTCCCTCTTTCCTTGTTTATTTCATTGTATCTTTTGTACTTGGGTACCTAACATGGCCTCGTTTTCGAGACCCATTCTTTATTTTTCACCATAGTGATGTTCAGGGGGGATGTTGGAGTTACTTCACACACACCTAGGATTTCTTTTTCCTAAGGTTTTTCCTTGGTTATTAGTCATAATTAGTCATTATCCAATCTCCCATATTTTAGGGGATAATATTCCACCTGGAGAATATTCTCTCTTAGTTGACACTTCAGTTTGACTAGTTGAGTTGAGTCTAAATGTTGCATTGGTTTTGTCACCATGAAACATTTGGATCATCACCATGATAATGTGCACTTGCCTTGGGATCATCACCATACTGGAGCATTACCCTTGATTCCTTGATCTACTCCTCAATACACTTTGTTCAGTCAGTTAATTGAAGACTAGATGACTAGTTAAATCAGCTAGGTGGAAGTTCACTCCCGTAACTTCTTGAGAGACTAGACTAGGTGGCAGTTCACTCCAGTAACTATTGGTGTGTGTACAACTCACTCTAGACCACCACTATGGCACATTAGTTACTCATGTATCCTATATCTATTGTAAATCATTTACTCTTTGAGTGTGGAATAAGGTTAATGAGAATTCTTCCATTCTTTCTCTCTTGCTTCTTCTTTCTCAATTTCTCTCTGCAAATGTGTGTGGCATTTTCTAGCTAGATCTATTATGTGCAGGCCCAACACATTTACAAGTGGTATGAAAAGTATTTATACTACAATCCCTTTCAACCATAAGATTTGAACAAAGACACTACAACCTACGTTTCTACCCAAGGAGACCCCAATGTATATTAATGAGCTAACTAGTCTTGATACAATTGCTTTGCATTTGATTTAAATGAGTAGTCTTTATTTTTTATGCATGAATGTTAATATTCTTTCTCAATCATTAAAATCCACAAGAGAACAAAGTATTATTGTGAGAGCCATATAATGCATGCTATATCACAACCTGTCTTTCTACCTATGAAGTTGTGGTAGCCTTAGATTGAGAAGAATAGTTCTTTTTTTCTTTGAAGTTGTTTTGATAGTGCATGAATTAGAATATATATTAGAATGGGCTCTGATCCTGCATATATTTTGCATGCATATCACAAGATTACACTCCCAGATTGATGATTAAATTTAGCAGAAATCAGACACCTAATTTGACTGATATTTTGCTGTCATTGTTAGGGAGATGCTAAATGGATTAGGTCATTGGTAGTTTAGTTATTTCATTTTCTACACTTTATTTTTGTTGCGTCGACATTTAGGACTTGGAGTACGAGAAATGGTAAGACAAGAGGTAAGAACCTGGGCATTCACTTTAGTGAGATTCTCCGAGAACTCGTATTGTTGGACCAATGTCTTTCCTTTATGTAAGTATGGTTTTATTTATGGAAATACTAACTCATGTTAAACTATAACTTGGTGAAAGCAAGGTCTTAATCGAATGAGGAGTTCAAGTACATGAAGTAATTTTTCATTTAATTTTAATTCATTTCTTCAATAGATCAGGTTTCAATTATTTTAAGTGTTTTAAAATCCCACCATATAGTAATCCATTCATGAGCAAGACCTCAAGAAAAACCAGAAGAAATTAAGAATGCTCAAGAATTTGTTGAGCAAGAGAGGATGTGTTGCTACAAGGATTTTATCAAACCCCTATCCAAAGTTTAGAGTCATTACTAGGGGTGAATTTTCACCTCATGAAGTAGTCAAAGAACAAATGATCCATGAACAAATCCTACAAGAGAATGACTCGGAAGTTTCTTCTAGTCCTTACCAGCGAAAAGAAAAAGTCAATGATTCATGGAGAGTATCTGATAAGGAGCAGATACTAGAGCCAGAAATTGACATAGCAAGTTCCATGTAGATCAGAATTGTGATCTACTCCCTCACACATCTATTTTAACTATTTTTATGCTTTCTTACCTGGAAGTATAAATGACATGAATGTTGGCATGTATAAGCATGGTTCTATATATGGAGGAAGTACATAAATTAATAATTCTTTGTTGCAATGAATTTCTTTTCACTGCCTCCTTCTTCATATCATTTTGTCTTAGTTTCTGGGAGAGTATTTGTGCCAGGTTTATTAGAAAAATGGTTGCTCATGTGCTGACTTTATTTGTTCAACATGTTTCTCTTGTAAGGCCTCTTTTTGAAGTATGAAAATTATGGCTAACATAGTAGTTTCAAAGAATGAAAAATGTCCATCATTATTTCTAAGGGGGCCTTCAAATGTGTTTTCTTATTAAAATGGATGTGATTCTTAGGGATAGATAATACAAGGCTCATATTATAACTTAAAGTTCTATAGTTAGAAGATCAAGATTATATAAATTATGATTCTTGTGAAATCTCTGGAAATAAGAAAATGGTAAAGCAGGACCAAAAATGATGAAAACTCATATCTCTAATCATAGGTCTTTTCCACACCAATTTGATCGCTTTGACTAGGCTCCATACAAACCATTTGATTGCAAGAGATTCACAAAATTTCTCTCAACATATTCAGATTTCATGTAGCCTGATAGTGTATCTAGGATGGCTGCCAACTACAAGAAATTTCCAACCTTACATCATGAGCTCTTTCATTTGGTGTCCAATATATTTCTCTTCATTATGCATCCAAGAGTTCATTTCTTTCTCTCATGTCATCAAACATCCAAAGGAGGTAAAGTTGGGTAAGAAAGCTCTAACTTCAAGTAGTCATCTTATATGGAAATTTATGCTCATAAGATGTTTTAAGTTGCCACTTTTTGTCACCCATTCCAAAGTCCATTATTCCACCCTTTTTTCACTCTACATTCTCGTGCACACTCACCATCACTTATTTCCCTTGTCCTTAATAAAATTCTAAGAGTGAATGGAAAAACACCCTTCCTATTCAAGTGTCTTGTACTATCATAATGTTTGGTTTTCAAAAACAATTTACTGTGCATATAAAAGGATATCATTTCAAGAAAAGGAAAAACACCTACCTATAATCTAACTCCATCATATTGCATATCTACATCTTGTTCTCCTCCCTCCTTTGCCAAAAGAAAAAAGAAAAAAAGGACAAAAAAAAGAAATAAGAAATATATGAAAAAAGAAAATAAAAAAAGTGATTGTATGTATATGAAAATGCAAAAAAAGAGGAAATAAAAAAAGGTTCTAAAATAAAGAAGGGACCAGAAATTAAGAAGAAGAGGAGTCATGAGTTGTACAATAATCGAATACATGCACTATACCCAACCAATATCTCACTAGTACCCTCGTTGCATGAGGACATGCAAGACCTTGAGTGTGGGGGGATGTTGGGCCTCAATTTCGAAAAGTTTTTAAGAGAAATTCATCTTCATTTTCCATAATTTCTCCTTTATACTTCATAAAGTTACACCATTATTGTCATATATTTCTTTATTTCACCTATATCTGATCATCTGAACTTCACAAGGCATAATAATGCTAAAAAGATGAATATTCCATATATTGATGATTATTTAGAGCATATGAGTTTCTTTCATAATCTAGCTCTTGATGATGTGGCAAGAATCAATGATCTTCAAGTTTCCCACAACTTTCCAATGCAACAAAACCATTGACTAGCTACTAGAATTATGTAAGCGACAGTTTCTAGAGGCCAACTTGCCAAATCATTTACGAGTATATGAAGATGAATCTCGAAATTCTAAAACATGGATTTGGTGTAGAGTGAGCCCACTTAGGATAATGCCAAGCAGATTTCCAAGAGAAAGCACAATTAGGGAGATATGGTTGTTTCTTCACAATGGAATTTCATATATTTTTATGTGCAACCAGTTTTCAAAAATAAATGTGTTCCTATAATCCTTCATTCGTTGAGATGGTTGCAGACTGATCTGGAGAAAATGGGAATGTCTATTGTGATCTATTCCTTCATACTATAATGGGTTTCCTCTTGGATTCGAGAAAATTATCTCATGAACCCTCAGTCAATGCCTTGGTCAACTCGGGTATCTACAGGAAAATATATAGCAACAAAAGCATGGATTCGAACTACTCATCAAATTGAGGAGGAAATTGCTCAATCCTGGAATGACCTAGCTAAAATAAGAATTAGTTTATTGTGTCATACCTCTCTAAGAGAGATTTGAGTTTAAGTGGTTACATTTTTATTTTGGATAAATGAATCAAAGATAGACTGTGAGGGGGATTCAAATTTCACACAGGAAATTTTGAACAAAATACTGTAGCAGTTCTTGATTAATAGAAGTGATATGATTTTCTCTATTTTCTACTCTTTATTGTTCATGTGTCAGGCCTGGAGGGCCCTCTGGTTCATGTTACATTTGTAAATCTTTGTCCACATCATTGTTTTCACGCTGCAAAGGATGCTTGTCTTTACTTTCTTTAATTTTTGTCATATACTTGTACATTGTTTCTTTGTTTATATTTCACCAAGCATTCCTTTTTATAAAATAGAACTTACTTTAAATCAATTCTAATCTTTCTTGTTAGTAAGGATTGGAGTGGTCTGCAAAGTATTGTTGCAATCCCTTTCAACCATAAGAGTTGAAAAGAGACACTACAACCTACGTTTCTACCCAATGAGACCATAATGGGCATTAATGAGCTAACTAGACTTGATACAATTGTTTTCCATTTGATTTAAATGAATAGTCTTTCTTTTTTATGTATGAATGTTAAGCTTCTTTCTCAATCATTAAACTCCACAAGCGAACATAATATTGTTGTGAGAGCCATCTGATGCATGACATCTCACAATATGTCTTTCTACTTATAAAGTTGTAGCAGCCTTAGATTGAGAAGAATAGTTTTTTTTTTTTTTTTCTTTAAAGTTGTTTTGTTAGTGCGCGAATTAGAATAGATCTTAGAAAAATCTATAATCCTACATATATTTTGCATGCATCTCACAAACTAACACTCTCAAATTGACAATAAAATATAACATAAATTAAAAACCTAATTTTACTGACAATGTGCATGCATGTTTCTATAAGAGAAATTAAAATAGAATAATATATTTGTATGGTTACAAAAGGAATCATTATGCATGTCCATCTTAGAACAAAATAGTTTATAAAACTCCACCAAGGAAGTTATTTTGATGATCCTAGGCATTTCTCATAAGGAAATATCATTTATGAATATGTAAAAAGAATGTATTCAATGGAAATAAATAATTGAGAAGTAAAATATAAAGAATGGCTTCGATGAGGGGAAAACTACTTAGAACAAAATATAAGGTGACAAACATTTTAATTATACACACAATATAAACTTTTTATATTCATTTTAATAATTTTTTTGAAATTTATATTTATAATGTCACATAAGTTTTTCTTACACATACAACAAACATTTTAAATGTCACATATATATTTCTTACACATACAACAAACATTTTAATTATATATATTTTTTGAAATTTATATTTATAATGTCACATATGTTTTTCTTACACATACAATGTTCGTCTTTCTTCATGAAATGAGCGAATATTTTGACTAAACTCTTTATATTCATTTTAATAATATTTTTGAAATTTATATTTATAATGTCACGTATGTTTTTCTTACACATACAATGGTCATCTTCTTCACGAAATGAGCGAATATTTTGACTTTCTATAAATTAGAGTACTATGAGGATTTACTAGGATCTCACATCCTTGACAATATGCACATAAAAAATGGGGAAGCTTGTCCACGATGTTTAATGTAGGTAACTAAGAGAAAACAAAATAGTTAAAGCGACCTTAAGAATACAAATGTAACTATGCAGCTATGATCTCATATATCTTCAAGTTATTTTAGTAGTTGCAACTGAAGCTTATAAATTCCTATGGATTATGGATTTTTATGTTTAAGTTAAAATTTTGGATTATATATATATATAATATGGTGTTAAATTTGGATTATATATCTTCACGGTATTATATTTGCCGATAGGTATGGTATATAGTGTTGAGTTAGGTTTGATTTTCTATTCGTTCATGGTTGACCATAAAATATACATTTCTTTATCTAAAGTTTTAAAAAATAATGATTAATTTTAAATTTTAAATCTTATTTATCCTATATTTTATTGGCCAAAAACTTTGAAGTCTTATTGTTGCCTTCGCTTCCCCCAATGTTATTGTAATAAATATTTATGCCATCTAGTCATTTCATGTCTACTCCTTCTCTCCCTATCTCCTTAAACAATACTTTCATTATTATATTCGGCAAGTATATTATTATATTCGGCAAGTATATGTTACTTAATAGACTTGTTTTAGTAGTTGCAACTCAAGCTTATAAATTCCTATAAATTCTTATATTTGAGTTAAAAATTTAGAATATATATATATATATAGTGCTAATAATTAAAGGAGTTGATTTTATTATTGTTTTCTTTCCATTTTTATTTTTGTTTTTTAGTAGTTAAATAATGATATGAATAAAGTGAAGAATATATATATATATATATATATAAAATTAATTTCATACAAAAGGAAATGATTTCATACAAAAAGAAATAGTCAAATTTTATGTAAAAAATAAAGCTTATATGGAAATGCTTAGGATGCCTTACCAAATGAAAAACTTAAAAATATACCTTAACAAGTGGGTATTTTTTTTTTTTTGGTAATTAAAGAATGAAAAAAACTATCATATTTCCATGAAAGAATGATGATTCATAAATATATTTCCATAAAAGAATGACGATTCATAAATATATAGTTGTAAGGGGATTTGATTCTAATAATTTTATGGGGAGTGTGTTCATGTATGGCCAGAGTAGTGTGTTCATGTATGGCTAAAGTTGGAGTTTATAGAATGTACACAATGTGTTTGGAATAATATTTGAACAAAAGGTTATGCCGTGACTTACAATAATTATTGGTTACTTCCATAATGGACACTTTCATAAGGAATCAACATTTTTAAATGAAATGCAAGTGTAAGGGTTAAATGTAAGGGTTAAAGACCAATTTATTTACCATGGTTAGTGTTTTATTTATGTGTGTTGATTTATTGGTTATGGAAAAAGGTAAGTAGATAAATTATTTTTCAATTAAAACGAATTTGAATCTTATGTTATTGTAGGTAGTGCACTTATTAACACATATGCCAAATGTGGGAGTGTTAACGGTGCTCATAAATTGTTTAAAAAGAATGCCTAACTGAAATGGAATGATATGGAATTTAATCAAATTTTCTCATTTTTCCTAGAACAACCACTACCATGAAGCGTTGATACACTTATGTGCAGTGCAATTCCAAGGAACAAAATCTAACTCGATCACCATCTTTAATGTTTTATTGTGTGCTATCATTTATTGATACTAGAACAAGGCAAGAAAAATTGTCTGACTAAAATAGAAATAAACACTTTACATATGGCTTGGAGAAGGTTCATTCATCCCTTATCCATGATACTTGTATTCTTTCTCATGGATCCCTTTGAATACTTCCCACCACCATTTACATCCAACAACACATATAGTGAGAAGGAATTTTCCCCAAAGTGAGATTCAATAAAGGACTCTAAGGTAGATTGTTAGTGGGGGATGGCAATGAAGGAAGGTAGGGATATAATAACTTACACATCTATGAAGATAAAGTTCCATGAGAATATAATGCATATATCACTGCAACGTTTGATAAAAGTGTAGGAGAAAAAAACATTAAAGAGAATAAGGTAAATGATTAAGATAAAATGTAAGGATCATTTTTAATAAACAACTTTTCCACTTAGGAGTTGAAGAAAGATAGGTAAATTGAGGTGAAACATCATATCTCTCATTATAAGAAGAAGTATACCATCATAAGTACACGAAGTGAAATTACAAAAATGATATCACTCACAATATCAAAGTAAAAAACTAATGTTTATCTAATCTTCATGTCAAGCTTGTTGAACACATCATGCATCACCACTTTGTATTAGTTTTAACTCATATCATAATCTATCAATGTCTCAAAATTCACCTATAATGCAAGGAAAAATGATTGATTAACATTTGATTTGATATGGATATGACAAAAAGAAGAAAATATGAGACCTCAATGAAAACCTAATTATAAACTATTCAAAGGTCCAACTCATTAATTGACTCATCAATGCGGTACTTTCATTACTACATTGAGCTTCTCTTGGATTTTAACATGCTTTATTCTCTATTGGTGAGGCCAAACAAAAGAGGGTGGAAGCTCATATTTTGTTCTTCTCTTTATGGACACAGTTATTGAAAACAAAAATCACACCTACATGTAAGTAGTTGAGTAAAACCCATATCTATAACAAAAGAAAACGTTCTCCATCTTATCCTTCCCCATTTCCTAGATCCCCCTTCTTTATCTTTCCTACCTTTTTTATCTTTAATCTCTTTCCCAACGAGTATTCTCCCTCTTTTGTCATTCTTTTTTGTTCATCCTCCCTTCTATTTTTTCCCTCCTATTTCATCCATACTCTGTTTATTTCTTTCATATTTCTTAATAATTTCCATCTTTAACTATGATCTTTTTTCAAACTTTTTAGTTTTGAATAAATTTTAGATAAAAAGGTTTTTTTAAATCATACATTTGAATTAACTTATATTTCCTCCTTTACTTTAGTATGTTAATATCTTTCTAATTCATTCCAAAGTATATAAGTTAATTTTATCGATATTTTATCTCTACTTTAAAATTTTGACTATTTTCTTTCATTCCAAAATATATAAGTTCATTTTATCGATGTTTTATCTTTACTTTGAAATTTTGACTATTTTCTTTAATGTATAGAAGTTTAATTTATTTTAATAACTTATCTTTCCTCTTGCCTTTATTATATTAATATCTTAATTCTACTTTGATCTTATTTATATCTTATCCCAAAGTATATAAGTTTATTTTATTAATAGTTTTATTCTACTTTGAATCTAATGTTATTTTATTCTTATGTAAACAAGTTTATTTTATTGATTTCAAAATGACTTCCAAAGTATTTAAGTTCATTTTATTTTATCAAATTTTCATAATAGTTATCTCATTTCTTGTAATTTACTTCATCTTACCCTATTACTATTTTATATTACTCATATAAATTTACTTGTCCTCGATGATGGGTGGAGTGTTCACTCAAAACGTTGGATGTTTCTGTAACAACCTCTCCATTACGTCTACGAAAGCGAAGTACAAAAAGATTTTTTTTTTTAAATAACTAGGAAATTAACAACATCACGTAATTTGTAGGGATACAGAATCACATGACATCATAACTAAAGCGCACATGATCCAAATATAAACAAAATCTTCACCCAACCCTTTTATTGTTACTCTAGCAATTTAATTCCCTTGTCAATCTAAAAGAATTGACAGTAAGGAGCTAACCACTAAT
>JASDQU010736718.1:373033-393994 GCA_032191745.1 Picea mariana | reverse complement strand
ATATATATATATATATATATCCTTCCATATAGTAGCACAGTACTTAACTAGACCATATGACATACAAGGAAGTACCATAGGTGAGTATAAGTGCTTTATACCATCATCAATTAGGAGATCACAAGGACCAACGTAATATTAGCATTAACCCAAGTTATTGTTCTTTCTATGTATACTTTAAATTTAGAGATTAAGTTCTCTTAAGAGAATTAGGAAGACTTATTCTTAGTATGCAATAAATATATATAAATATTCCAAGGCTAAATTTCTTTGCATTAGAAACTCATGTGTAGAACAAATCTTATTAATGCAAGACATACCATTCAATGCTACCCTCCCTTACATTCCTTTTTTATAATTGATAATAATAAGAACAACATAAAAATCAAGAATGCCTTATAAATCCACTAAATAAATTGAGAATTTCAACACATAAACACATATCAAGAGATATGTAAAGTCTTCAACACTCCCACTTACATACCCATTTATAAGAAAACAAAGGAAAACCATAATCTTAATTTCTTATTTTAATTATAACCCATTTTACGACATTTTAATTAATTAACCACCCATGATACTTTTAGACTATAATTTCGAAGTGTCGTCCATTAGTTAATTTTAAAGTCAATAAATTAAGAGTGACATCTAAATTATATAAGGAAGTCAGCACTCCCTTTTTACTTCCTTTATCCATGATTTTCCAAAGAGGAAATCATTAGATATTAAATAAGTCATAGATATCTTAAGATAAGGATTCGTGTACAAAATGTTAAATCCATACTCACTCTAATATAACTATTCTTTGTTATTATTGTATTACAAGAGCAGAGTTACTATATTTTATGGATATAACAACAGAGAACTAATTATTTTCAACCTCTCCTTACATGATTAAGTGTATCAATGAAATATCTAAAAGTCGATAATTAAATATGATATTGCTGTCTATTATCATTATGTCTATTAATTATTATATTGCTGGTATATTAAGTACGATATTGTCGTATATTATCATTGTTGTCTATTAGTTATTATGTGGTTAGTATATATGCTATTGCCATCTATTAAGTATGGTATCGATGGTATATATTATTGTTGTCTATTGATACAAGATAGTGTTGTAATATAAGATATTTAAAATCGTTGTCACCAATACATAATGCAGTCTATTAAAAAGTTATTGTATCTATTAATAAATCTAAAGTTAAGTCTATTGGTAAAACTATTAATAATTATAATGATATGTTGGGTATTATTAATATGTTGTCAACAATAAAATTTTCATTTGCAATGATATTACCTGACTATTGCGTATATAAAATCGCTGACCATTTAATATGTGACATCGAAATATACGTTGTCCATAAAATTACTGTCAAAAATCAAATCACTATCTATTGTTATCACTGCCATCAATGTTATATCGCTATCCCTTGATAAACGTATATCTAGACTTGATTGTTGTCTAAAATTAAAACGTTGACTATGTTATGGCAATCCATAACGAGATCACTATATAATACATTAATTACATAATTTGATGTCCAATGCATATCCATTAAATACATATAAATTCGTTGTCAAACAATTCGTTGGGTTTTATCAAACAATATTGTTGTCAAGCAATTCGTCGGGTTTTATCATTCCCTGCCAAGCAATTCGTTGTGTTTAACATCACAATAGAATTGTTGTCTTTTAAAATAGACCGCGGTCTAGATTGGTGTGTTTGGAGCATGTCTAAAATGTTGTCCAACATTTTTATGGGCACAAGTTCGTCGTGTTTTAGCATTAAAGAATAAAAATCCATACCTATATAATTTCTCAGACTCACTATATGTATAAATCGTTGTCATATATATATTAAACTCGCTTTCATTCAAGGTATAAATGTTGTTTATTAAGTTCGTTGTCAATAATAGCTGATTATCTATTAACTCATAATGAAACTATTATCTAATATAATCTATATAATGAAATAGTTGTCAAAAGAATGATAATGTTGTCCATTCATTTAAAAATAAATAAAAATAAAAAATGCAAAATTATTAAAAGAAACACATCAATCCCATTTGAAAGAACACAATCATATAGAAAATCACAGCCATATCATTTAAAAATAAAACGCAGACATATTATTAAAAGGAACGCAGACATTTCACAAAAACGCAGAGTTTTTATCATTCCATAACGCTGGGGTTCCTCATTCAAACATGCATAGTTTTATCAATCCAAAAAAAACATAAAGATTGGGCCTTCAAAACTCAGAGGTTATCATTCACAAACACAGAGAAAGTCGGAGTTTTAATCAATCCAGACGCAGAGATACTCATACACAAGGAAGGCGTAAAGTTCAAAGATTAACCATAAGAGAAAAACGCAGAGATAAGTAAGGGATAAACAGCTCGGCAAAATTTATCCTTCACTCATCATCCATACACAGAAAAGCAGAGCATTTGAATCTATAGGTATTTAAACACCGAAGTGACGACCATCGATTCGCCTCGTAGCCGACTGCTCAGGAACGGACTGATGACTAAAGGGATAAGGGATGGAAGATAAAACACAATCTCTTCATAATAATCAATAAAACCCACACAGAGAAGTCATTACAATCAGAATTTGGGTTCGCCAAGGGAAATCAATTCAGAATACAACAAGCAAGGGGATTACAAATACCATAGGAAATCAAGTGCAAGATAGCTTATGGCAATGAAATCTTCAATCGAGCACAAAGAAATAACATGTGTAAATTAATTTGATTGCTAGTAACAACTTAAACACGCATACCTTAGCCAAACGTAAATGCTCCGTATTTTGTGTCCCATGTGCACTTCGTCTAGCTCCTGCTTGCCGACCAATGTGACCTCACCGGTACCTCCCAACCAACGCTAGGAGTACACTTCTTCCCCCTGAGCCCCCCAACCCACAAAGGGTCTATGCACACAATACTAGAGAACAACTAACACCCAGATTGCCTCGCAAGGTTGAGCTACCACTCGTTTCCCGAGCTGGGTATCCCAACTCCCACAAGATAAGTTCAGTCAAGACAAAAATTCAGCAGCGTGACGTTAAGCATAAAGATGAGATCCATACTCCTCCTCCTCCATCTTTTTTATAGAGTTTTCAAGTAATTAGTTTCCCAAATTCTCATTAAATTCATTTTTCATAAATTTTAATTAGAAAAAACCTTCCCCGTACACATGTCGCTCGATCCCCTAGTTGCACTAAAAAAATACTTTTATTAATTAATTAATTAATCCTATTTCCCTCACCCACCTAAAAGTTTCTTATTTCTTTTAAGTTTCCCCCTTTTTCCTTTTTAACTAACAATCAATTTAGAAGTGTAGATGAAACAACCATTTACCCTTTTTCTTTTTCTTTTTTCTTTTTTTTTTAACTAAAATTAAATTAGTAAAAATAGATTAAAACAACCATTTCCATTTTTAAATTTTAATCCTCCATTATAATCTTGACTTTACTAAATAAATTGAATTTCTTAACCCCCTTCTTGTCACATGTTTATTCATTATTATTATTTTTTACCACATGTTCTACTTAGACCCAGGTTTTAAATTTTACTAGGTTGGGCGACATTTTTATTAGGGAAAAATTGTTTTTAAAATATCACTTATCACATCATTCATTTTAAGGCCGACTAGGTTTATTCACTTACCAGTTAAAATTGCGACGTGCCTTTCAGGACGCACTAGGTGCTCCAAGGGTGCCACTCGCCTCTTTCTGTTTTCCTTACACGACGTGCCCTTCAGGATGCACTACATGCTCCAAGGGTGCCACTCGCCTCTTGACTGACTTGGTAGACATCAAAAACCCTTGGAGTCAATACTTTGCCAGGTGATCTTGTGGGAGACTAAGGACCTATAAGGAATAAGGCCCGTGCCTTATTGTATGCCCCTTAGAATCATCGTGAGTGATTGTCATAGTCTTCCCTCACGACATCATTGGTCTTCTCGAACTAGGTAATCGTTAACCTACAGTTCGAGCCACGATGAGAGTGCTAGTAGGTTGTGGCAGGGATGTTGTCCACACCTCTCCTTCAAGTCTTTGGTTGTCCTGCATGACCCCTCTACTCCACATGTGAGTTTGGTCAGCAAGCCATCATCAGCTTGCATCCATCAATTATTCATGTCAGCAATAATAATCAATCATCATAACATCTAATCATATGTACATATGTCACATCAACGATATTCAACTCAATAGTCGACTCCCTGACTCGATCCTAAGTCCCAGGGGTTTCATCGATGCCTCTACATCCTCGAGGTCCAAAGTCCTGCACACTCAGGAGAACCCAGTCAATAGCACTTGTCTATGTCAATACAACAATTAATATATCATCATATCCACAATGCCTCATAATCATAATCAAATGACCAATAGTATAATAATCCGGATCACTTGCAAAAAAGTGTCCTCAAAGAACAAGTTCGCTCAATGTGCGCAAGAGCAGGATGTTACAGTTTCACAAACTCTCACATAGTTTAATCTCCAAAAGTTTCAAACAACAAAAGAAAATCATTTATTAGTCACATTATTCATATTATATGAACATAAAAAAAAATATTTTATTATCAATGAAACATCCAATTTAGTAAATTTTATTATACATATAAATTTGGTGATTAGAACCTATTGTAGTAGACATGGTGGGATGGTTAACCTTCGTCTGATCACCACCAACAACCTCTATAATGGGCACAACATCCATAACAACATATTCATGCACATGTAATAACAAATCATAGTATAATTTTTCATGTCCCACTTCACTTTAGTTCGACCAAGGATTCATATCCCAAGTCAAGGAAATTTTAAGATCATCTTGGGTGGGCATCTTGTTGTATGTGGTTGAGTACATATCATATCATAACATGATTAATTTTGAATTAGATTTAAATAATAGTTGAATTATTCAGTAATGAAATGTTTTACAATATAGTACTTACTTATCAGTCTTTCACTTTGACATATCCTATGGGTCCAAGTTTGTGTTGGGAAACCTTATCTAATCTTGCCTTATTTGAATTTGATGTGTCTTTAATCCTATCAAAAGTTTCAAGTTCATGTTGATGTTATATTTTAGTTACTTAGGTCAAATGAAAAATTATTTATTCGATTAATATTTTATTATAATGACCTTGCTAGTTATGCAAAGTTTTTCTTCTCCCCCTCTTTTTTCATCATCTTCTGCCTAGAATCCTCCACAACTACATCCCACTCACTTTTAGAAGTAATGAAGGATGCTCATACTAGGGTAGTGTTGCATAGTTGTGTTGTAGGTGTCCTTCACTATCCAAAAATACTTCCCTACCATCAAAGAAGCCAACTTTTGGATGATTATTTGTCCGAAAAGTCTAAACACCTTATCATGCAACTCATAATAAAAATGTTATTCCCTACCAAAGTAATCATATTTTATTATTAGAGCTATAAAATCAACATAATTTTTTTTTTTATATATAAAATCAAAATAAGTTGAGGAATTAGTAATTGCCATGAATTTTTATCCCCTTTGGCAAGGCAAGTTCACCATCCATGTGTAAAATGATAGCTAATGACCTAGTGCTATTGACAATTATGACTAATGAGGGTTGAGGACTCGTCACTGTAGCTAGGGTATTATCAATATGTATGCCACTAGATGCGTAAAGAAAAAACATGGAATTATTAGCAACAAGAATAGAGGCATCAATAGTATAAACAAGAGTACATGCACCAATAATGGGAGCAATAGTAGTTATAGTAGTAGAGGAACCAAGAATAGATGCAAGTGCGCTAGTCCCAATGCCCAAGACTTCCTCTCTAAAAAGTTCCTATTAAAAATTAATATTTTGTTAGGTATAAATCATCAAAAATAAGAAACTACAAACATTAAAGTAATTGAGTACTTCATCAAATTTCAATTTTTTGTACCTTGTCCTTATTGACGATTTTCATCAAATGTACTTGTTTGGAAATTATTTCTTGTGAACTATTTTGCATCAAACCAATGAGTTATACTGTACATTTTTAAACATGTTTTTTGATGGCCATAAATTATTTAGGATGGTAAAAAATTTCATTCTTGTGACCATGCATAAGCAGGGTAGAACCTTACAAACAACTAGAAGTTAAGATGGATTAGAGTAATATTAAACATTGATTGAAAAAACGTTAAAAAGCTATATTACATTACCTTCTTTGCATCAATGTGTTTCCTGTGATCAACTTGCAATATAAACAATGATATGTATGTTAATTAGATAAAATATGCATAAGATAAAAATATTACATATCATATTCATATGGTAGCTTTTGCTACTAGACATTAATAGAATTTGTAATCATATTTCCTTTAATATCCAATTTACAGAATTCATTTTGATACATACCTTCACATATTTTGTAAAATGCTTATTTATAGCTTTATGGTAATTGTCTAGGTGGATACTGGTTGCCACCCACCTATTCCACTAATTTAGAATGGTTCCAGATCTTCCAGTTTTTATACAGTTTTTTGGTTTCCTAAATGACATTTTTTTGGCGCAACAACACCCAACACGTAACTGAAGGTATATGTTTTCTATTTGGAATGTGTAATTCTCATCTAGACCTTTCTGATGGGATATTGAGTGCCCCAAACAGATATCGTATGCAAAAGTTACGCCCTCAAAAAGTTGACATATCAACTAGCCACATCGGGGCCCACAATCCTTTTGGTGTTTCATCTTATGGGGTTAGGGTTTTGGATGTTTAAAGTTTTCTCATTGATATTTTATTTTAAACATCATTTTCAGCCTCTTTTGTAATTATATTCTTTTGAATGAGCGTAGCCAATGCATCTCTCTCTTCAAGGATAAGCTACCACCATTCTAGGTAGCTTGTGTGCTTTTCATTTTACAGTATTTTGTATTCCAAACAATCATTAATAGAATATGAGTTTAAAGTATTACTGTATTTATTGCAATATCTCCATGTGTTTCATTCCTATATATCTACCTTCATATTGTTCTCAATATAATTCGGATCAGGTAACCATAATGGAATTTCCCCATATTATACCTAATGGATGATAGAGTAACATATGTCTAGAATTGAAAGGTGGGTTAGGAAGTCTATCCCACATTGGTGTAGAATAATATAAAGAAACCCCATATATCAACAACTCGGGGAGTGACACAATACGAAATGTCTCAACTTTATCTATTTTGAACTATATGAGTAACTTTGGGAGATCTCCTTTACATAAATTATGTTAATAATAGAGCTAAGCCATTTTATTTTCTTGACATTTTGAAGAATGTTGCCTTTTAAGTCTTTCATAGCATAAAAGAGTAAATTAGGTCTAACGTCTGATTTTCTTATAATCAATTTTCTAGAAACCATTTTAATATTTTCTATTGGTTTGTATGGTTTCCACTTGGGACCATTGATTGTTACTAAGTTTTAAATGATTTGGTAATAAAAAATGAGTTTTAGATTGCAATAGAGTCCAAGATAATTGATTGTTATCTATTTGTTTACAAAGTTTATTTAGATATAAGAGAGCATAACATCCATGAGACCACATATTTGTGTATCAAAACTCAATAATTTTATAGAAATGATCATTATCATAATTATAGAGCCCATACTACATGTAAATATAGTAGTTAGTGCACCATCTATATGATGTGAATCAAAAGATCTACTACATATGGAATATGCTTCACCTTTAGAACACAAGCTATGCACAACTCAATGGAATTATAAATAGTGTATTAAGGTGTTGATTGGATCCTTGGGAAGGAGAAATTGAAATTAACCAAAACCTAGGGTTGCTTGATTGGAACCATCACCTTGAAATAGGTTAGCTACTCATTCTACTCAATTTTGGGATGAGACTTGTATTATGTATTGAATTGTGAAATTGCTAATCTGTGTATTCATGCCTCTGATGGGGTGATTCTCACTGGAAAGAATGGATTTCTTAGTGTGCATCACAACCAACAAAATACTTTATTCAGATTGGGTTCAATGTAACATGAACACCTATCATAAAAAATAATGAACCTATTAAAAGAAGATGGTGATAAAACCTCATAGAAGTGTAACTGATCAAATTATATTCAAAATCCCAATTTGCATTGTGGACAATTTAATGAAGGGACAACATTGTTAGGATTCAATTTAGACTAAGGATAATGGTAGGTAAGTTGATCTATGGTAACAATATTTCCATTACGGGGGAATCCCATCAAATGGAAAACTAAAAAAAAAAATTCCTTCATACCATACATGAAACTAAGACCTAAAAGAATGTTATAGTCCAAGGGAGAATATATAACCTCAACATCTAGAAGAAATTGTTTCCCTACCAACTAGATCGGACAATTTGTATACAACCATTATAGTTAAGAGGGTTGATTATAGTATGCATGGAGGGTGATTATAGATGGAGTGAGCTAAGGGGAACCTAACTTCCTCTAGACCTAGGAAGCCATCACATGTCTAGATATTCCTTCATCAATGATACATCAATGAATAATGAAATTATTAATGTTTACTATAAGTTGGAAGGTGATAGAAGGGGGTAAATAGGGCTTGGCTTTATCGATATCAAATGCAATCATCCTATCATCTGAAAGAAAAATAGTACCCAAAGTAGATAGTGAAGCCTTCTATTGTTAAGGAAACATTTGGAGGAATTCCAAGGATGACATATTTTCAATGGCCTGGGCTATATCATCTACTATGATATAGATATGGCCAACCTACAAATGAGGTTTTGGGCAATTGTACCATAATGGAACCTTTGGCACCTTGGGGTGAAGAACAACACTAGGTTAGGGAATGTAAAAAGGTCCATTAGTTGATGGAGGAGGATCATTAGAATCAATAGGTGGTGCTTCAAAGGGCATAACCATACTTTGGGATCAGGAAGTTAGGTTTGTATCGTCCAAATCCATATAAACTATTTGGTAAGTGCCATATCCATAAGGTTTGGAAATGACATATCGTCTGGAAGGAGAGGCTTTCAAGGTTGAGATAAATCCTTGAGTTGGGAAAATGTTTCTCAACATACATGGTTGTGATGAGGAATGTTGGTTAGGTTGGTTATCTTCAACATGATCTTAGTCAGTCACTTCCTTCTAGAAAAGCAACTTAAGTAACAATAGAAAATGATGGGTATAATTTCCATAGACACCGCAGATAGAGAAAGGTTTATTGGTTTGAAAATACACGTTATTCCCTTGTTTAGGTTTAGAAGCATTACCTTTCCCTTGGTTTGTGGAAATTTGGTTACCTCCAACATTGGTATTGTATTGTTGGTTTTGTTTCCATTGGTTTTGCCATTGGTCATTTTATTTTCCCTTCCCCTTGTTCTTCTTTTTATTATTCTAATTGGGGGGGGGGAGTACATTTTTTTATGTATGCACTTTTCCTTGAATAGAAGGTGTGGGTTGACCAATAGAGGCTTGGGGAACCACTACTACAGGTACTGAGGAAATTAGTGTGTAACATTCCCCATCTTAACTAAAGAACATTACTTGTAGAAAATACACATAAATACAAAATTGTCTGCTAACTAAATTTCTTGTATCTTATCAGCTATGAATTATACACATATTTAACTATTTTCTGATACCATATAAATAAATTCATCTACAAAATTCAAGAAGAACATGAAGGTCACACCCTCACTAAGACAAACCACACACACAACAGACTTTGTACTACGCATGGCAAATTTTCCACAGTGTGCCCAAAAACCTTTGTACTGCACATGACAACTATCCTTAGTGCCCATGACGATCCAAACATCACATAGGAATACATTACCATTACTACCAAAATCGATCAACAAATTCATTTAAACCTAGAATTACGAATAATATGACAATCAAGCTCAAGAAATTGTCCATACTAGTTAAAACATAAATGCAGCTAATAAATTTCACCACAATAGCATATAATTCATTCCCATGCATAGAGTAATGTAAAACTGTTAAACTCATAAACTAGCACAAGAAAACAGATAAACACTTATCTTTTTAAAATGGTTGTACAACTAGTTGCTTGGAAAGGACGTTCCACCCAACCATAGACTTGTTTTGATCCAGATGGGTATCAGTGGAAACCCACCTATTCCACTAGATCAAAACATGACCTTAACATTTTTTCTACATTTTTTGGGGTCCTCAACTTCTGGGGCCATTTTGAGGCCCTAAACAACATTTTTTTGGACTTTTGGGGGGCCTACTATTTTCAACAACATGTCCTAACCCATGAAAGAATATGTACTCCTCAAATAGACCTTTTGGATGAGGTATTGAATGCCCCAAATGGAAATCGTATGCAAAAGTTACATCCTTGATAAGTTGACATATCAACTACCCCCATTGGGGCCCACAAACCTTTTGGCGCTTCATCTCCCGGGGGTAGGGTTTTGGATGTTTAGGGTTTTTTCATTTATGATTTATTTTAAAAATGTCATTGGAGCCTCATTGTAATCATCCTCTTGTGAATGATCATAGTCATCACATCTCTTCTCATAGATAAGTTGCCACCATTCTAGCGAGTGTTGGAAGATTGCTTGTTGTCATTGATGTCAACCCTAGTCATTGGTTGTAGTCATTAATGTCAACCCTGTCCATTGGCTTTTGGACCCAATAGTTTATCAAATTATATATACATGAAGGTACAACGCCCATGGATGGATAGCATAAGTGATGTCGTTTCTGGTGGTATGTGGCACGCCACGTGGATCCTCACGATTGAGGAGAAATGAATTTTTTAAGATGACAATGTGAATTGAAGCAGAAATTACATGTTGGCCCTAATGTTAAAAGGAAGTGACACAAAGGGTATAAATACATCTCATTATACATTCATTTTTTAACATACACAAATTTGTTAATGAACAAGGAGATATAAGTCGAATATCAAAGAAAATTTGAAGTAAAGAAGGTTGAATTTGTAGGGAGGATGAAGTCTTTTGGTGATGTGTTCTAAGGTGTTATGGGTACAACAGTCATAACATCTTCATAGAGAATCCAAATGACATGAGACAAATTGCATTGGAAAGATTATAGGTTGTAGTTTCTAGTGTATGAATTTTAGAATCTTATGTTAAATATTGAGTGTGGGGCATAATGTACAAGTTCACTCTCCTGAATAAACCAAAACCGAATCAGGTCTACCCTTTTCTCTATAACTTATTTTCTGGGAGGATTCAAGGAGTGAAACTTGGAGGCGTTTCACAGAATACATTGAGTAATGTTATCTACAGGATCAGAGTATTCAAAGAAGTGAATAATTGCATAAGTTGAAAAGGTCTCAAGGAGCATTATTAGGTTCTATGTGATGGTTGGTTGATGGTGATAATTTAATGTAAAGTTTTATTATCTCTCATATATTCTTCGGTCGAAGGAAGGGGCAAGGATGGAGAGGTCAACCCTCTCTTGATGTTGGAGGATTGTATCTTACTTTTGGAGGTTTATCCCTCCCTTTATATTTGAAAGTTGTAGCTACCTTTGGAAGTCATTACTTCCCTTGAACAATAACTATTGATTATTTCTCATATATTGTGCATGTTGTATTGTGGTGTATTGGTGTAAATATTATACTATTGTTCATTTCTCATTGGATATAATCAAATATATAATCTGGTTGAAGTATCAGTTGATTTTTTTTTTTAAATTGTACTTGATACTGATTCACCCCCCTCTCAGTATCAACAATTGGTTTCAGATCCAATTGCCTTCAGAACAATTTAACCACTAGAAGGAAAATCCTGAGAAGAGATGGATGACCATGAGCACATTCCAAATGGGATTCAATGATTTGATGGAAGAAATTATGCATACTAGAGTGATAGAGTGAAAACTTACCTAACATCTCTGGGAGTAGACATTTGGTACTCAGTCGGAAATGGCTATGTAATCCCAAAGAATGCTCCAACCGATCCAAATGAGAATAAGATTATGAGTTGTAATTCAAAATCCATACATGTTATTCTAGGATCATTGGCACCAACCATTGCCAATAAAGTGATGGGATGCATCACTGCTAAATAGGTATGGGAAAAACTCAAGAGTATCTATGAAGGTGATCCAAAAGTTAAGCAGGTCAAGCTTCAACGACATAAAGCAAAATTTGAAAATTTGAAGATGGATGAAAAGGAAGATATTGAAACCTATTTTCTTAGACTTGATGAAGTTGTTAATGCTATCAGAGGATTAGGCAAAGATCTCAATGAATCCTTGGTTGTACAAAACATGTTGAGATCACTTCTCTTGAAGTATGATGCTAAGGTCTCCGCCATTGAAGAATCTAGGGACTTGACCAAAATGACAATGGATGAATTACATGGGTCTCTTATAGCATATGAAATGAGAACAAGTACAGAAAGTGACCATCCAAACAATGAAGCATCCTTTAAATACATAAAGAAGACAAAAGAGAAGGATAACCACCTTGATGAAGAAATAACAAATTTCTTAAGAAGGTTCCAGAAGGGAACTGGAAGATACAAAGGTAAGTCTCCTCTCAAATGCTTTAACTGTGGTAGAATTGGAAATATTGTTGTGCTACTATAAAAAGAGAAGCATCAACAATAAAAAGAGCTTCTACTCCAAGGATGATGACATATCCTCAAATGAGAGTGATGAAGAAGATAATTATGGAGGAGAAGTCCTCTTCATAACCCAAGAAACCCAGGATGTTGATCACAAGAGTTCTAAAGAAGAAGAAATCATTTCTGAAAAAGATTTCGATGAAGAAACCAACCTTGATTCCTTTTGGGGATACAAATACAACATAGAGAGTGAACAAGAAGATGAGAATCTTCAAAAGTTGAAGCATGTTGAAACTGAAAATAACAAGCTTAGAAACAAAAACATAATACTAAAAGGTGAATTGAGTAGTTGTGAATAAGAGAACTGCAGGCTTGAAATTACCATTGGTAGCTTGAAGGAACAATTAGAAGATTATGAGAAATTGAAAGAAGAATTAGATCACACAAAAGGGGAGCTACTATTGACAATAGAAAAGTTGAAGAAGTTTGAAAAAAACAATGAAAAATTAGATGAGATCCTTAGCAGTCAAAGATCTCCAAACGACAAGACGGGACTAGGATACAATGATAGTTTTAAGACAACAAAAAAAGAGAAGGAAGATGAAAATGATGAAAAAAACACTCTGGAGAAAGTTGAACAACAAGATAGAAGACTAGAATTCAGAAGGAATGAGGCATAAAGAATATCCTCTCCCATCAGGTATCAAAGCAATCATTATGAAGGAAACTACAGAAGAATAGATCGTGAACCCAGATGGACTACACCACAAAGAAGATCACTTACTCCCAGGTATCAAAATTTATTTCTTGGACATTGTTATACTTGTGGAAATTTTGGACACAAGGCAATCAATTGTAGAGTCAATGAAAGGAATAACTACGTAAGATACATGAATGGTGCAAATAGTAGATATGGAAATGTTAATAGGCCTGTCAACAAAAATTATAATCCATTTGATCCATTAATGAGTCAAAATATTGTATACTACAAGTGCAATAATCTTGGTAACAAATCACAAGATTGCAGAGAGATAAAGGAAGATAATCCTATGCCAAATGTCCCTATACCAACTACAACGTGGAAAAGGAAAAAATTACACAAAATGAAAACTGTCAAATAACATTGGTTGCTAAAGAATGCAAAGAGGAATCTGAATGGTTCGTAGACAGTGGGTGCTCATCTCATATGACCGAAGATCAAAGAAAATTTGTCAGCTTGAAGAAAAAGGGTGGAAATGTTGCATTTGGAGATGAATCATCTACCAAAATACTTGGAAAAGGAATTGTAAAGCTTGGAAGTGAAAATGTAAAAGCAAGAAAAGTCTTATTGGTTGAATATATGAAGCATAATATCCTCAGTGTCAGAAAAATATGTGATCAAGGATACACTCTTACGTTTGACTCCCGGAAATGTAAAATTAGAGAAAAGAACTCAAGAATACTGGTTGCAACTACAAAGAAGACCGAACAACATATATATCCTAGAGATGAAGAAGAGAGAGAAAATATAAGCCACACAAAAGGATTCCAAGGAAGAAAAAGTCCCAACGTCCAAAATAAGGATGAAGTATTATTGAGTGCCGCATGTTCAGGGGGAGCAACCCCAAAGAATAAGGTCACATTATGTCATTGAACTCAGGGGGAGCAACCCAACCCTTTGACATTGATGTAAAAGGTGGAGATAAATTGGTATCATGATGACAGGGGGAGCATGAGTGTTTCCATCAATGAAAAAGGGGGATATTGTTGGAAAATTTCTTGTTGTCATTGATGTCAACCCTAGTCATTGGTTGTAGTCATTGATGTCAACCCTAGCCATTGGCTTTTTGACCCAAGAATTGATCGAAGTAGATATAAATGAAGGAAATTACATAGGAAAGTACAACACCCATGGATGCATAGTATAAGTCATGTCATTTCCGATGGTATGTGGCACATCACATGGATCATCACGATTGAGGAGAAGTGAATTTTTTAAGATGACAATGTGAATTGAAGAATAAACTACATGTCGGCCCTAATGTTAAAAAGAAGTGACATAAAATGTATAAATACATCTCATTATACAGTCATTTTTTAACATACACCAATTTGTTAATGAACAAGGAGGTATAAGTCAAATTTCAAAGGAAATCTGGAGTAAAGAAGGTTGAATTTCAAGGGAGGATGAAGTCTTTTGGTGATGTGTTCTAAGGTGTTCTGGGTAAAACAATCATAACGTCTTCGTAGAGAATCAAAATGAAGGGAGACAAATTGAATTGGAAAGAGTACGGGTTGTAGTTTTCTGTGTACTAATTTCATAATATTATGTTAAATATTGATCGCGGGGCATGCTAAACAAGTTCGCTCTCCTGAATAAACCAGAATTGAATAAGGTCTACCATTTTATCTATAACTCCTTTTCTGGGAGGATTCAAGGAGTGAAAATTGGAGGAGTTTTAGAGAATACATTGAGTAATATTATCTATAGGATCATAATATTCCAAGAATTGAAGAATTGCATAAATTGAAGAAGTCTCAAGAAGCATTATCAGGTTCTATGTGATGGTTGGTTGATGGTGATAATTTAATGTAAAGTTTTACTATCTCTCATATATTCTTGGGTGGAAGGATGGGGAAAGGATGGAGAGGTCAACCCTCTCTTGATATTGGAGGATTGTATCTTCCTTTTGGAAGTTTATCCATCCCTTTATATTTGTAAGTTGTAGCTACCTTTAGAAGTCATTACTTCCCTTGAACAATAACTATTGATTATTTCTCATATATTGTGCATGTTATATTGTGGTGTATTGGTGTAACTCTTCTGCTATTGTTCATTTCTCATTGGATATAATCGAATATATAATCTGGTTGAAGTATAAGTTGAAAAAGTTTTTATATTTTACTTGATACTAATTCAAAGTCGGTTGCCTTCAGAACAATTTAACCATTGGAAGGATGGATGACCATGAGCACATTCCAAATGAGATTCAACAATTTGATGGAAGAAATTATGCATACTGGAGTGATCAAGTGAAAATTTACCTAACATCTTTGGGAGTAGACATTTGTTACTGAGTTTTAAATGGATATGTAATCCCAAAGACTGTTCCAACCGATCCAAATGAGAATAATATTATGAGTTGTAATTCAAAAGCCAGACATGTTATTCTAGGAGAATTGGCACCAACCATTTCCAACAAAGATATGGGATGGAACACTTATAAAGAGGTATGGGACAAACTCAAGAGTATCTATGAAGGTGATCCAAAATTTAAGCAGGTCAAAGATTCAACGACATAGAGCAGAATTTGAAAATTTGAAGATGGATGAAAAGGAAGATATTGAAACCTATTTTCTTAGAGTTGATGAAGTTTTTAATGTTATCATAGGATTAGTTGAAGAGATCAATGAATCCTTGGTTGTAAAAAAAGTGTTGAGATCACTTCTTTTGAAGTATGATGCTAAGGTCTCCGTCATTGAAGAAACTAGGGACTTGACCAAAACGACAATGGATGAATTGCATGGGTCTCTTATAGCATATGAAATGAGAACAGGTACAAAACGTGATCATCCAAACAATGAAGCAACCTATAAATCCATAAAGAAGACAAAAGACAAGGACAACGACCTTGATGAAGAAATAACAAATTTTGTAAGAAGGTTCTAGAAGGGAACTAGAAGAACAAAGGTAAGTCTCCTCTCAAATGCTTTAACTGTGGTAGAATAGGACATATTGTTGAAAACTACTACCATAAAAAGAAAAGTCTCAAGAATAAAAAGAGCTTATACTCCAAGGATGATGACATCTCCTTGGATGAGAGTGATGAAGAAGATAATGATGGAGGAGAAGTCCTCTTCATAACCCAAGAAACCAAGGATGGTGATCACAAGAGTTCTAAAGAAGAAGAAATCATTTATGAAGAAGAATCAGATGAAGAAACCAACCTTTATTCCTTTTGGGGATACAAAGAAAACGTAGAGAGTGAACAAGAAGATGAGAATCTTCAAAAGTTGAAGCATGTTGAAACTGAAAATAACAAGGTTAGAAACAAAAACATAATACTAAAAGGTGAATTGAATAGTTGTGAAGAAGAGAATTACAGGCTTGAAAAGACCATTGGTAGCTTGAAACAACAATTAGAAGATTATGAGAAATTGAAAGAAGAATTGGATCACACAAAAGGGGAGCTACTATTGACAATAGAAAAGTTGAAGAAGTTCGAAAAAAGAACTGGAAAATTAGATGAGATCCTTAGCAGTAAAAGATATCCAAACAACAAGACATGACTAGGATACAATGATAGTTTGAAGACAAAAAAACAAGAGAAGGAAGATGAATAGGATCAAACCAACACTCTAGAGCAAGTTGAACAACAAGATAGAAGACTAGAATTCAGAAGGAACGAGACATCAAGAAGATCCTCTCCCATCAGGTATGAAAGAAATCATTATGAAGGAAACTGCAGAAGAATAGATCGTGAACCCAGATGGACTACACCACAAAGAATATCACTTACTCCCAGGTATCAGAATTTATTTCTTGGACATTGTTATACTTATGGAAATTTTGGACACAAGGCAATCAATTGTAGAATCAATGAAAGGAATAACTACGCAAGATACATGAATGGTGCAAATAGTAGATATGGAAATGTTTGTAGACTTGTCAACAAAAATTATAATCCATTTGACCCATTAATGGATCAAAATATTGTATGCTACAAGTGAAATAATCTTGGTCACAAAGCACGAGATTGCAGCGAGATGAAGGAAGATAATCCTATGCCAAATGTACCTATACCAACTACAACATGGAAAAGGAAAGAAATTCCACACAATGAAAACTGTCTAATAGCATTGATCACTAAATAATGAAAAGAAGAATATGAATGGTTCATAGACAGTGGGTGTTCATCTTATATGACCGAAGATCAAAGAAAATTTGTCAACTTGAAGAAAAAGGGTGGAAATGTTGCCTTTGGAGATAACTCATCTACCAAAATACTTGGAAAAGGAATTTTAAAGCTTGGAAGTGAAAATGTAAAAGAAGGAAAAGTCCTATTGGTTGAATATCTGAAGCATAATCTCCTCAGTGTCAGCAAAATATGTGATCAAGGATACACTCTTACATTTGACTCTTGAAAATGTAAAATTAGAGAAAATAACTCAGGAAGATTGGTTGCAACTGCAACAAGAAGACCGAACAACATATATATCCTAGACATGAAGAAGATAGAGAAAACAAAAGACACACAAAAGGATTCCAAGGAAGAAAAAGTCCCAAAGACCAAAAATAAGGATGAAGTATTATTGAGTGTCACATGTTCAGGGGGAGCAACCCCAAAGAGGAAGGTCGCCTTATGCCATTGAATCAGGGGGAGCAACCCCACCCTTTTCCATTGATTTCAAAGGGGGGGAGAAATTGGTATCATGATGACAGGGGGAACATGAGTGTTGTCATCAATGACAAAGGGGAAGATTGTTGGAATATTGCTTCTTGTCATTGATTTCATCCCTAGTCATTGATGTCAACCCTATCCATTGGATTTTGGACCCAACAATTGATCGAAGTAGATAGACATGAAGGAATTACACATGCAGGTACAAAACCCATGGATGGATAGTATAAGTCATGTAGTTCCTGGTGGTATGTGGCACGTCACGTGGATCCTCACCATTGAGGAGAAAAGAAATTTGAAGATGACAATGTGAATTGAAGCGAAAACTACATGTCAACCCTAATGTTAAAAGGAAGTGACATAAAGAGTATAAATACATATCATTATACATTAATTTTTGAACATACAAAAGTTTGTTAATGAACAAGGAGATATAAGTCGAATTTCAAAGGAAATTTGAAGTAAAGAAGGTTGAATTTCAAGGGAGGATGAAGTCTTTTGGTGATGTGTTCTAAGGTGTTTCGGGTAAAACGGTCATAACGCCTTCATAGAGAATCCAAATGAAGTGAGACCAATTTCATTGGAAAGAGTACGGGCTGTAGTTTCCTAAGTACAAATTTCAGAATCTTATGTTAAATATTGAGCGCAGGGAATGTTGTACAATTTCGCTCTCCTGAATAAACTAGAATTGAATAAGGTCCACCATTATCTCTATAACTCCTTTTTCTGGGAGGATTCAAGGAGTGAAACTTGGAGGAGTTTAAGAGAATTCATTGAGTAATATTATTTATAGGATCAGAGTGTTCCAAGAAGTGAATAATTTCATAAGTTGAAGAAGTCTCGGGAAGCATTATCAGGTTCTATGTGATGGTTGGTTGATGGTGATAATTTAATGTAAAGTTTTATTATCTCTCATATATTCTTGGGTGGAAGGAAGCAGCAAGGATGGAGAGGTCAACCCTCTCCTGATATTGGAGGACTGTATCTTCCTTTTGTATTTTTATCCCTCCCATTATATTTGGAAGTTGTAGCTACCTTTGGAGGTTATTACTTCCCTTGAACAATAACTATTGATTATTTCTCATATATTGTGTATGTTGTATTGTGGTGTATTGGTGTAACTTTTTTACTATTGTTAATTACTCATTAGATATAATTGAATATATAATTTGGTTGAAGTATAAGTTGAAAAAGTTTTTAAATTGTACATGATACTGATTCACCCCCTCCCAGTTTCATCAAATGGTTTCAGAGCAGGTTGCCTTCAAAACAATTTAACCACTGGAAATAAAATACTGAGCAAAGATGGATAACCATGATCACATTCCAAATGGGATTCAATGATTTTATGGAAGAAATTATGCATACTTGAGTGATAGAGTGAAAAATTACCTAACAACTTTGGGAGTAGACATTTGGTACTCAGTTGTAAATGGCTATGTAATCCTAAAGAATGCTCCAACCGATCAAAATGAGAAGAAGCTTATGAGTTGTAATTCAAAATCTAGGCATGTTATTCTATGAGAATTGGCACCAACCACTTCCAGAAAGTGATGGGATGCAACACTGCTCATGTTATTCTAGGAGCATTGGCACCAACCATTGCCATCAAAGCAAACAAATTGATCCCTGACTTAGAATCTGATTCAGAAAACAATAAAAGGAAACATATATTTGATGCAATACTCATCATTACAATAGTGACCATAACAAACCAACCAGAAGAACCAGAGGATCCTGAGGAGTGGGGGTGCCTCTTCTATTCATAAATGTGGGTGAAGGGGATCCCACTGCATTTTATTGTTGATACCAGAAGCCAAAAGAACCTCATATCAGCAAAGGTCATAAAGGAGTTTCATTTTCCAGCAAAACCACACCTGTAACCATACAACATCGGGTGGCTTCACTAGGGTCGAGATATCCACGTCAAATAGTAGTGTCTCCTATCCTACAGCATCAAGCCCTTCAAGGATGAGGTACTATGTGTTGTTTCCCCATTGGAATTATGTGATGTTATTTTAGGCCAACCATATATGTGGAAGCACCATGATGTTTATGATTCTAAACCTCATAGTGTCATTTTTATTCTAGGGGGTCAACCCTACAGGATACCAGAGGTAGTTCCGACTACTATATCGACAAAACAGTACCACAAAGTAATCTCTGATACCACAAAGTTTAGCATCTTCACAATCTAGTCAAAATTTGAACTGAAGGAAACTACAACCACTATAGCCTCGGCCCAAGACCTTTCTATCCAGTAGAATCTGTTCTAAAATATTGTAAAACATCACCAAGATATTCTTGCTTCACTTACATGGATACCTCTACACTTCCCAGTCAAGCAAAGTTATGACAGATCTCTTCAATCTCTTCATGTTTCATCTTCATGGACATAGTCCTCCTACACTTAGGAAGATTATGTAGCTATATGTTTTGAACGGATCCAACCCCTCCAACAATAGGTTCATGATAGCCTTCAAAAAGTTAAGAAGGACAACTTCTTCAGCAAGGGAAGCATCTTACCAAGGTTCAAATTCAACAAAATCTTCCCCATATCCCATGGTAACTTGATGCAATGGGGACCATTTCATCCTAAAGGGGAAGGAATGATCCATATGGGTATTGATGGCCACCCACCTATTCCACTAGTACAAAACATAGTTTTCCATCTTGGAAGATTTTCTACGATTTTTCAGGTCCTGAACTTTTGGGGCCATTTTGAGACCCTAAATGACATTTGTTTGGACTTTTGGGGGGCCATGGGTTGTTAAAGACATGCCCCGACCATGGCATAAGTCTTACTCCTTAGCTATGACTTTCCGATGAAGTATCAAATGCCCCAAAAAATGATCATATGCAAAAGATACACCCTTTAGAAGTTCACGTATCAACTACCCCCATCAAGGCCCATAAAAATTTTGGTGCTTCATCTTGTGGGGTTAGGGTTTTGGATCTTCATGGTTTTCTCATTTATTATTTATGTTAAAAAGGCCTTTGGAGCCTCATTGTAATCATATT
>JASDQU010736718.1:354311-364605 GCA_032191745.1 Picea mariana | reverse complement strand
ATATATAGTTTATGTACATTTATTTCATTAATATAAAATATGTATTATTGTATCTCTCTGTTTCTTGCAATATTTCTATGTATTTCATTGTTATATCTCCACATTCACTTCATTCTCAAAATAATTTGGATCATGTTGTTCCAAATCTCAACAACAAGTCACCCCCGAGTTGGGGCTAGGAATCCAGAAGAAAAGGGTGTCTCTCACTGTCCACTCACAACTCAATATCCCACAACCCACCAGTATTCTCCTACAACTATCCCAAATTTTCTCCATCTCTATTTCTCTTTTCCTCCCCAACCTAATGAATGTACTCTTTCACTTCTCTCATTCCATCAGGCATCCCATTAGTTTACTAGAGTCTCTTTGGCGCAGGTAACTAGGAATCTCTCTATTGGTAAATCAAGGGATATGACTACCAAGAAAACTACCACCAACAACAACAAATACTTGTTGTTACAATGCAACTCACACAAGAGTTCACTCGTCATGCCTGATAAACTAGATCTTCAATATTCATCTCCAAAGAGATCCAGTATGCTCCAACATTCACCCATCTTTCTTTCTCTATCTCCAATGCTCTTTTTCTTTAGTCCTTGCTTGTTGCTCATCTAAATTGAATGTGTAAAAACTGTCTATAACTGCCCATATGAATTTCCTCTATTTTTTCTTACCTGCTTGACTTACACTATTTCCCAAATTGATTGTACTCATATCCCCACCCATTCTTTACAATAAATAAGGCATGTGAATCTCACACCCACCCTCTTACATGAGTTTAATGATTGGGCTCTCATACACTCAAACAAAAAAATAGAATTTATCCCCACTGATAACAAAATTCATGGAAATGGGTTGAATTAAAACTCATAATTAATTTCCCCCTTGGACCCCTCTTAGACACTCTCTTCTCTTGTGGAAAACCCATCCTCCATCTCTATCCATATCCCCTAGCAATTGGTATCACATTTATTCATTTAAAAACAGAAAATACATTCACATATTTCATCACTTGGCCATAGCCACAGTCGTATCTACATTATGCATTAATTAAAATGGGGATTATAGTGGGAGTGTAATATCCCTAATCCGAACCCAATTGTAAATGATATTGTAAATGTACATTTAGGCTAGTGAGCCATTGGCACCAACTTTTGGTTCAGTGTTGCACGCACTTGAAATTGTAAATGTACATTTAGGCTGGTGAGTCGTTGTCACCAAGTTTTGGTTTAGTTTTTCGCACACCAGAGTAGTGCGCAAGGATTGTTTTCTAAAGAAAGAGTGCACACATTCCAAAGTGTTTTTCATACCCGAGTAGTGTGCAAAGGTTTATTTCCAAAGAAAGAGTGTGCACATCCCATAGTGTTGTGTGCACTTGAGTAAGCATGTGCAGATTGTGCATCAAGGGTAGGGTACGCTAATTCCATAGTGTTGCGTGCACCTGGGTAAGTGCACGAGGAATACTTGAAAGTGTGCATAGGAATGCGATATACATACATACATACATGTGTGTGTGTGTGTGTGTGTGTGTGTGTGTGTGTGTGTGTGTGTGTGTATTTGAGGTCGAAGAGCCGGTGTGGTTATTGGGTTGGTGAGCCGGGATGCAAAAAGGCCAGTGTGCATGTCCATGTAAAATGTAATCACACTCAAATTATTAGTAATATCACATCACTGCATGCCAAACTCTCAGGTGAAAAGAAACGGGGGGATAAACTCCACCGAAAATGGATAAAGGGGGACTTATATCTAAGGGAATATTTTATTAATATTTCTGAAAAGTATAATTATAGATATTTATTTATCCTAAGTTCCCGAGGGATGGGACAAGTGTCCAGTTATGACCATGCAAATACATGGTTGAACCTTAGTGTATTTTGGGAGAAGAACTCATTCCTTTTGGGGGATTCACTCATTTTTCTTCATGATCCAGACTATCTGAACTTTGGATTACCAGTACTATTTCTGTAAGAAAATATTGTAAAGGGGTTTTTCATTTTGTAACCATATTTTTTTTTATCGAAGAGGCAGGTTGTTGGGCCCATGAGAATTCTCTCGAGGTGAGAGGTTTGTTTTCGAAGAGGTGGGTTTTCAGGCCCGTTAGCATTCTCTCTGGGTGATATATTTGTTGGGAATTGTTACCTACTGCACTAGGAATTAGTTATAGGTATCTAAGACTTTTTGTCCAACCTCTTGCTAAAGCCCTGGAAGGGAAGTGGGGAAACCAAGGGATTGTTGAGTAAAGAAGGGGCACACTTCTTGGGGTGGGAAAATCATGTGGAGAATGAGAGATTGTAGGATAGTTGCAATAGTTGGGCACCTTGGATTGAAAAATTATGTTGATTATCATACCTTAGCCTAGAATTAGGAATCATTTTTCCCTGGTGGACTTTAAGCCCCAACTCGAGGGTGACCTATTGCTGAAAGTATATGAGAAACATAGTCTATGGCTAGGAGGAAATTCTGAGCTCTACGTGTAGTTGGTGACTCTTTATAAAACGATAAGTGTTATTTATGTTCTTGTCTAACTTACTCATATGTGATTAATTATCTATGTTTAATATGGGTTTATTTCCTATATGATGTTGCATATGACCAATTGTTGTTATTCTGCATAATGTTGTATGGACATATAAAGCATGATGTTTTTATTCAATGTTTGTTGTTGCACATGTAGAGTATGACAATTATTGAGTTCTAGAATTTGTGTGCACGTAGCGAAATAATTCATAGATGCATGAGGTTGGAATCATTGTGCACACAAGAAAGCATTATGCACACATAAAGAGAATTGAATCTGCATGTGGCACCAGAGTGGTTGCACATGCAGTAGTAATCATGGGTTCATAGTAGTTACTGCACAATATATTTGTGTGTTCAGAATGATCGTGTGCGCAATTGTATTATATGCTAATTGTGCAATTATATCTAGTGCCTGAAGAGGAAAATTTTGTGTGGTGTGATCCAGCATGGGATCGTGCACGTTACCTCACATGTTTTTGTGCAAATCAAAGTTATAGTGTAGAGTCTGCGACTCGATTTTTGGAGTGGCATTGCTTAATAGTAAAATGGGTATGTTACATTTTGGTATCAAAGCGGGTATGTGACAAATTGGTATCAGAGTGCGGTACTTATCTAGGAGGTTGGGTACGTTACATAATGGTATCATGGAATTTGTTAGTATTGGTAATGGGGTACATTAGAAGTTAGTATCAAAGCTCTATCCCAGCTAGGAAGCTAGGTATGTCGCATATTGGTATTAGAGCTCCAGTTTCAACACTGAGCATGCATGGGTCGATTATCTACTTAAGGAAAAAATTCAAACTAGAAAGTGGTCGAATTTGGAATTACGGTGTGGCCATGGTGCACATAAAATAAGAATGCACAAGTGTGCACACTAAATTTTGACATTGCAGGGTGTGACCCTGGGAATGCGCAAAAAACAATGGTGCACGGGTGTGCGCACTAAAAATTTGGAGCTGCATGGAAAAAAATGTGATGCATGTGTAATAATGATACACGATGTATATGTTAAATATTAACATCGTGCATTGGTGCATGTTGAATACCAGTGCATGCATGGGCTTCAAAAGAAAGTAAGAAAGAGTAAAAGGGTATTTGGGTGAATTCTAAATGACCATAATTTACTACACAAGTCTCGGAATTGCGCAAGGAAGAAGTCGATGGGAAAGTGTTAGATAGAGGAGTCCAATTATTCACCTAGAAATTTTTAATTGGGACGTTAAAATCATCCAAGAAATCATAAGAAATGATTATGACAAGATTGTGCATAGTTTTCATGAAGTTTTCACATGAATTTATTTAACAAATATTATTTCTTGCACATTTTGCAGAATTAATAGCAATTAGATCAGGACAGAATCAACATAGAGATTCAAAAGCATGGAATATGCATAGAGAACTTATAGCCACGATGATGAATTCAAGGCTTTGTATATCAGTATGGGTGTTGATAGTATAAAATCCAATGAGCATAGAGAAGGAAAGGAGGAGTGCATAAACTTGGTAGAAACCATAAAGGGACTGCAAAAAGATGTCCAAATATATAGAGTTAATAATGAGATACTTATGAAAGCCAAGGAGAAACAAGATGACTTCAATATCAGTTTGATGCAAAGATTGGATAGAATAGAAAATAAAATGGATAAGGAGACAGAGTCAAGCAAGTCAAGAAGTCACAGGTCTCATGATGAAAGAAGAAAAACAAGAAGTGCTAATATGAATCATCACCACTCACCAAAGAATTATTTTAGGAAAGCGCACAGTATCTCAAGTCTATCTCCTATCACAAAACATAAGAGAAGGATTAGGTTGGACGAGATACATGGATAAATAAACAAGATCAAGCCTCCTACCTTTGATGGTGAGCACACAAAGGATGAATATGAGGAGACTTGGTTGTTGGGCATGAGGGAGTACTTCCAGTTGCATAATTATTTTGCACAGGAAGAAGGGATAATTTCCATCTATCAGCTGAAGGGAAAAGCATCAGTGTGGTGGGATCAGTTTGTGCTAGTGAAACACATTGATGTGAATACGGTTACTTGGAGAGAGTTTAAAAGGTATTTTCAAAATAAATACTTAACCAAGCGATACTATGAAAATAAAATGAAGGAGTTATTTGAACTCAATCTTGGGAGTATGAAAATAGATGAGCATGAAAGAAGATTCATAGAACTAATAAAATATGTTGCATTCATCAAGGATGAGCAAGCTAAAATTTAGAGGTACCTGAGTGGACTATCATCATTTATCATTGACAAGATGCAATATGTTGACCCCAAGACATTGGAGGAAACAATAAGGTGAGATAAATGTCTCTATGATCAACAAAGGGGAATACCGACTTTCCAAAAGGATTGGGAAGACAAGAATAAAAGCAAGGTGGAATAGAGGAAGAAGGGGACTAAGGCATCATTTTTCATAAATACTTCTCAAAGACAACTAGCTCCCAAGGAGCCCAGAATGACTGAGATAATGGGGAAAAGACCAATAAAACCACCTATTCAATGTTGGGGTTGTGGGGGAGACCACATGTACAGAGATTTCCCTCACAAAGGTGAAAAAGTGAGGACTTCTCACAATGCACATCAAGCTATGATAGTTCAAGACATGGACAAAAATACACCAAGGATGTATGCAGCCATGGATAACAAGCAACCTATGTTTCAATCACGCATGATTGAAGTGGAAGGTAAGATTAATGACCAACCCATTGTTATTTTAATTTATTCAAGAGCTAGTCATAGTTATCTAGATCCTAAGATGGTGGGAAGATTCCAATTTCCAAGAAGCAATCTTGGAAAATATTGGCTGGTGCAGTTAGCTACAAGAGCAAAAAGGAAAACTAATGAGATGGTTAAGGCATGTCTAATGGATATGAATGGGTTAAGAACAAAATATGATTTGAATATCATACTTTTGAGCTCTTGTGATTTCTTCATGTGTATGGATTGGTTGGACCAACATCATGTCATTTTAGACTATTACAATAAGGCACTTACTTGCTTGGATGAGGAAGGAAATTTAAGAACAGTTCAAGGAATTCCAAGAGTTGTAACTATTAGAGAAGTTTTAGCCTTGCAATTGAATAAAATATACATGAAAGGATGTCAAGTATTTGCAACATTCATGGAAGAGGCACATAAGGATAAAGTGCCAAATGTTGAAGAATACGCAGTACTAAAAGAATTTGAGTATGTCTTTAAAGAAATATTGGGGTTGCCACCAAAAAGAGATATCAATTTATCTATAAATTTGGTGCATGGAGAAACACATGTATCCAAGAATCCTTATAGGATGAGTACACCAGAGATGAAGGAATTGCAAATGCAACTTGAAGAGATTTTGAAGAAGGGGTATATACACCCAAGTGTGTCACCTTGGGGTGCCCCAGTATTCTTTGTGAAGAAGAAGGATGGTACATTGAGGCTTTGTATTGACTTCAAGCAATTGAACAAAGTAAAAATAAAGAACTAGTATCCTTTGCCAAGGATAGATGACCTCTTTGACTAACTAAGGGGCGCGTATATTTTCCAAGAATCATCTTAGATCTGGATATCACCAAGTGAGAAGTAAAGAAGAAGACATCAACAAGACAACTTTTAGAACGAGGTATGGACAATATGAGTTTATAGTAGTTCCATTTGGGTTGTCAAATGCACCAACTGTCTTCATGTGTTTACGGAATGATATTTTAGAGAATATATAGATAAGTTTGTCATTGTATTTTTGGATGATATACTTATTTACTCAAAGTATGAATAAGAACATGAGAAACACTTGATGATAGTGTTGCAAGTATTGAGAGAACATCAATTGTATAAAAAGTTGAGCAAGTGCTCATTCTACCAGAGGTAGATCCATTACTTGGGTCATATCATTTGAGAGAAAAGGATAGTTGTGGACCCGAAGAAGGTAAAATCCATTAAAGAATGGCCAATTCCAAGGAATGTCATAGAGGTGAGATCCTTCATGGGACTTGCAGGGTACTACAGAAGGTTTATTTAAGGCTTCTCAAATATTACGCAAATGATTACATCCTTGTAAAAGAAAGGTGTGTGATTTGAATGGACTATGGATTGTGTAAGGAGTTTTCAACACTTGAATTTTTGGTTGACAAGTACACCAATTTTGAGAATTATTGATCCTGATGAAGAATTCGTTGTGTGCATGGATGCATGCAAGGAAGGGCTTGGTGGAGTGATTAGTCAGAATGGGCATGTGGTATGCTACGAATCAAGGAAATTAAAGGAGCATGAAAGGCACTATGCTACTCATGATTTGGAATTGGAATCTATACTAGTGCATGACTTGAAGATGTGGAGGAACTACCTCATGGGGATAAGATTGGAGTTGACGACAAACCAAAGTGGTTTGAAATTTTTGTTTTACAACCAAGTTTAAATGCTAGACAAAGCAGGTGGTCAGATTTCCTCAGTGAGTATGACTTTGATATCAAGCATATCAAAGGAAAGGAGAACAAGGTGGTTGACACACTTAGCAGTAGGGTGCATGCAATAAATACTAAAACCATTAGCATGTACAAATACTATTTGTGTGACAGAATTTAGAAGGTTTCCAAATCAGATCAGTGTTATGTGAACATAAAGGCAAATTTACAGCAAGATAAATTGCAACATAAATTTGAAGGTTAGGAACTAAAAGAGGATTGGATCCTCATGTATAGGAACATAGTTTATGTGATAAACGATAAGGAGTTGAAAAATATGTTATTGTCATAGATGCATAAAATTCCATATGTTGGACACTATAACACTCTTTCATACTGTAACACTCTGATACCATACTGTAATGCCCCCATTCTAGGCCGGGCAGGCGCTACTTCACGGAACAACAATCTCATACTTAATTCTATATATAAGATATGCATTTAAGAAAATGAAAACACATTTAAACTCAGAGTAGGCACAAGAATTATTGCTAACATAAATAATCCATGGAATTAACATTAATTCATATGCACAATAGAATACATGATAAATATAAATACACAGACATGCAAAACATAATTAAAACATCGTCTGTTACTTATCTTTGAAACGGTGGTAATTTTACCAACCACATGCAGGCCTTCCACGAACCTCCCAGCCTTAGACCACGCTGCTCATCAAGCTCAGTAGTGGGTTACCCCCGAGCTAGGACTAAGCTCCACCCCAAGGTAAGGAATCCTAGGCTAGGCTGAGGTTACAGGGAAAACAACACAGAATGACTGGAAGGATTCTTCCCAGGATGCCATCTTACGCCCACTACTCCCGGACTCTCATTCCCCACATGCATGTTCCGCCTGGGAGTATACACCTTCACAAGCACAGTCCATCGGTGCTACACCTCCCTCTCTGGGTCTCAACAACAGGCTAGATCAGGAAGTCTCAGAGCCTGAAGCTGGTGCTGGACACTCTTTGGAAGAAACCACTTCCCAACAAACTCTCTCACCTGGAGAGAGTTGTTCACAGGCCTGACAACCTACCTCTTCCAACAACAACCACCTCCATCACATGGAGAGATATTACACATAGGCTAAGCCCGAACTCACACTAGCCAGTAAGCTAGGCACAATCCAACACTGCGTGGCCACAACAACCAACTAGGAAAACGGACACGGGCTTCCCAAATAGGCTCAGAAATCATGAAATAAACTCATGGTTTTGGTTTCGGGATTTCACAAGGTGTACATAGATCCCACACGTAGGCTCAAACTGTTCAGGCAAGGAATGTACCGGCTATCTGAGAAATCAACACAAGCTTTTTGGCTTTCAGGGATGCACCAGGGTAGTCTTGTAGAGGTCAGATGGGACTGACATTCAGATGGTTGACGGTGGCATGGAGGAGGAACCCCCATCACAACTCAATTCAGCAGTTTTAACTGCATGCACTTGGGTTGACACTTGTCACCCATGAAACTGCATGCATTCCATTAGCATGCGTTCCTCCCCATTTGGAAGTCACTTGTCATTCCAAAAGAACTTAGGATAAAACATATATTTCACATGGTCTTTTTGGAATAATATTAAAATATTATTCTCAAGGACTTAAGCCCCTAGGCTCAACACTTAGCCCCTCTTACCACCTTCCAGCCCCTAATCCCTTTCCCACTCTGTGGAAGCATAGTCCCCCATCACTCATTCATCGTGGTCGGTTTGCACGCAGTGGTGTTTATAATTTTATTAATGTTCTGCATAGATACATGTACAAAATCAGGCTCTTGGCCTTCAACACTTAGGCTCTCTAGCCTAATAATCACATAATCCCACCAACTTATATTAACTTGGCTCACCAACCTATAAAACATAATTAAAATTCTTTTCATAAACATGATTTATGACAGGGCTTGGCTTTGGGGACATTACAATCCCCCTCCCCTTATTTATGTACTATCCTCAGTGCAACTTTACACAGCTTCTGCAAGCTTTTCAAAATTTTCAAAAAGATGTGGGTACTCTACCCGCATAACATCTTCATGCTCCCATGTTGCGTCCTCAGGACCGTACCAGGTCCACTGGACCTTTACAAGCCCTATATATTGATTATGGAGCTGTTTGTTTTTCCTGTCCAATATGTGCACAAGATGCACTTGCAGGACACCTTCTAGTTCCACCTGAATCACATTCCAATCGATAACATGATTAGCATCAGGTATATATTTCTTAAGCAATGAAACATGAAACACATTATGTACAGTCATAGATGCAGGTAATGCAAGCTTACATGCAACTGGCCCAATCCTTTCCAAGATTTCAAATGGCCCACAAAATCTGGCTGCCAACTTGGCGCAACTTCCCAGCTTCAGGGAACTCCTGTTAGTTTTCACTTTCAGGAAAACATGATCACCCACTTTGAATTCTCAGTGGGTTCTATTCTTATCAGCATAACTTTTCTGCCTGTCTTGGGCAGCTTTCAAATTCTGTTTAATTTATATCATTTGGTCCTCCATCTCCTTGAGCAACTCTGGCCCAACTACTGCTCTATCAAATGGATTATCCCAGCTCACTGGAGTGTTGCACTTTCTTCCATAAAGTGCTTCAAATGGGATCATCTTCAACGATGCATGATACCCATTATTGTAGGCGAATTCTACTAAATGCAGGTAGTCTTCCCATCTTGATGGTTTGTCCATCACGTACATTCTCAGCATGTCCTCTATTAATCTGTTCACCCTCTCTGACTATCCATCAAACTCGGGATGATACGCTGTACTAAAATTCAGATTCGTTCTGAATCCTTTGAACAGTCCTTTCCAGAAAAATTCGAGGTGAATTTCGGGTCCCTATCAGACACAATCATTTTAGGAATTCTGTGCAAGCGTGTCACTTCTTTTAAGAAGATATCAACAACATCTGTTGCCTTGTGATTGGTTTTTAGTGGAATAAAATGGGTAGCTTTTGTAAGCTTGTCCACCTCAACCATAATTGAATCATGTTGCTTGCTCGCTCTGGGAAATCCTGTAATAAAATACATGGTCACCACTTCCCACTTCCATTCAGGAATGGGCAAAGGTTGTAGCAACCCTCCTGGGTGCCTATGCTCAGCTTTAACTTTCTGGCACTCCATAGATCTGGCGATGTATTCAGCGATCTCTCTCTTCATACCCAACCAAAAGTAATGGCTTTTGACTACTGCCATAGTCTTCTGATATCCAGGGTGTCCAGCATAAGTCACGTTATGCATTTCTTTTAGAATCGCAAGTTTCAAACCCTGGACATTGGGTATATACACTCTGTTTTTGTACAGAAGTATTCCCTCAGCTTCCAAGGTG
>JASDQU010736718.1:337058-349057 GCA_032191745.1 Picea mariana | reverse complement strand
AGGCATCAAATTTATAGAAAAATCGATGTCTCTCTTCGGAGGTAGTCCAGGTACCTCCTGAAATACGTCTTTGAACTCTGTGAGTACCTCATGGTCTCCAATCCTTGAGACTTCATCTCTAGATGCTTCCTCCACACGGGCTGCAAATAATTGACAGCCTTTTCTGTAGCACTTCTTCAGCTGCATGGCTAAGATTTCTCTAACAGCCACAGCTCTAGGAATCCCTTGGACTATTTCCCGATTCCCCTCCTCATCCAGGCATGTAAACCTCTTGTTACGATAGTCCAAGAGGGCATGGTGCTAGTCCAACTAGTCCATTCCAATTAAACAGTCATAAGATCCTAAAGGCAGAATATTCAATTCAGCCTTCGTGCTCAGTCCTTTCATGTCCATAGGACAGGACTTCACCAACTCAGCAACTTTCCTCTTGGTTCCTGTAGCCAACTGCACTAACCAAGACTTTTCATGTTTGCTTCTTGATAAATGCAAACTTTCCACCACCCTAGGATCTATATAACTATGGCTAGCCCCTTAATCGATTAAAATAATAAATGGTCGGTTGTTAATCATACCTTCCACTTCAATCATGTGCAATTGAAATTCAGTTGGTTTGTTGTCCAGGGATGCGTAGATCCTTGGCATTCTACTGCCCATGTCCTCCACTGTTTCAGCTTGTTGAACAGTATGGACAGCTCTTGCTTTGCCATTTTTATGGGGACAATCCCTGTATTTGTAGTTCCCTTTATAGCCCCAACATTTAATGGGCATCTGTCTCTGCCTTTGTTCCTCCATTTCATCCATTCTTGGCTCTCTAAACGATGGATGTCCTTAAGGATTATTTCTTAAAAAGGGAGGTTTGTTTCCCTTCTACCTCTGTTCCTTCTTAAACTTCCTCTGGTCATCCCAAGCCTTCCGAAAGGTAGGTTTTTCTCTTTGTTGTTCATATAAGCATTTAGCCCTTCTTATTGTTTCTTCCATAGTCTTAGGATCATCATACTGAATCTTGTCACCAATGGCAGGTGGCAGTCCACTCAGATACCTCTGAATCTTGACAGCCTCATCTTCGATGAATGGAACATGCTTTAGTAGTTCCAAGAAACTTCATTCGTATTCATCAATGGTCATGCTGCCTAGCTTGAGTTCGAAGAACTCCTTCATATTTCTGTCATAGTATCATCATACTGAATCTTGTCACCAATGACAGGTGGCAGTCCACTCAGATACCTCTGAATCTTGACAGCCTCATCTTCGATGAATGGAACATGCTTCAGTAGTTCCAAGAAACTTCATTCGTATTCATCAATGGTCATGCTGCCTAGCTTGAGTTCGAAGAACTCCTTCATATTTCTGTCATAGTATCTTTTAGTCAGGTATTTCTTCTCGAAATACCTCTTGAACTCTTTCCAAGTGATATATTTCTCACTAATGTATTGCACCTGCACAAACTGATCCCACCACATGGATGCTTTTCCTTTCAATTGATACATCGCAATTCTTCCTTCTGCATGAGAGGAATAATTCTGCAATTGGAAATATTTTCTCATGCCAAGCAACCATGTTTTGGCATCTTCCTCCTTCTTATGTTCTCCATCAAATGTAGGAGGCTTAATCTTATTCATCTCCCCTTTCAATTCATTCATCCCAAATCTCCTGTGCTTTCTGGTAGGAGATGGGCTTGAACTACTGTGTGCTTCCTTAGCAGAATTCTTTGGGGAGCGACGATGATGTCTGCTACCACTCCTCGATCTTCTTTTTCTCTCAGGGGTCCTGACACTTGTTGATCTTCTTTTCCTCTCAGGGGTCCTGCGACTCTCTGTATTGCTTGAGTCACTCCCCTTCTCCAATTTCCTTTCTATTCTTTCCATGCTCTTCAACATCTTTAAGTTGAATTCACCCTGTTGATCCCTGACCCTCATGAGCTTTTGGCTATCAGCTCGGCGAGCCTGGGCATATTTATGCAATCTTTCAATGAGTTTCATTATATGCCCTTCCTTATCCAATTCTCTTCCGTGCCCATTGGAGTTCGATCCTTCGACTCCCAGGTTGAAATTCCTTTCTACCCTTTCATCCTCTGTTTCAGAGGAAATCTGCATCTCTTCCAATTCCATACTCGACGTCGATTTTCAGCTGTCCTGACACTCGTTGAACTCTGCACACATAACGTGCAGTCAACTGAAGTTTGTCAGGCCTTAAACCCTTAACAAAATCACAATATTCATAAACCAACGTGAGTGAGAAAATGTTTTGACTTCACAAAGTTTTTTGAGCTCTGACGGCTCTACAAATTTCGAGACTTCGGGTTTTCGAGTCTTCGGTACCCGGGATTTCATGATGCAGTGACTCCCAACCCGTTGTCACTCCAAATCCCGAATTCTGAAATTCCGATTTACTTTACTCTCCAGGCCCATAGTACAGTTGTCGCCCTTAACCACGGTGGCGCATGGCACGTTCAGGAGGGTCCATGTCACCTTCGATGACGTCATCGAGTCCCACCATTCTCGCCTGTCTTCTCGACTCACTGACACGTGGTGCACATCCATGTGTCCACGTCCATTCCAATCGAAAATCCAATGGTTAGACTTTTCTTGGATCCACTGCGTAGATCCTTTCGGTGTTTCGGGGTTTCTGGCATCGGGAGTTTGTGCATCCACACCTCTCGAACTTCTGTTTGCCAAAATTCTGAAATTACTGTCTACTCTTCCACTTGATCCAACGGTCAATTTCCTCTCTTACGATCTACAGTGTAGATCGTTTCGGAATTTTGGGTTTCGCTATTTCGCAAATTGTGAAAACAAGGTTCTTCCCCTTTGGTTTCCCGAGTGCCGAAACGTCGTCCGGCAACCACATGTTCCCCCCGATGGACGGTCCCGACGAATTCGGGATTTCACATATCGCGATTTCCATGTTCCTGTGCAACTTGAGAGGGTTTTTAAACCCTGCGCACATTTTCCAAATCTGATGGTCACGAGGGTTCTCCTTTTCCCCGAATAGATCCTACGACTCCAACACTTCTGGTGTGGAGTTCTCTCTCTCCCTGTGGCCAAATTCCACCCCGGCTGCGGTTTCATAACACCGCTACACCTCCTGAGCTTGGTAACACGGTCAAGTAACTCCTTGACACTCGGGAGCATTCAAAGGTCTGAAATTGGTCCTCCAAACATAATTTCTCCTCAAACCCTCGGTCCAAAGACCACTCAACTGGCCCATCTAGGCTTAGTGTCGAAACCTTGGCTCTGATACCATTCTGTAACACTCTTTCATACTGTAACGCCCCCATTTTGGGCTGGGCAGGCGCTACTTTGCGGAATAACAATCTCATACTTAATTCTATATATAAGACATGCATTTAAGCAAATGAAACACATTTAAACTCAGAGTAAATATAAGAATTATTGCTACTATAAATAATCAATGGATTTAACATTAATTCGTATGCACAGCAGAATACATGATAAATATAAATACACAGACATGCAGAAACGTAATTAAAACATCATCTGGTACTTATCTTTGAAACGATGGTAATTCCACCAACCAGGTGCAGGCCTTCCACGGACCTCCCAGCCTTAGACCACGCTGCTCATCAACCTCAGCAGTGGGTCACCCCCGAGCTGGGACTAAGCTCCACCCCAAGGTAAGTAATCCTAGGCTAGGCTGAGGTTATAGGGAAAGTATCACAGAATGACTGGAAGGATTCTTCCCAGGATGCCATCTTACGCCCACTACTCCCAAACTCTCATTCCCCACATGCCTGTTCTGCCCGAGAGGATACACCTTCACAAGCACAGTCCATCGGTGCTACACCTCCCTCTTTGGGTCTCAGCAACAGGCCAGATCAGAAAGTCTCAGAGCCTGAAGCTAGTGCTGGACACTCTCTGGAAGAAACCACTTCCCAGCAAACTCTCTCACTTGGAGAGAGTTGTTCACAAGCCTGACAACCTGCCTCTTCCAACAACAATCACCTCCCTCACCTGGAGAGAGGTTATACACAGGCTAAGCATGAACTCACACTGGCCAGTAAGCCACGCGCAGTACAGCACTGCGTGGCCACAACAACCAACTAGGAAAACGGACACGGGCTTCCCAAACATGCTCAGCAAGCACGAAATAGACTCACGGTTTTGGTTTCGGGATTGCACAAGGTGTACAGAGATCCCACGCACAGGCTCAAACTGTTCAGGCAAGGAATGTACTGGCTATCTCAGAAATCAACACAGGCTTTTCGACTTTCAGGGATGCACCAGGGTATTCTTGCAGAGGTCAGACGGGACTCACGTTCAGACGGTCGACGGTGGAATGGAGGAGGAACCCCCATCATGGCTCAACTCAACAGTTTTATCTGCATGTGCTTGGGTTGACACTTGTCACCCATGAAACTGCATGCGTTCCTTCGGCATGCGTTCCTTCCATTTGGAAGTTGCTTGTCCTTCCAAAAAGAACTTAGGATAGAACATATATTTCACATGATCTTTTTGGAATAATATTAAAATATTATTCCCAAGGACTTAAGCCCCTAGGCTCAACACTTAGCCCCTCTTCCCACCTTCCAGCCCCTAATCCCTTGCCCACTTTGTGGAAGCTTAGCCCCCCATCACTCATTCATCATGGTCGGTCTGCACGCGGTGGTGTTTATATTTTTATTAATAATGTGCATAGATACATGTACAAAATCAGGCTCTTGGCCTTCAACACTTAGGCTCTCTGGCCTAATAATCACATAAGCCCACCAGCTTATATTAACTTGGCTCACCAGCCTATAAAAACATAATTACAATTCATTTCATAAACATGATTTACATCAGGGCTCGGCCTTGGGGACATTACAACCCACCTCCGCAAAAAGCTTATCAATCGGGGTATAGACCCGCAGACACACAAGCCCTTGTCAGAATCTTGGGACATATGTTCCAGTCCCGAGAATAGCGAATTGAGCCACAAGTCCCGTCCATTTGTGAGTTTTGATTACTTCCTTTTGCTTGTATCTCGAGGAAACCTTCAACCTGGAGAAAATAGTTTATAACATTGATTTAATTTTAGGGATACCTAAATTAGCCTTTGTCAAATCTGTACATTATGTTGAGAAAATTTTACACAAAAATGTCAAGTAAAGGTGTCAGATTCTTACATTGTTTTCAATATTCATTATGAACTTCAATTTGCTCGATGTTGTCGCACAAGGTATTTAGATTACGAGCCTAGAAAATATTGGCATTGGTCTGAAGGCCCTCAAAGTAAAGTAGGAGAAATTCACCTACTCAGAGAGAAAAACAGGATAGCCCTCAAGGTATTCTAATTCTTTATACATCCTCAAGCTTACCCCTTGGAGAATTAGGTTTAACTTGGATTCTTTACGTAGATGGTGCAATTTATAATCATGTTTATTAACCAATAAAACTCCATGTAGCTTTGGGGTTTGTATGCTTCGTCTTCGATTTTGTAGCATAGCAGTTCAACCTACAGAATGCAACAAGGACACTCGATAACAGCTCTAAAACATAGTTTGATATTTTACATAAAAGATCAGATATCATTGCATGGTTGGAACATAAGCTTTAGGTGATTTTAGGTTGAGGACCGTTTCTTTCAGTGCCTTGTTTGTGCTTTGAAGGAATTGTGCCAAGTGTCCAATACCTTTTATTTTACACTGTCCAATACTTGCATTTCCCCTGTATATTACTTCCTTGATCATGCCTTCAAACCTCCAATGTTCAAAATTTTCAAATGGATCTAAATATGACCATTGAGAAAAGTTTACAATTATGTTTTTGTTTTGTTAAATAAGTAATTCCTGGGTGAACAAATCTATTTTCTCACCGATTACAAATCCTTTCTTGGAAAACAAATATTCCATAATAATAATTTAGTTTTCACACAACCCTATACGAATATAATAATTTAGTTTTCACACACCCCTGTACGAATGAAGAAGATGAGGTCTGTTGTATGTCACATACACATCACCCATCAGTTTCGATGGGAGTATAATAACGTTTCTGATATAATTAAACAGCTCATATAATAAAACAATAAAACAAGAAGGTCAAGATTGAATAGACAACTATTTGCAAGTTGGGTGATTGGCCCTTGAAAATGATATGGATGACTGGTTTGTTTGCCTAAGTTTGCCATTCATGTTTTAATATATATTTTTATTTTGTTGGCTTTTGGGGGGATTGGATGGAAGGAGGTGACTGACAAAAGGAATTGGAAATTTAAGGAGTGCACAGGCTGAATCGCTAGATTATTGTGTTTGTTGCCAATTTTTTTGGAATCAAATATATGATAAATCTTAACTCTCAACATAATTGTTACTCAAAGAATTATGAAATGCAGAGGCATAATTCTATAGATTGTCCAAAATCAGAACAATAAATCGAAATCATAAAATTTTGGTGGTTCTATCCCTATCATTCATACTTTTAGACATTTTGTATCACCTCATATTTTGAAATGTTATAATTTACCAAATATATATTTTGAACTTGTCAAATAATTTTAATAATATAGAAAATCATTTTTTATTAAAAAAAATTAATAATATAGAAAACCATTTTTTATTAAAAAGGTGGAAGGAAAATGAAAATGAAAAATATTATTTTTATAACAAATGAATAAGTTTTTGGAGTAAGATTTAAAATTGTTTTGATTGGTTAAGAAACAGGTTAAGGTCCAAGATCCAGAGGCATAGAGGCATCTCCCAGGAGTGAAAGTATGTCTCTTTACAGACCACCAGCAGATCATAGACAAGAATAATTATCCTCACTGCCTAATAGTGAATGATAACTGAATTATGATAGTTTTTAACCAAAACCTTAAATGGACTATTAAGATATCATACATAAGCGCTCCCGAMTTTGAAGTATATAGATAGTGTGTTAGTTCTCTTACCACTTATGACCAGATTACTGTGAAAATAACATATATTTGGTAACTAGGCATTGGTTAGGGTCTCCAGAATATGTTAGTATTGACTTTTTGTGATAAGGTYCGGAGCTTGTTGAGGCAGTGTGAGAGTGGAATCRTCAATCGACTATCTTGGGTCCATGTGTAAGTAATAATGCAATGTATTAACTCTGGAAGGAATATTGTCTCTGTCCAGCTCATAAATATGGCCAATTACATATACTACTTCTAGCTTCTCAGCCACAAAATATATATTAAATTTGTGTTTAGATGGATCTGAGTGAGTTTCATTTGAATGTTCTTTTCGATTCTTTATGGTATGGAGAGCATAACACACAACAACTGAAATTGAAAGTATGGAGAACACGTTGAAATTGAAGGTCCTGAGAGCACACATGTATTTTGGACCATTGTTAATTTAATTTTTCTATAGTCACAGTGTCGCTTTACATTTTCATCTTCTCTTTGCCTAAATTTTTTTTCTAATTGCTATGGAAAACTCAGATAGTGTTAGTGGGCCATAGCCTGGGAGGCGTTAGCTTAGCCTGTGGATCAAAAATTTCCCGCATCTCATTGCGGTAGCAGTGTATGTCTGCGCTCTTATGTTTCGGGGTGGAGAATCCATGCAGCAGGAAAAAGAAATGGTAAGGATTTTAGCTCTTACAAATATATAATTAACAAAATATAAATATGGATATAATTGATAGTATGATTGATTGCCTCTGCAGATGGAGAACAGAGACATGCTTGAGCAGATAGAATTTAACTTTGGTAATGGCATTGGAGAACCTCCCACATCTGGACTCGTGCCTAAAAAGTTTCAGAAGCATTACTTCTACGGTACAACCTCGACATTAGTAAGTGCATTCATAACCATTGATTATTTATCGATTGATCTTTTGGAAGGAGTATTACTAAATATAATTTAATGTTGATAGGATGCCACTTTGGCTTCTCTGTTACTCCGACCATTTCCAAGCATGGCAATGATGAACATGAGTGTGGAGACCAGAGAAGAGCGCTATGGGGTTGTTCCAGGAGTTTACGTCAAAACTACTAAAGATAACGTGCTTTCTCTCGCCAAACAAGAAGAGCTTATAGCTAGTTCGCCACCGAAGAAGTTTTATAGTCTCGACTCAGACCATGGTCCATTCTTCTATGAGTTGGAGAAGCTGCATAACATTCTATTGGAGATCACCGACACATACTGCTTATAATTGCAATTAATCACATCTACATCGAAGCTAAGCGAAAAACTTCATAGTCTTGAAGAAAATCATAAATTATATGGTTGGTGACTTCTTAGGTTGCCTTCTATGGATGTTAGATCAGAGAATAAATCATTGGTTTTAACATGGTAGATAAAGAATAAATTTTCAATGGGATTTAGTTTGTGATGTATTTGATATGTTACATAGGAGAATAGGTTATTGGTTCTAACATTGTAAATAAAGAATAAATTGTCAATTGGATTTAGGGTGTGTGGTTGTAGGATGGAGTGTTATCTTCTCCACCTAGGTTCTATTTTTTGTTTGTGTTGTTTCATTTGGTATTCTCCTTCATCAATTAAAAAGTTAATCTTCTCTTTCTCCATTTTCCTCATCATTTCATTATGTTGTGTTATCTTTTTGTCAACTATCCACTCATTAGCTAAGTAAAGAAAATTGATGCATTGATCACGTTGATCAGGTTTATGTCTTTGACATTCTCCTTCATCAATTAAAAAGGTAATCTTGTCTTTCCCCATTTTCCTCGTAGTTTCATCATGTTGTGTTATCCTTTTGTCAACTATCCACCCATTAGATAAGTAAGGAGGATTGATGCATTGGCACGATTGATGTCTTATTTTCAAGAAGGCCTCTGACTCAAAACAAATAATTAAGTTTGATGGGGGGACATTCTTAGTGTCCATGTGTCGTACCTTTTTATTCTCCTTAGTAAGGAAAGAGGTTTGATTGATCGATTGTGTAGATTTCCACTTATTAGACATACACCTTGATGTATCTTTGCAAGGGAATTAGAAGTGCTTGTCGCATTCGACCTTCTGAAGGTCTCTCAAGGACTTAGTGATAAATGTTATTATAAATTAGGAATATATGTAAATGATTGAGAGAATATCTCAAAGAGGAGGAAAAGATGCCATCAATCATCAAGATCGCTTAGGGTTTCTCTTCTAGGGGATTGGATTATTGATGGTGCTCAAGAGTTGGCTCAAAGAGCATTGTGCGTCGAAACCCCGCGTATATACTCTTGGATTATGTTCGTTAAAATTCCATGATCTTTAAACACATAGATATCAAGTACCATTTCCTTAGGGACAAAATTCAAAAGGGAGCAGATGTCTTGGAGTATGTTCCTTCAATTTTTCAAACGCAAACATACTAATGAAGTCCCTAGCAAAGGGGAAGTTTAACACATTTCACCCGAATTACCTGTCGCAACATGTTGCTTCAAAAGTCTTCTCAGCAGTAGGGCTTAGATTTTCAAATAATGGTAAGTAGAGTTGCCCCTCAAAAATCTAAACCCTAAAACTAGGAACTGAAAACTGCACTGCTCAAAACAGAGGAAATATGAAGAATAGATCTCCAAACACATCACTCTGAAATACAAACAACAAGTACAAAATCTGAACCACTTGATCGCATCTATCTTCTATTGACTCAAAGAAGTAAAGTTACAATGCAATAACTCAAAACCCTAACTATCTTACCCCACACCATGGTATATCCTGCCTCTCTTTTATAGAAAAAGAAAAGGTTAGGTTTTACAATGAATGAGTACCATCCCARCAGTACACCTTACTTAAAAAAAGAAAACCCTAGCTGCCTAGAAGAGTACACCCAACCTGCATGAGAAGGTTTCCTAGAATAGAGTGACCCCTTTCCTAGAAAAGTGCACCCTACTCCAAATCTTCAAACCTCTTAAACTATGTGCTTTTCCTAAAATTAAACAYTATGCCTTAAAACAGAATTGAAAAACACTTTCTAAATACAAAAAAGCTAGCACCTAAACTAAACTAGAAAGCACTCTCTAAAGGTGGAAAAAGTATGCTAGAGATGGCACATCCAACCACCTTCTTCTAAATCTAGAAAAGCACTCTAAAGGTAGCACATGCAAACTTGTAACATCCATGTGCCTAACTCACTCAGTTTCCTATAACTAGTGCACCTTCATTCCTATATCAAGCAATCTCTTCACAAAGGTTTCATGACTGTCACTATGCCATGCTAAAGGAGAAACACCTTATGAACTACAGGTAAACTCAAAAAAATGTGTGGTGTGCATCTTCTCATAACCAAGGATCTTGTACCCTTGATATGCTTCATTAACCTCCCTAATCACTAGTCTAGAAGACTATCTATAGTGGATGTTGTGCAGATAGAGAACTACACAACCAAGATAGAACATAACATTTTTGGAAATGCCTTTCGATGTAGATTTTCCACCAACTAAATGATGGAGGTGGAACATACAACAGATCTAAAAGCAATTTATAGAAATGGCATCCTCGTGACCTCTCTTTTGAAAAAGTTACCAACATAAACAGATTCCTCGCAATTGGAGACATTTTCTACTAGTCTTGCATTTCCTCATTAACGGGCTACAAAAGAATTGAAGTCACTAAGGATTTTATTAGGAGAAAGCAAGGGGGTAAAAAACAAAGCTCCCTCTAGCAGCAAGGATGTCCACACCTTTTCAAGGTAAGGTTGGGTTATATATTTGTAATATATTAGGCTACTATATTTGTATGTCTGTTATAATCAGTCTTTCTGTCGGTAGATGGATACATAGTCCTCTGAGGAATTTTGTTGTAAACAGGGGCTAGAACCAAGGAAGGAATGATAATAAAATTTAAATATAGCTAGAAGTAAGGGAAACCAAAAAGAACCAGAAAACAAAATTATTCCAAGGGGGCATTCTACCGAGGATAAACAATTTCCGTGCCAAATCTTGTTCCTCTTGCAGTCAACGATATCATGAAATTTTCACCCATTTCATGCTAATGTATAGAGCATCATGCAAATAAGTTACTACATTCATCATCCATAGCACAATGATATATAGACTCTCAGACCTCAACCAAAGTCAATTCTAGATATGATGCTTTTTACTAGGAAAAAGTTGACCCAACCCACAAAAGAGTAGCAAGTATGAATGAAGTTTAAGGCTATATTTTATTGCTCCCATCTAACAAATAAATACAATCTCCTGTCTCACCTATTCCATCCCCACTTCCCTAAAACTTGGTGTAACTTAACTTTGACATGTATTGTAAATGTCTTGCTAAAAAGAATTTCCTTCTTGTACTGAATCTCTATTTATATTTCTCAATCTCACAAGTAAAGATTCAAAATTAACATTTGATTTTGTAGATAAGTTGCAATTTCTTGTTTCTTTACATCATATTTCAAGTATTTTGAAGTTTTCTAATGTGAATGTTGGTATACTTTCCTGTGTAGCATAAAACATTGCCATTTTCCATATTTTTAAGTCATAATTTTTCATCTCTAGTAAACATGGAGTTTGAGAATTACAACAAGAGGCATTCTCATTCAGTTTTCATACCTCCAAATATTTTTTGAGATACATAAGGTCATTATCACCCACACCGACACATCCAACCAATGCTAAATTCTCAAGATGATTTAGATGCTTAATTGAGGCAAGACATTTGTTTCTTATCTGCGGCAAAATAGATCTGCTTAGTATAAAAAAATCCATAAAACTGCTATGCAAACAATTAGCTATAACCAACCATTTTCACAAGCAACACCTGATCATTAAATATGACATAAAACAAGAGTGGAAGTATATTTACTCGCTACCTAGCTTCTTGTGCAATTACTCTTTCCATTAAAGCCATAATCTAACACAACCCACAATCTGCCATAATTAAAATGTGCCAATGCAGTTTTGAAGATAAAGGGGGTACTCAAAAACACTATTGAAAATCATCTGGGCTTAATGAGTTTCGCTATGAGCTAAAGAGAGAATGGATGCAATCAATATCTCCCAAAACTCATTGCACTCTCCGAAATGATTTATCTTCTGTAAATAGGAAATATAGTGCAGCCTGAAACTTTTTTTTTTTTTTT
>JASDQU010736718.1:271145-299733 GCA_032191745.1 Picea mariana | reverse complement strand
AATGGTTCGTAGACAGTGGGTGCTCATCTCATATGACCGAAGATCAAAGAAAATTTGTCAGCTTGAAGAAAAAGGGTGGAAATGTTGCATTTGGAGATGAATCATCTACCAAAATACTTGGAAAAGGAATTGTAAAGCTTGGAAGTGAAAATGTAAAAGCAAGAAAAGTCTTATTGGTTGAATATATGAAGCATAATATCCTCAGTGTCAGAAAAATATGTGATCAAGGATACACTCTTACGTTTGACTCCCGGAAATGTAAAATTAGAGAAAAGAACTCAAGAATACTGGTTGCAACTACAAAGAAGACCGAACAACATATATATCCTAGAGATGAAGAAGAGAGAGAAAATATAAGCCACACAAAAGGATTCCAAGGAAGAAAAAGTCCCAACGTCCAAAATAAGGATGAAGTATTATTGAGTGCCGCATGTTCAGGGGGAGCAACCCCAAAGAATAAGGTCACATTATGTCATTGAACTCAGGGGGAGCAACCCAACCCTTTGACATTGATGTAAAAGGTGGAGATAAATTGGTATCATGATGACAGGGGGAGCATGAGTGTTTCCATCAATGAAAAAGGGGGATATTGTTGGAAAATTTCTTGTTGTCATTGATGTCAACCCTAGTCATTGGTTGTAGTCATTGATGTCAACCCTAGCCATTGGCTTTTTGACCCAAGAATTGATCGAAGTAGATATAAATGAAGGAAATTACATAGGAAAGTACAACACCCATGGATGCATAGTATAAGTCATGTCATTTCCGATGGTATGTGGCACATCACATGGATCATCACGATTGAGGAGAAGTGAATTTTTTAAGATGACAATGTGAATTGAAGAATAAACTACATGTCGGCCCTAATGTTAAAAAGAAGTGACATAAAATGTATAAATACATCTCATTATACAGTCATTTTTTAACATACACCAATTTGTTAATGAACAAGGAGGTATAAGTCAAATTTCAAAGGAAATCTGGAGTAAAGAAGGTTGAATTTCAAGGGAGGATGAAGTCTTTTGGTGATGTGTTCTAAGGTGTTCTGGGTAAAACAATCATAACGTCTTCGTAGAGAATCAAAATGAAGGGAGACAAATTGAATTGGAAAGAGTACGGGTTGTAGTTTTCTGTGTACTAATTTCATAATATTATGTTAAATATTGATCGCGGGGCATGCTAAACAAGTTCGCTCTCCTGAATAAACCAGAATTGAATAAGGTCTACCATTTTATCTATAACTCCTTTTCTGGGAGGATTCAAGGAGTGAAAATTGGAGGAGTTTTAGAGAATACATTGAGTAATATTATCTATAGGATCATAATATTCCAAGAATTGAAGAATTGCATAAATTGAAGAAGTCTCAAGAAGCATTATCAGGTTCTATGTGATGGTTGGTTGATGGTGATAATTTAATGTAAAGTTTTACTATCTCTCATATATTCTTGGGTGGAAGGATGGGGAAAGGATGGAGAGGTCAACCCTCTCTTGATATTGGAGGATTGTATCTTCCTTTTGGAAGTTTATCCATCCCTTTATATTTGTAAGTTGTAGCTACCTTTAGAAGTCATTACTTCCCTTGAACAATAACTATTGATTATTTCTCATATATTGTGCATGTTATATTGTGGTGTATTGGTGTAACTCTTCTGCTATTGTTCATTTCTCATTGGATATAATCGAATATATAATCTGGTTGAAGTATAAGTTGAAAAAGTTTTTATATTTTACTTGATACTAATTCAAAGTCGGTTGCCTTCAGAACAATTTAACCATTGGAAGGATGGATGACCATGAGCACATTCCAAATGAGATTCAACAATTTGATGGAAGAAATTATGCATACTGGAGTGATCAAGTGAAAATTTACCTAACATCTTTGGGAGTAGACATTTGTTACTGAGTTTTAAATGGATATGTAATCCCAAAGACTGTTCCAACCGATCCAAATGAGAATAATATTATGAGTTGTAATTCAAAAGCCAGACATGTTATTCTAGGAGAATTGGCACCAACCATTTCCAACAAAGATATGGGATGGAACACTTATAAAGAGGTATGGGACAAACTCAAGAGTATCTATGAAGGTGATCCAAAATTTAAGCAGGTCAAAGATTCAACGACATAGAGCAGAATTTGAAAATTTGAAGATGGATGAAAAGGAAGATATTGAAACCTATTTTCTTAGAGTTGATGAAGTTTTTAATGTTATCATAGGATTAGTTGAAGAGATCAATGAATCCTTGGTTGTAAAAAAAGTGTTGAGATCACTTCTTTTGAAGTATGATGCTAAGGTCTCCGTCATTGAAGAAACTAGGGACTTGACCAAAACGACAATGGATGAATTGCATGGGTCTCTTATAGCATATGAAATGAGAACAGGTACAAAACGTGATCATCCAAACAATGAAGCAACCTATAAATCCATAAAGAAGACAAAAGACAAGGACAACGACCTTGATGAAGAAATAACAAATTTTGTAAGAAGGTTCTAGAAGGGAACTAGAAGAACAAAGGTAAGTCTCCTCTCAAATGCTTTAACTGTGGTAGAATAGGACATATTGTTGAAAACTACTACCATAAAAAGAAAAGTCTCAAGAATAAAAAGAGCTTATACTCCAAGGATGATGACATCTCCTTGGATGAGAGTGATGAAGAAGATAATGATGGAGGAGAAGTCCTCTTCATAACCCAAGAAACCAAGGATGGTGATCACAAGAGTTCTAAAGAAGAAGAAATCATTTATGAAGAAGAATCAGATGAAGAAACCAACCTTTATTCCTTTTGGGGATACAAAGAAAACGTAGAGAGTGAACAAGAAGATGAGAATCTTCAAAAGTTGAAGCATGTTGAAACTGAAAATAACAAGGTTAGAAACAAAAACATAATACTAAAAGGTGAATTGAATAGTTGTGAAGAAGAGAATTACAGGCTTGAAAAGACCATTGGTAGCTTGAAACAACAATTAGAAGATTATGAGAAATTGAAAGAAGAATTGGATCACACAAAAGGGGAGCTACTATTGACAATAGAAAAGTTGAAGAAGTTCGAAAAAAGAACTGGAAAATTAGATGAGATCCTTAGCAGTAAAAGATATCCAAACAACAAGACATGACTAGGATACAATGATAGTTTGAAGACAAAAAAACAAGAGAAGGAAGATGAATAGGATCAAACCAACACTCTAGAGCAAGTTGAACAACAAGATAGAAGACTAGAATTCAGAAGGAACGAGACATCAAGAAGATCCTCTCCCATCAGGTATGAAAGAAATCATTATGAAGGAAACTGCAGAAGAATAGATCGTGAACCCAGATGGACTACACCACAAAGAATATCACTTACTCCCAGGTATCAGAATTTATTTCTTGGACATTGTTATACTTATGGAAATTTTGGACACAAGGCAATCAATTGTAGAATCAATGAAAGGAATAACTACGCAAGATACATGAATGGTGCAAATAGTAGATATGGAAATGTTTGTAGACTTGTCAACAAAAATTATAATCCATTTGACCCATTAATGGATCAAAATATTGTATGCTACAAGTGAAATAATCTTGGTCACAAAGCACGAGATTGCAGCGAGATGAAGGAAGATAATCCTATGCCAAATGTACCTATACCAACTACAACATGGAAAAGGAAAGAAATTCCACACAATGAAAACTGTATAATAGCATTGATCACTAAATAATGCAAAGAAGAATATGAATGATTCATAGACAGTGGGTGCTCATCTCATATGACCGAAGATCAAAGAAAATTTGTCAGCTTGAAGAAAAAGGGTGGAAATGTTGCATTTGGAGATGACTCATCTACCAAAATACTTGGAAAAGGAACTGTAAAGCTTGGAAATGAAAATGTAAAAGAAGGGAAAGTCCTCTTGGTTGAATATTTGAAGCATAATCTCCTCAGTGTCAGCAGAATATGTGATCAAGGATACACTCTTACGTTTGACTCTTGAAAATGTAAAATTAGAGAAAATAACTCAGGAAGATTGGTTGCAACTGCAACAAGAATACCAAACAACATATATATCCTAGACATGAAGAAGATAGAGAAAACAAAAGACACACAAAAGGATTCCAAGGAAGAAAAAGTCTCAAAGACAAAAAATAAGGATGAAGTATTATTGAGTGCCACATGTTCAGGGGGAGAAACCCCAAAGAAGAAGGTCACCTTATGTCATTGAACTCAGGGGGAGCAACCCCGCCCTTTTCCATTGATGTCAAAGGGGGGGAGAAATTGGTATCATGATGACAGGGGGAGCATGAGTGCTTCCATCAATGATAAAGGGGAAGATTGTTGGAATATTGCTTCTTGTCAATGATGTCAACCCTAGTCATTGGTTGTAGTCATTGATGTCAACCCTATCCATTGGATTTTGGACCCAACAATTGATCGAAGTAGATAGACATGAAGGAATTACACATGTAGTTAAAACACCCATGGATGGATAGTATAAGTCATGTAGTTTCTGGTGGTATGTGGCACGTCATGTGGATCCTCACCTTTGAGGAGAAAAGAAATTTTGAAGATGACAATGTGAATTGAAGTGGAAACTACATGTCAGACCTAATGTTAAAAGGAAGTGACATAAAGAGTATAAATACATCTCATTATACATTAATTTTTGAACATACACAATTTTGTTAATGAACAAGGAGATATAAGTCAAATTTCAAAGGAAATTTGAAGTAAAGAAGGTTGAATTTCAAGGGAGGATGAAGTCTTTTGGTGATGTGTTCTAAGGTGTTCCGGGTAAAACAGTCATAACGTCTTCATAGAGAATCCAAATGAAGTGAGACCAATTTCATTGGAAAGATTACGGGTTGTAGTTTCTTGAGTACAAATTTCATAATCTTATGTTAAATATTGAGCGCGGGGAATGCTGTACAATTTCGCTCTCCTGAATAAACCAGAATTGAATAAGGTCTACCATTATCTCTATAACTCCTTTTTCTGGGAGGATTCAAGGAGTGAAACTTGGAGGAGTTTCAAAGAATACATTGAGTAATATTATCTACAGGATCATATTGTTCCAAGAAGTGAATAATTTGATAAGTTGAAGAAGTCTCAGGAAGCATTATCAGGTTCTATGTGATGGTTGGTTGATGGTGATAATTTAATGTAAAGTTTTATTATCTCTCATATATTCTTGGGTGGAAGGAAGCGGCAAGGATGGAGAGGTCAACCCTCTCTTGATATTGGAGGATTGTATCTTCCTTTTGTAGGTTTATCCCTCCCTTTATATTTGGAAGTTGTAGCTACCTTTGGAGGTTATTACTCCCCTTGAACAATAACTATTGATTATTTCTCATATATTGTGTATGTTGTATTGTGGTGTATTGGTGTAACTCTTCTACTATTGTTAATTTTTCATTAGATATAATCGAATATATAATTTGGTTGAAGTATAAGTTGAAAAAAAAATTAAATTGTACTTGATACTGATTCACCCCCTCTTAGTATCATCAATTGGTTTCAGAGTCAGTTGCCTTCAGAACAATGTAACCACTGGAAATAAAATACTGAGCAGAGATGGATGACCATGATCACATTCCAAATGGGATTCAACGACTTTATGGAAGCAATTATGCATACTTGAGTGATAGAGTGAAAAATTACCTAACAACCTTGGGAGTATACATTTGGTACTCAGTTGTAAATGGCTATGTAATCCTAAAGAATGCTCCAACTGATCAAAATGAGAAGAAGCTTATGAGTTGTAATTCAAAATCCAGACATGTTATTCTATGAGCATTGGCACCAACCATTGCCAGAAAGTGATGGGATGCAACACTGCTCATGTTATTCTAGGAGAATTGGCACCAACCATTGCCATCAAAGCAAACAAACCGATCCCTGACTCAGAATCTGATTCAGAAAACAATAAAAGGAAACATATATTTGATGCAATACCCATCGTTACAATAGCGACCATAACAATCCAACCAGAAGAACCAAAGGATCCTGAGGAGGGGGGTGCCTCTTCTATTCATAAATGTGGGTGAAGGGGATCCCACTGCATTTTATTGTTGATATCGGAAGCCAAAAGAACCTCATATCAGCAAAGGTCATAAAGGAGTTTCATTTTCCAACAAAACCACACCTGTAACCATACAACATCAGGTGGCTTCACTAGGGTCGATATATCCATGTACTAGTAGTGTCTCATGTCCTACGGCATCAATCCCTTCAAGGATGAGGTACTATGTGTTGTTGCCCCATTGGAATTATGTGATGTTATTTTAGGCCAACCATATATGTGGAAGCACCGTGATATTTATGATTCTGAACCTCATAGTGTCATTTTTATTCTAGGGGGTCAACTCTATAGGATACCAGAGGTAGTTCTGACTACTATATCGAAAAAATAGTACCACAAAGTAATCTTTGATACCGCAAAGTTTAGCCTTTTCACAATCTAGTCAAATGTTGAGTTGAAGGAAACTACAACCACTATAGCCTCAGCCCAAGACCTTTCTATCCAGTAGAATCCGTTCGGAAATATTGTAGAACATCACCAAGATATTCTTGCTTCACTTACATGGATACCTCTACACTTCCCAGTCAAGCAAAGTTATGACAGAGCCCTTCAAACTCTTCATGTTGCATCTTCACGGACATAGTCCTCCTACAGTTAGGAAGATTATGTATCTAGATGTTTTGAACGTATCCAACCCCTCCAACAATAGGTTCATGATAGCCTTCAAAAAGATAAGAAGAACAACTTCTTCAGCAACGGAAGCGGCTTACCAAGGTTCAGATTCAACAAAATCTTCCCCATATCCCACAGTAACTTGATACAATGGGGACCATTTCATCCTAAAGGGGAAGGAATGATCCATATGGGTATCGATGGCCACCCACCTATTCCACTAGTACAAAACATGGTTTTCCACCTTGGAAGTTTTTCTACGATTTTTCAGGTCCTGAACTTTTGGGGCCATTTTGAGGCCCTAAATGACATTCTTTTGGACTTTTGGGGGGGCATGGGTCGTTAAAGACATGCCCCGACCATGGCATAAGTCTTACTCCTTAGCTATAACTTTCTGATGAGGTATCAAATGCCCCCAAAAATGATCATATGCAAAAGATACACCCTTTAGAGGTTCACATATCAACTACCTCCATCGGGGCCCATAAAACGTTCGGTGCTTCATCTCCTGGGGTTAGGGTTTTGGATGTTTATGGTTTTCTCATTTATTATTTATGTTAAAAAGGCCTAGGAAGCCTCATTGTAATGATATTCTTATGAATGAGCGTATCTGTCACATCTCTTCTTAGAGCTAAGCTACCATCATTCTAGTGAGTTCATTCTCTCTCTCTCTCTCTCTCTCTCTCTCTCTCTCTCTCTCTCTCCATATATATATATATATATATAGTTTATGTACATTTATTTCATTAATATAAAATATGTATTATTGTATCTCTCTGTTTCTTGCAATATTTCTATGTATTTCATTGTTATATCTCCACCTTCATTTCATTCTCTAAATAATTTGGATCATGTTGTTCCAAATCTTAACAACATGTCACCCCCGAGTTGGGGCTAGGAATCCTAAAGAAAAGGGTGTCTCTCACTTTCCACTCACAACTCAATATCCCACAACCCACCAGTATTCTCCTACAACTATCCCAAATTTTCTCCATCTCTATTTTTTTTTTCCTCCCCAACCTAAGGAATGTACCCTTTCACTTCTCTCATTCCATCAGGAATTCCATTAGTTTACTAGAGTCTCTTTGGCACAAGTAACTAGGAATCTCTCTATTGGTAAATCAAGGGATATGACTACCAAGAAAACTACCACCACCAACAACAAATACTTGTTGTTACAATGCAACTCACACAAGAGTTCACTCATCATGCCTGATAACCTGGATATTAAATCTTCAGCTCCAAAGAGATCCAATATTCTCCAACATTCACCCATCTTTCTTTCTCTATCTCCAATGCTTTTTTTCTTTAGTCCCTGCTTGTTGCTCATCTAAATTGAATGTGTAAAAATTGTCTATAACTGCCCATATGAATTTCCTCTATTTTTTCTTACTTGCTTGACTTACACTCTTTCCCAAATTGATTGTACTCATATCCCCACCCATTCTTTACAATAAATAAGGCATGTGAATCTCACACCCACCCTCTTACATGAGTTTAATGATTGGACTCTCATACACTCAAACAAAAAAATAGAATTTAACCCCACTGATAACAAAATTCATGAAAATGGGTTGAATTAAAACCCATAATTAATTTCCCCCTTGGACCCCTCTTATAGACTCTCTTCTCTTGTGGAAAACCTATCCTCCATCTCTATCCATATCCCCTAGCAACTGGTATCACATTTATTCATTTAAAAACAGAAAATACATTCACATATTTCATCACTTGGCCATAGCCACATTCGTATCTACATTATGCATTAATTAAAATGGGTATTATAGTGGGGATGTAATATCCCTAATCTAAACCCAATTGTAAATGATATTGTAAATGTACATTTAGGCTAGTGAGTCATTGGCACCAAATTTTGGTTTAGTGTTGCACGCACTTGAAATTGTAAATGTACATTTAGGCTAGTGAGTCGTTGTCACCAAGTTTTGGTTCAGTTTTTCACACACCATAGTAGTGCGCGAGGATTGTTTTCTAAAGAATGAGTGCACATATTCCATAGTGTTTTTCATACCTGAGTAGTGCACGAAGGTTTATTTCCAAAGAAAAAGCGTGCACATTCCATAGTGTTGTGTGCACTTGAGTAAGTGTGTGCAAATTGTGCATCAAGGGTAGCGTACGCTAATTCCATAGTGTTTCGTGCACCTGGGTAAGTGCGCGAGAAATACTTGAAAGTGTGCATCAGAATGTGTTATACATACATACATACATGTGTGTGTGTGTGTGTATTTGAGGTCGAAGAGCCTGTGTGGTTATTGGGTTGGTGAGTTGGGATGCAAAAAGGCCAGTGTGCATGTCCATGTAAAATGTAATCACACTCAAATTATTAATAATATCACATCACTGCATGCCAACCTCTTAGGTGAAAAGAGACGGGGGGATAAACTCCACCGAAAATGGATAAGGGGGGACTTATATCTAAGGGAATATCTTATTAATATTTCTAAAAAGTATAATTATGGATATTTATTTATCCTAAGTTCCCGAGGGATGGGACAAGTGTCCAGTTATGACCATGCAAATACATGGTCGAACCTTAGTGTATTTTGGGAGAAGAACACATTCCTTTTGGGGGATTCACTCATTTTTCTTCATGATCCAGACTATTTGAACTTTGGATGACCAGTACTATTTCTGAAAGAAAATATTGTAAAGGGGTTTTCCATTTTGTAACCATATTTTTTTTTATCGAAGAGGCAGGGTGTTGGGCCCATGAGAATTCTCTCCAGGTGAGAGGTTTGTTTTCGAAGAGGTGGGTTTTCAGGCCCGTGAGCATTCTCTCCGGGTGATATATTTGTTGGGAATTGTTACCTGGTGCACTAGGCATTAGTTATAGGTATCTAAGACTTCTTGTCCAACCTCTTGCTAAGGCCCTAGAAGGGAAGTGGGGCAACCGAGGGATTGTTGAGTAAAGAAGGGGCACACTTCTTGGGGTGGGAAAATCACATGGGGAATGAGAGATTGTAGGATAGTTGTAGTAATTGGGCACCTTGGATTGAAAAATTATGTTGATTATCATACCTTAGCCTAGAATTAGGAATCATTTTTCCCTGGTGGAGTTTAAGCCCCAACTCGGGGGTGACCTGTTGCTGAAAGTATATGAGAAACATAGTCTATGGCTGGGAGGAAATTCTGAGCTCTGCGTGTAGTTGGTGAGTCTTTATAAAATGATAAGTGTTCTTTATGTTCTTGTCTAACTTACTCATGTGTTCTTAATTATCTATGTTTAATATGGGTTTATTTCCTATATGATGTTGCATATGATCAATTGTCATTATTCTGCATAATGTTGTATGGACATATAAAGCATGATGTTTTTATTCAATGTTTGTTGTTGCACATGCAGAGTATGACAATTATTGAGTTCTAGAATTTGTGTGCACGTAGGGAAATAATTCATAGATGCATGAGGTTGGAATCATTGTGCACACAGAAAAGCATTATGCACGCATAAAGAGAATTGAATCTGCATGTGGCACCAGAGTGGTTGCACGTGCAGTAGTAATCATGTGTTCATAGTGGTTACTACACAATATATTTGTGTGTTTAGAATGATTGTGTGCGCAATTGTATTATATGCTAATTGTGCAATTATATCTAGTGCTTGAAGTGGAAAATTTTGTGTGGCATGATCCAGCATGGGATCATGCATGTTACCTCACATGTTTTTGTGCAAATCAAAGTTATAGTGTAGAATATGTGCACTAGATTTTTGGAGTGGCATTGCTTAATAGTAAAATGGGTATGTTACATTTTGGTATCAAAGTGGGTATGTGAAAAATTGGTATCAGAGTGCGGTACTTATCTAGGAGGTTGGGTACGTTACATAATGGTATCATGGAATTTGTTAGTATTGGTAATGGGGTACATTAGAAGTTGGTATCAAAGCTCTATCCTATCTAGGAATCTAGGTATGTTGCATATTGGTATCAAAGCTCCAGTTTCAACACTGAGCATGCATGGGTCGATTATCTACTTAAGGAAAAAATTCAAACTAGAAAGTGGTCAAATTTGGAATTACGACATGACCATGGTGCACATAAAATAAGAATGCACAAGTGTGCACACTAAATTTTGACATTGCAGGGTGTGATGCTGGGAATGCGCAAAAAACAATGGTGCACAGGTGTGCGCACTAAAAAATTGGAGCTGCATGGAAAAAAATTGGTGATGCATGTGTAATAATGATACACGATGTATATGTTAAATATTAACATCTTGCATTGGTCCATGTTGAATACCAGTGCATGCATGGGCTTCAAAAGAAAGTAAGAAAGAGTAAAAGGGTATTTGGGTGAATTCTAAATGACCATAATTTACTACACAAGTCTCGGAATTGTGCAAGGAAGAAGTCGATGGGAAAGTGTTAGACATAGGAGTCCAATTATTCACCTAGAAATTTTGAATTGGGATGTTAAAATCATCCAAGAAATCATAAGAAATGATTATGACAAGATTGTGCATAGTTTTCATGAAGTTTTCACATGAATTTATCTAACAAATATTATTTCTTGCACATTTTGCAGAATTAATAGCGATTAGATCAGGACAGAATCAACACAGAGATTCAAAAGCATGGAATATACATAGAGAACTTATAGCCACAATGATGAATTCAAGGCTTTGTATATCGGTATGGGTGTTGATAGTATAAAATCCAATGAGCATAAAGGAGGAGTGCATAAACTTGGTAGAAACCATAAAGGGACTACAAAAAGATGTTCAAAGCTATAGAGTTGATAATGAGATGCTTATGAAAGCCAAGGAGAAACAAGATGACTTCAATATCAATTTGATGCAAAGATTGGATAGAATAGAAAATAAAATGGATAAGGAGACAAAGTCAAGCAAGTCAAGAAGTCACAGGTCTCATGATGAAAGAAGAAAAACAAGAAGTGCTAATATGAATCATCACCACTCACCAAAGAATTATTTTAGGAAAGCGCACAGTATCTCAAGTCTATCTCCTATCATAAAACATAAAAGAAGGACTAGGTTAGACAAGATACATGGATAAATAAACAAGATCAAGACTCCTACCTTTGATGGTGAGCACACAAAGGATGAATATGAGGAGACTTGGTTGTTGGGAATGAGGAAGTACTTCCAGTTGCATAATTATTTTGCACAGGAAGAAGGGAGAATTTCCATCTATCAGCTGAAGGGAAAAGCATCAGTGTGGTGGGATCAGTTTGTGCTAGTGAAACACATTGATGTGAATAAGGTTACTTGGAGAGAGTTTAAAAGGTATTTTCAAAATAAATACTTAACCAAGCGATACTATGAAAATAAAATGAAGGAGTTATTTGAACTCAATCTTGGGAGTATGAAAATATATGAGCATGAAAGAAGATTCATAGAACTGATAAAATATGTTGCATTCATCAAGGATGAACAAGTTAAAATTCAGAGGTACCGGAGTGGACTACCATCATTTACCATTGACAAGATACAATATGTTGACCCCAAGACATTGGAGGAAACAATAAGGTGAGATAAATGTCTTTATGATCAACAAAGGGGAATATCGACTTTCCAAAAGGATTGGGAAGACAAGAATAAAAGAAAGGTGGAACAGAGAAAGAAGGGGACTAAGGCATCATTTTTCATAAATACTTCTCAAAGACAACTAGCTCCCAAGGAGCACAGAATGACTGAGATAATGGGTCAAAGACCAATAAAACCACCTATTCAATGTTGGGGTTGTGGGGGAGACCACATGTACAGAGATTTCCCTCACAGAGGTGAAAAAGTGAGGACTTCTCACAATGCAAATCAAGCTACGATAGTTCAAGACATGGACAAAAATGCACCAAGGATCTATGCAGCCATGGATAACAAGCAACCTAAGTTTCAATCATGCATGATTGAAGTGGAAGGTAACATTAATGACCAACCCATTGTTATTTTAATTTATTCAAGAGCTAGTCATAGTTATCTAGATCCTAAGATGGTGGGAAGATTCCAATTTCTAAGAAGCAATCTTGGAAAATATTGGTTGGTGCAGTTAGCTACAGGAGCAAAAAGGAAAAGTACTGAGATGGTTAAGGGATGTCTAATGGATATGAATGGGCTGAGCACAAAATATGATTTGAATATCATACCTTTGAGCTCTTGTGATTCCCTCATTGGTATGGATTGGCTGGACCAGCATCATGTCATTTTAGACTATTACAATAAGGCACTTACTTGCTTGGAAGAGGAAGGAAATTTAAGAACAGTTCAAGGAATTCCAAGAGTTGTAACTATCAGAGAAGTTTTAGCCTTACAATTGAACAAAAGCTACATGAAAGGATGTCAAGTATTTGCAACGTTCATGGAAGAGGCACATAAGGATAAAGTGCCAAATGTTGAAGAATACACAATACTAAAACAATTTGAGTATGTCTTTAAAGAAATATTGGGGTTGCCACCGAAAAGAGATATTGATTTATCTATAAATTTGGAGCATGGAGAAACACCTGTATCCAAGAATCCTTATACGATGAGTACACCAGAGATGAAGGAATTGCAAATGCAACTTGAAGAGATTTTGAAGAAGGGGTATATACACCCAAGTGTGTCACCTTGGGGTGCCCCAGTATTCTTTGTGAAGAAGAAGGATGGTGCATTGAGGCTTTGTATTGACTTCAAGCAATTGAACAAAGTAAAAATAAAGAACAAGTATCCTTTGCCAAGGATAGATGACCTCTTTGACCAACTAAGGGGCGCGTATATTTTCCAAGAATCATCTTAGATTTGGATATCACCAAGTGAGAATTAAAGAAGAAGACATCAACAAGACAACTTTTAGAACGAGGTGTGGACAATATGAGTTTATAGTAGTTCCATTTGGATTGTCAAATGCACCAACTGTCTTCATGTGTTTAATGAATGATATTTTAGAGAATATATGGATAAGTTTGTCAATGTATTTTTGGATGATATACTTATTTACTCAAAGTGTGAATAAGAACATGAGAAACACTTGAGGATAGTGCTGCAAGTATTGAGAGAACATCAATTGTATAAAAAGTTGAGCAAGTGCTCATTCTACCAGAGGCAGATCCATTACTTGGGTCATATCATTTGAGATAAAAGGATAGTTGTGGACCCAGAGAAGGTAAAATCCATTAAAGGATGGTCAATTCCAAGGAATGTCACAGAGGTGAGATCCTTCATGGGACTTGTAGGGTACTACAAAAGGTTTATTTAAGGCTTCTCAAATATTACGCAAATGATTACATCCTTGTAAAAGAAAGGTGTGTGATTTGAATGGACTCTGGATTGTGTAAGGAGTTTTCAACACTTGAATATTTGGTTGACAAGTACACCAATTTTGAGAATTATTGATCCTGATGAAGAATTTGTTGTGTGCATGGATGCATGCAAGGAAGGGCTTGGTGTAGTGATTAGTCAGAATGGGCATGTGGTATGCTACGAATCAAGGAAATTAAAGGAGCATGAAAGGCACTATGCTACTCATGATTTGGAATTGGAATCTATACTAGTGCATGACTTGAAGATGTGGAGGAACTACCTCATGGGGATCAGATTGGAGTTGACGATAGACCAAAGTAGTCTGAAATTTTTGTTTGGACAACCAAGTTTAAATGCTAGACAAAGCAGGTGGTCAGATTTCCTCAGTGAGTATGACTTTGATATCAAGCATATCAAAGGAAAGGAGAACAAGGTGGTTGACACACTTAGTAGGAGGGTGCATGCAATAAATACTAAAACCATTAGCATGTACAAATCCTATTCGTGTGACAGAATTTAGGAGGTTTCCAAATTAGATCAGTGTTATGTGAACATAAAGGCAAATTTATAGCAAGGTAAATTGCAACATAAATTTGAACATTATGAACTAAAAGAGGATCGAATCCTCATGTATAGGAACATAGTTTATGTGATAAACGATAAGGAGTTGAAAAATATGTTATTGTCATAGATGCATAAAATTCCATATGTTGGACACCTAGGCTACCAGAAAAATATTGCAGCGGTAAAAATAAATACTATTGGCCAGACAATGAGGGATGATTTTAGGGGCTAAATTTCGCTCATGGGCTAATTTTCCATGGTTTTTCCAAAAACGAGATTTACTATTTTAAAAATGATTCACCCAAATTCTATAGGATAAAATTATTTTACCTTAAAAATCGCCAAAAATTTATAAAAACTATATAAAATCCTTAGAAATTTGAATACTTTTACAAAAATATCGCCAATCATTTATAGTTGGCATATGAAGGATTAGTAAGATTCGCCAAGGTTTCTACATTTTAAAATAAATTTCCATCCTTAAAATCATCTTTGCCAGACATGAAAAAGGAGGTTGTTGGTTTCATTGCTAGATGCCTTGAATGCCAAAATGTCAAGGATGAACGCAGAAACCTAGTTGGTTTTCTACAACCTTTACCCATTCCTTTGTGTAAGTGAGAAGTTGTAACCATGGATTTCATTACTAAGTTGCCTAGGACTACTAAAAAACATGATTCTATTATGGTAGTGGTGGACAAGCTTACTAAAGTTTCCCATTTTATTCCATTGAAGTCAACTCACAAGGAAACCGACATTATTGATATATACATGAGAGAGATTGCTAGGCTGCATGGTGTACCTAAGACAATAGTGTCTGACAGGGATCCCTAGTTCACATCAAATTTTTGGAAATGGTTATTCAAAGGATTTGGGACAAATCTGAATTTTAGCACATCCTATCATCCAGAGTCAAATGGGAAAACATAAAGGGTAAATCAAGTGATATAAGATATGCTAAGGATGTATGTGATGGAAAAACTGATGCAATGGGAAAAATATTTACCTTTGGTTGATTTTTCTTATAAAAATGGGTATCAATCATCTCTAAAGATGAACCCATTTGAGGCACTTTATGGAAAAAAAAGTGCAACACACCAGTGAGTTGGGACAACCCAACAGACCACACAGTGGTTGGGATAGACTTAATTAAGGAAATGGAAGAGCAGATGGTGAAGATGATGCAGAATTTAAATGTTTCCCAAGATAGCAAGAAAATATGCGCAGATAAAGGAAAAACTCATATAGAGTTTACAATGGGTGACCATGTGTTCTTGAAAGTAAAATCAAGACGCAGTTCCCTAAAGTTGGGAAATTGTTCTAAGCTAGCAACATGCTACTATGGGCTATTTGAAATCCTAGAGAGTATTGGTCTTATCACATATATGCTTGCATTTATTGCATCCTTGTGTATTCATAATGTTTTCCATGTATCTTTGCTCAAAAAGTACATACGTGATGCTAATCATGTCATTGATTGGAATGTTATTCACATGGATCTGGAAGGCGATTTTTGAGTGTGATTGGTTTGCATATTGTATCAGAAAATCAAACAGCTCTGTAATTGATCCATGAAGCTAGTAAAGTTCAAATGGACCTTGTACAGTCCTAACGATGCAACTTGGTAGCATGAGGATGCTATGCAAGCAGAGTACCCACAACTTTTTGAAGACTTTTGAATTTTTGCATGTACATATGTATATAATGCATTGAGGATAGTGAATAAATAAGGGGGAGGGGAATGTAATATCCCTAATCTAAATCCAATTGTAATTGAAATTGTAAATGTACATTTAGGTTGGTGAGACGTTGGCACCAAGTGTTGACTCAGTGTTGCGCGCACCTAAAAGTGTAAATGTACATTTAGGCTGGTGAGCCATTAGCACCAAGTTTTGGTTCAATTTTTTGTGCACCTAAGTAGTGCACAGGGATTTTTTTCCAAAAAAAGAGTGCACACATTCCATAGTGTTGTGCATACCTAAGTAGTGCATGAGGATTGTTTTCCAAATAAAGAGCACACACATTCCATAGTGTTGTGCACACCTGAGTAAGTGCATGTGGATTACACATCAAGGGTAGGGTGTGCACATTCCATAGTGTTGCATGCACCTGAGTAAGTGCACTAGGATTACCTAGAAGTGCGCAACATAATGAGTTTTGTGTGTGTGTGTGTGAGGCCAAAGAGCCTATATGGTTATTGGGTTGGTGAGACGAGATGCAAAAAGGTCAGTACGCTTGTCCATGTAAAATGTAATCACACTCAAATTATTAATAATATCACATTGTTGCACACGTACCTCTCAGACGAAAAGATATTGGGGGCTAAACTCCACCAAAAAGAGAAAAGGGGGGACTTAATTCCAAGCGAATATTTTATTATTATTTCTTAAAAGTATAATTATGGATATTTATTCCTAAGTTCCCAAGGGATGGGAACTTGTCACCAAGTGGATAAAGCTAATTCTAAAGGTGAAAAGTGTCCATTTATGACCATGCAAATATGTGGTCGAACCTTAGTGTATTTTTGGAGAATAAATCATTTAATTTGGGGTATTGAACTCATTTTCTTCATGATCCAGACTATCTGAACTTAGAACAACCATTACTATTTCTGGAAGAAAATATTATAAAGGGGTTTTCCATTTTGTAACCATATTTTTTGTTGTCGAAGAGGCGAGTTATCAGGCCCATGAAAATTCTTTCCAGGTGAGATATTTGTTGTCGAAGAGGCAGGTTGTCAGGCTCGTGAGCATTCTCTCTTGGTGAAAGATTTGTTGGGAATTGTTCCTTGGTGCACTAGGCATTAGTTACAGGACTCTGATACTTTCTTTCCAGCCTGTAGTTGAAGCCCTAGAAGGGAACTGGGCCATCCAAGAGACTATTGAGCATAGAAGAGGCACACTTCCTAGGGTGGGACAAGAATGTGGGGAATGAGAGACTGTAGGATAGTTGCAGCAGTTGGGAACCTTGGAATGAACAATTTTGTTGATTATCATACCTTAGCCTAGCATTAGGAATCATTTTTCCCTGGTGGAGTTTAATCCCTAGCTCGGGGGTGACCTGTTCCTGAAAGTATATGAGAAACAAAGTCTATGGATGGGAGGAACTTCTGATCTCTACATGCAATTGGTGACTCTTTATAAAAAGACAAGTGTTATTTATGTGATTGTCTAACTTAATGTGTGCTTAATTATCTATGTTTAATATGGGTTTATTTCCTATATGATGTTGCATATGATCAATTGTAGTTATTATGCATAATGTTGTCTACACATGTAAAGCATGATGTTGTTATTCAATGTTTGTTGCCAGACATGCAGAGTATGCAAGTTATTGAGTTTTCTGTTAGTTAACTTTGTAATAATGGTCATGAGCTTCCAAGGCAAGGCTAGAATTTTCATCCATGCAGGGAAATAATTTGTACATGCATGAGGATGGAATTGTTATGTGCACAGGAAAGTAGTCCATGCACACAAAGAGAACTAAATCTACATGTGACACCAGAGTGGTTGCACGTGCAGTAGTAATCATGTGTTAAGAGTGGTTACTATGCAATATTTTTGTGTGTTTGGAATGATCGTGCATGCAATTGTATTATATGTTAATTTTTCTATTATATCTAGTGGTTGAAGAGGAAAAGTTTGTGTGGCATGATCTAGCATGGGATCATGCATGTTACCTCACATGTTTCTGCGCAAATCAAAGTTATGGTGTAGAATCTACGCACTATATTTTTGGAGTAGCATTTCTCAACAATAGGCTAGGTATGTTACATTTTGGTATCATAGTGGGTATGTGACAAATTGGTATTAGATCATGGAGTTGGGTATTTTATAGAATGGTATCAGAGCATTTGTTAGTACTGGTAATAGGGTACATTTCAAGCTAGTATCAGAGTTGTATCCTAGCTAGGAGGTTGGGTATGTCACAGGGGATGTTACATTTCTCCTCCCCTACAATTTTTCACCTTCCTCGGTGCAAAACACAATGCCAAATATATATACAAATTTACATCACATTACAATATTTAGAAACGAAAGAAAAATTATGCAATTTTTACCCTCCAACATCAGTGCCAACCAAAATATCATATTTCTCTCAACCTACTAACCCAAGGAATCTGTCCCCTTCACTGCTCTCATCCCATCAAGATTCACCATTCTTTTACTAGATCTATCAGTGTAGGTGACTAGAATTCTAAGATGTGCTTCTGGAACTCTAGTTGCCCAAAAATGGGGTCTTGCATTTTCAATTTTTGTTTTCTTCAAAATTGACAAAACTTTGCATGTATTCATCCCACATAGTTTCTTCATGTTCCCATGTTGCATCTTCAAGACCGTAGCAGGTCCATTGAACCTCTACTAGCCCTTTGTATTATTTCCTTATCACTTTGACTTTATGTTTTATGATGCGTACTGGTTCCACCCAGAAATCCCCTTGATTTTCCACCTGGATCACAGTCCAATTAATTATGTGGTTAGAGTCAGGAACATATTTCTTTAATAATGACACATGAAATACATTATGCACTCTCATGGATGCAAGCAATGCTAGCATGTATGCAACTGGCCCTATCTTCTCTAATATTTCAAAAGGCCCACAATATCTTGTTTCCAACTTTGGGAAGCAACCCAATCTTAGAGAACTTGTTTTCGCTTTCACTTTTAGAAAAACATGTTCTCCCACTTTAAAATCTCTAAAAATTTTGTTCTTGTCTGCATTACTTTTCTGCCTGTCCTATGCATCCTTTAAATTTTACCTAATGTTTTTCATCTAGTCTTCCATTTCTCTCAAAAATATTGGCTCAGTGAAAGCTCTATCTGTTGGGTTATCCTATCTCACTGGTCTGTTACACTTTTTTCCATACAATGCTTCAAATGGGATCATTTTTAATGAGGCTCGGTATCCATTATTGTAAGAAAACTATACTAAGTGAATATAATATTCCCACTTTGATGGTTGGTACATCACATACATTCTAAGCATGTCTTCAATGATTCTGTTAGTTCTCTTTGATTTCCCATGCAACTCCTGGTGATATGTTGTACTGAGATTTAAGTTTGTCCCGAAAACTTTGAACAAACCTTTCCAAAAATTAGACGTGAATTTTGAATCTCTATCTGAAACAATTACCTTAGGTGCCCCATGTAGCCTAGAAACATCTTTCATGTAGATATATGCAATATTTGTTTCCTTATGTGTTTCCTTCAAAAGAATAAAATGTGTTGGTTTGTTTAATTTATCTACCACTACCATGATGGAATCATGTTGCTTCATTGTACTAGTAAACTTTGTGATAAAATCAATTGTAACCATTTCCCATTTCCACTAAGGAATGGGCAATATTTGTAGCAACCTTGTTGGATTTATATGTCATGTATTCACCTTTTGGAATTATAGACACCTAGCAATATAATTAGACACTCATTTCTTCATTCTGAGCCAAAAGTATTAGTTTCTTACATCTGCAATTGTCTTTTGATATCCTGGGTTCCCAGCATATGGCACATTATGCATTTCCCTTAGCACTATATTTTCCAGCTTTCCATAATTTAACACATAGATTTTCCATTTGTACATGAGGATTCCATCCTCTTTGAGCTCATAATAATTAATTTTCTATTGTAAATTGCCTTGTTGTAATGTCTCTTTTATTTTTAGATAATGTTGATATGAACTTTCTTCTTCAAGATTTTTTTCTTTTAAATATGTCATATACATGTTAATGGTTGAAAAATGAATTTCATGAGATCTTCTGTTGAGTGCATTGACCACCTGGTTTTCCTTTCCTTTTATATGCTTAATTTCAAATTCATATTCGCTCAGAAATTCTAACCACCTAATTTGTCTATCATTTAATATTGGTTTGTCTATCTTTTTCATTTTCTAGACTCATAGCGCACCACGTGATATTTTTTACTTAGGAATCCCCTGAGCCCGTCCTTGAATGAATTTGTTCACACTACAAAATATTCATATGGATGTACAATATTTGATATGGGTTCACTTGCCAATCTATCTTGCGACTACTGAAAACTTTCTTCACACTTGGAATTCCATTCAAATTTCGTTCCCTTCTTATGAAAAGAAGTGATTGGGCTTGGAATCGTTGAAAACCCTTTTATGAATCTTCATTAATAACCAACAAGACCCATAAATGATCTTACCTATGTCACATTTCTTAGTGATGACCATCCTCTAATGACCTCTATTTTCTCAATATCAACTACTACCCCATCTGCTAATATAATATTCCCCAAGTAGTGAATCATCTTTTGACAAAATATGCACTTACTTAGTTTTTCGTATAACTTGTGCTCTCTCAAAACTTGCAGCACCATTCTTAAATTTTTCTCATGCTCTTATTTTTCCCTTGAATAGACAAGTATATCATCTAACAAAACAATCACAAACTTTTCCAAGTACTCCATGAACACTCCATTTATCAAGCACATGAAAACAACTGGGAATTTGATAGCTCGAAAGGCACTATCATAAATTCATAATGCCAATATCTTGTTTTGAACGTTGTCTTGTTTATATCCTCTTCCTTTATTCTCACTTGATGATAACCTGATCTCAACTCAATCTTGGAAAATATTCTTGCACCCTTCAACTGATAAAAAATATCATCAATCCTTGGCAAATGATATTTGTTCTTTATTATGACCCTATTTAGTTGTCTGAAATCAATATACAATTTAAAGGTTCCATCTTTCTTCTTCACAAAAAGAATCGGGGCTCCCCAAGGTGACAAACTTCAGTATATATACCCCTTCTTTAAAAGTTCTTCGAGTTGTATTTTCAACTCTTTCAATTCTATTATGCCAATTCTGTAAGGTGTCTTGGACACTGGGGCAGCTCCTAGCACCAAATCAATAGAGAAGTCAATGTCCCTCTTTGGTGGAAATCGTAGGATTTTCCCCAAACAATATTCAAAATCCTTTAAGAATGGATGGTCTTCAATACTTTCCACTTTATCTTTCACTGCCTCTTCCTTATGGGATCCAAAAATTTGACATCCCTTCCTGAAACGTTTTTTCCAGAAACTCTTTTTCAGCTACATGGTTGAAACTTCTCTAACAACTACAACTCTCAGAATGCCTTGAATCTTGCATTGCTACCCTCCCTCATCAAGACACTTTATTGTCTTGTTGTAATAGTATAGGATAGTATGGTGTTTTTCCAACCAATCCATGCCAATTAGACAATCATATGAACCCAATGGTATGGTTTTCACATCTACCTTTGTCTTGAGTTCATTCATGTCTATTGGAAAATATTTACCAACTCATAGATCTTTCTCTTAGCCATTGTGGCTAACTGAACTAACCAAAATTTCTTAATATTACTCCTTTGCAAGTAAAATATTTCAACAATTTTAGAGTTTATGTAACTATGGTTAGCTCCAGAATAAATTAAAATTGCTATGGGTTGGTTATCAATCTTACCTTCCACTTCAATCATGGGGAATTGATACTCTGCTTGCTTGTTGTTCAAGGCTGCATAAATCATTGGAATATTTCCTCCCGTATCTTTAATTGTTTTATCCTCCTGAATATTGTCGATAGTCCTCATTCTTTCACCTTTGTAAGGTAGACCCTATATAAGTGATTTCCCTCACATCCCCATGTCGTATAGGTTGCTTCCTTGGAATTTTCCCAAATGAATCTACTATCTTGTACTCATTTTGGGTTGAATTTCCTTATTTATTTTCTTGGGAGTGATTCTTTAAAAAGGGGGACTTAAAACCTTTCTTCATTTGATCCATTTTTCCTTTCATCTTGTCATTCCAAGCGATTTGGAAGACTGGTCTCCCTCTGCTCTGCTCATAGAGATTCTTGTATCTTCTTATGGTCTCCTCCAAAAACTTGGGGTTATCGTATTGTATCTTGTGACTGTACAAGCAGGGTAACCCACTTAGAAAACTTTTGAATTTGACCTTCTCATTCTTTATGAAGTCCACATACTTCAACAATCCAAAGAATATTTTCTCATACTCATCCATTGTCATGCTTCCCAACTTGAGCTCAAAGAAATATTTCATTTTCCTTTCATAGTAATGCTCTTAAAATATTTTTCCTAGAAATATCCTTTAAACTGCCTCCATGAGACCTTCCTCTCATCAAGGTGTTTTTCTTTCTTAAGATGATCCCACCACATAGTCATCTTTCCTTGCAAGTGGTAGGTTGCAATTCTTGTTTCTACCCTGGAGGGATAGTCATGTAGCTAGAAATATTTCTTTATTTCCAAGAGTCAGACCTCGGCCTTGGTCTCTTATCCATTCCTATGCTCACCATTGAAATTAGGTGGATTTATTTTCCTAATTTCACCTTGCTAGACATCTCCCTCGGGCCTTCTCCTTCGTCTCCTGAAAGGAGACACACTTGGGTTGCTCCCTAGCCCTAAAATGACATGATATTTCCTGATGGATTGATCTGAGGAATGATGGAACCTACTCATTCTCCATGACTATCTATCATTCCCATGATCATCCCTTCTTTTATGGGATTTGGATGTTGTCACTTGTCTATCCCTAGCTGCTTGTTTTGTGCCAAAGTCTTCATTGGCTTGCCTCTGCAGCATATTCAAACTCTAAAGTATCTCCTCATGAGCCTTCATAGTATTCTCATTGTGATCCCTATATCTTTTCACTTCTATCTGCATGCTTCTCAAAGTTATGGGATCTTTCCTACCTCTTCTTCCATTAGACTTTGTCTCAACATTTACGATGCTAACATGTAGGCCTTTGAATTCCTCTTCATGACTATAGGACCCCTAGGCATATTTCATGCATGTGGTTCTCATACATGAAACAAACTTCCTTCATGTACCTCTAAGTTATTCAATAAAATTTTCATGCAAACAATTTTCTTTTAGAGAAAAATATATACACACAGTTCTGCAAAAGAATGCATAATTTTTTCTTCTCTTTAATGCCACTAGTCATTTTATTTTGTGTCGACTATAACTTATACTTCCCAGATCAATTTTTTGGGTTGATACATGGATCCCCCTATCCAAGATATTTCCAATTAATGTATCACTACTCAATTATGAGCTCTGAGAAGAAATTTATAGTCATATGGATCTTGCTAATTCACCCCTTTTGCACACTTTTCATTCTAGTGCAATTAATCCCAGACACCAACTTTTTTTACCTGTAGAAGTAAATTCGTTAGGAACTAGGGAACATTTTGTATGATAAATAGATACTAATAATGACAGGGAATTCGTAACAACTCTCATATTTTCAATCCAATGCTCCAGTAAAAAACTGCAGCAAACTACAAATGACAACTTTGCGCCTTTTCATCCCCTTTTTTCAAACATAATTTTTAGCCAAACTAGTTATCTCCCAAACTATGCACTTTTGAAAAAACTTCACTAAACCAAAGTTTTCTAGATTGATGAGTATACAAAATGTCAAGTAAATATTTTTTTTTGGATTTTCCATCCAGGGACCCTTTTCCTCCTCTGAAAATCCTAAAAATTATCAAAAAGTAGCCTGGAATATAAGTGGATTTTGTCCTATTTTGGATCCTCCACTCCAAAATACTTGGAATCCAACCATTCCCTTCACACAATATTTTCATGACTACTTTTCTGACACTCTATACAAGTTTCAACAGTAATTGTGCTCTTTCCACTGAGTTTGACCTTGATCTTTAAAAACATGTAATTTTCATTTTCTTGAAAATCATAGCATAATTGGCCAGTGGCGCTATCTAGTGTTTCTATATCCCTCAACACTATGAAAAAAAATCTGAAGTTTCATCTCAATCCGACTGAATTTGTTCCAGTTATTTCCAAAATATATTTTTGGCTCCAAACTTAGTTTTTTTTTAGACTATAAAACAATTTTTCTTGTGTGTTATCCTACTTTGCTTCTTCCTTTTTGAAGCTCGTGTGCACATAAATTCTGTATTATGCACCAATATTCATCACACGCCATATCCACAATGCGCAACACCAATATTTATCACACGCCCCGAGCACCAATATTCAGTGTGCCCAACTTTTAAACCACACACCAATATTCAATGTGCACAAATTTTCTATACCACACACCAATATTAGCACGTGCAAATTTTTATATTGCACACCAACATTCTGCATGCACAATTTTTATACCATGTAACAATATTTTGTGTGCACAAATGTTTATACCATGCACCAATATTTCGTGTGAAATTTTTTTTATATCGTGCACCAATATTCAGTGCGTGCAAATTTTTATACCACACACCAATATTCAACATGCACGAGTTTTTATACCGTGCACCAACATGTCATGTAGGCAACGTTTTATACCGTGCACCAATATTTTGTGTGCGCAATTTTTTATACCGCGCACTAATATTCAATGTGTGAAGATTTTTATACCACACCAATATTCAGTGCGCACAAATTATTATACTGCGCACTAATATTTAGTGTGTGCAACCTTTTATACAACATACCAATATCTAGTGTACATAAATTGTATGTTGTGCACAAATATATAATGTGCACAACTTTGTTATGATGTGCACCAATATCTAGTGTGTGCAACTTTTAATGTCGTGCACCAATATCTAGTGCACATCACTTTCTATACCGCACACCAATATTCAGCATGCGTAATGTTTTATACCATGCACCAATATTTATTGCGTGCACCCTTTTATACTACGCACCAACATTTAGTGTGAAAAACGTTTTTTATATTGTGCACCAATATTTAGTATGTGTAACACCAATTCTGCACTACACAATACCAATATTTAGTGCACATATTGGGCACCACTGCAACCATCATGAAAAAATGCCTGCTCCCCTGTTTAAGACAAATTTGGTCGCTTGGAATTCTAAATGAACCCTCCATAACAATCGTTCTATGTGCAATTCCAACTTGAGTTTTCATAGAAATTGAGAACTTCACTCAGATTTTACCATTATTCGGAAATTCAGGACAACTCAACGTTGAGATGACGAATTTACTTACTTCATGTTGATCTCAGGCCCATACAAGTCCAATGTTTAAACAAATATCTCTGATACTATTATAAGAACATTACTTGTGGAAAATACACATAAATACAAAAAAAATCTACTAACTAAATTTCATGTAGCTTATCAGCTACGAATCATACACAGATTTAACTATTTTCTGATACCATATAAACAAATGCATCTACAACATTCAAAAATAACATGAATGTCGCACCATCACTGAGGAAAACCACATGTGCAACAACCTTTGTACTATGCATCACAAATTTTTCATAGCGCGCACAACAACCTTTGTACTACGCACGATAACTATTCGCAATACATTACCAGAATTTGTTACCATTACTACTAAAATTGATTAACCAATACATTTAAACCTTGAATTTTGAATAACATGAAAATCAAACTCAAGAAATTGTTCATACTACTTAAAACATAAATGTAGCTAATAAATTTCAACATAATAGCATATAATTCATCTCATGCACAGAGTAATGCACAATAGTTAAACTCGTAAATTAGCATAGGAAAACATATAAACACTTATCTTTTTAAAATGGTTGTGCAATCAAATTCTTGGGAAGGACGTTCCAGCCAACCATAGACTTGTTTTTTCAAATCTCAACAACAAGTCACCCCCGAACTAAGTCTAGGAATACAAAAGAAAAGGGTGTCTCTCATTGTCCACTCACGGCTCAATATCCCACAACCCACTGGAATTCTCCTACAACTATCCTTAATTTCCTTAAACTCTCTTACTCTTGACCTACCCAACCTAAGGAATATACCCCTTCACTCCTCTCAGTCCATCGAGTGTCCCATTCATTTATAAGGGTCTCTCTAGCACAAGTAACTAGGAATTTATCTACTGGGAACTCAAGGGATATCACTGCAAGGAAAACTACTAGAAATAACAACAAACACTTGTTTTTATAGTGCAACTCACACAAGATCTCACTCTTCAGGCCTAAAAACCTGGATCTTCAATCTTCATCTCGAAAGAGCTCCAATACACTCCATGATTTTTCCATCATTATTGCTCTATCTCCAATGCTATTTTTTTCTTCTCCCTACTTGTTGCTCATCTAAATTGAAGGTGTAAAAATTGTTTGTAACTTCCCATACAAATTTCCTTTATTTTGGCTTACTTGTTTGACTTACATTCTTTCTCAAAATGATTGTACTTACCCCCACCCATGCTTTCCAATAACTAAGTGATGTGACTCTCACACCCACCCTCTTACATGAGTTTAATGATTAGGCTCTCATACACTCAAAAAAAAAAATAGAATTTATCCCCACTGATAATAAAATTCAGGAAAATAGGTTGAATTGATACCCATAATTACACTACAAGTAAAAGACCTTTTAGCAGAGGTTATATGGGAGGTTTCTAGTGTTGCAAATTTGGAAAAAATTGTCAAAATAACCGCTACTACCACATTTGTTTTCTAGAGAGGATGTCTTTTCAGATACTATAATAGAACTTGATTATAACTAAAAAAATATGGGCGGCCGGAGGTGTTAGAAGATGTTTACAAATCAGTGTGTTTGTATAAGGAACAAGCACCGGTTCATACATACACCTACAACACCGGTGTTGTACACTTAAATTCAAGCACCAGGGTAGTAAAATATGCAAGCACCGGGGCAGTAAAATATTTAAGCACTGGGGCATTTGTATAATAAGCATAAGATCTTTAACAGTAAAATGCACCGGAGAGTTAAAAACAATTAAGCACCGGGGAATTCTGCTTAGAATGCATCGGTGTGTTATTGATAAGAAGGCACCAATGTTGTATAAAATAATATGCACCGATGCGTTACCTGGAAAAACCCCCCAGGTGCATTAAAAAATGAAAGCACCGGTGTTTTTTAGTAACAAACAAGCCCCAATGCTTATCAATAACACAATAGCACTGATGTGTATTAATAACATAAATTTTCTTATAAGAACCGGGGCTTTAACAATAAAACGCACCGGGAGAGTTAAAAATAATTAAGCATCGGGGCTTTTTTCTTAGAACACATCGGTGCATTATTAATAAGAAGGCACACATACTGTATAAAATAATATGCACTAGTGCATTACCTGGAAAAAATCCCTAGTACATTAAAAATCGAAAGCATCGTTTCTTTTTAGTAACAAATAAGCCCCATTGCTTATCAATAACACAATAGTGTCAGTGTGTATTAATAACAAAAATGCATTGGTGCTTATTAATAATCCTAAATCACTAATGCTTATTAATAACACAAAAGAATTGGTGCTTCGTATAAGGTTAACACATCGATGGCCAATTTTTTAATATAATTTTGTGGTATTAAATAAATATTGAAACTGTTGATTAAGGTTGGTTGTCATTGATGTCAACCCTTGAAGAAATCCCCGTAGCACAAAGGTTTGGGTAATGGACCCAATATTTTTTTATTTAAATACGACTCATTATTGTTTTGTCATGGTTGATAAGAAGTAAATATGGATGAACTCCAAAGTGGTCCCCTTATGGTGAAAGCCCTCAGGGGAAGACGCTTTGTGGAGTAAGAGAACCCATGCCTAATTGTGGAATAATGAAATGAATTAAAGTGAATTTGTCAGTAAAAATATCCTAGATGGATAGTGCTTGTCATGTCATTTCCGGTGGTATGTGGAACACCACATAATTCCTCACGATTAGAGAGTTATGGCCATGAGAAGTTGGAGACCCCAGGTTTGGGTAATGGACCCAAGTTTGTTTTATGGGTAACAGTAGTTATGATATATTTTCAGAAAATACTATTCTATATGGATATTACATGTGATGTCATTTCTGACGGTATGTAGAACGTCACATAACTCCTCACGGTTTGAGAGTTATGGCCTTACAAAGTTGGAGGACCCTCACATGTCATCTAGAAGCCCCAAAAGGTCAAAGTAATCAAAGAGGTTTAAGAGTTTTTAAAAGGTAAATAATAAAGTGAAGTGATGAGTGTATTATAATTCAATGTGAATACAAAATAAATTATTTCAATAATAAATTTAATGGAGAAATTAGAAGTGGACCCAACCCTAAAATAAGGAAAGTGGGCCAAGTGACCTAGAAGATGTTTTTAAGGAAGCTACTTGGAGAG
>JASDQU010736718.1:233575-246416 GCA_032191745.1 Picea mariana | reverse complement strand
ATTGGATCAATTTCTATATTGTAAGTGGAAAGTACGTCTATATATTCGTTCCACTATATCTCTCATAGTTCTGTAAAAGTTTTTCCCCTTTGATTAATCTCCAACACCACTCTAGATGAGCTAAGAACCAATTCATCATCATTTACATCTTCTATATTAATTAATTTTGTTTTGTTATGATGACATTTTTTTCCCCTTGTTTCTAGTGCCTGTAGAACACTAAACATATGTGAATTAATAGATTGTTTGAAACATGTCATCTAATATTCCTAAGTATATTATTAATGAAAATTCAAAAACAAAAATCATACTGAACAATATTTTTTCATTCACATGATTCATCCCTCTACAATTTTTCCATCAAGCTTTTACACGCTTCTGCACTTGGACCAGAAATAATCTTATCAAGCTTCCTCATTTTGTGGATTTGCATGACACACACTAAACAATACATATTAGTTAAACTTACATATAGGTCAACCATATTAATTTTGTATAGAATTTACAGAGAACCTATGCATCATCATTGTGTCAACCATATTTTTTCTTATTTGAACTCTTATCACTCATATTTTTATCAATATACAACCTGCACCATTCAATACATAAATTATTAAATATATTTATAAATAAATCACATAATTTTCAACAAAAATAAATCGTTGTAATCGGTGCGCTTTTCAGATACAAAGCACCAGTTTGTTTATTACATAAAATGCACTGGTGCATTCCATACAACAAAACACACCAAACAGTTTAATTTCTTTTAATAACAAATTGAATTAGAACAATGCGATGTATATTGAATACATCACAAGGACTACAATAGAAAAGAAAAACATAGTAAAAAAATTAAACATTCATTAAAAAAAACAATAGAAAAATTACACACCAATGAGAAGAAAAATTAAAAAAAATATGTGACAACATTTTCTATGTTCTTTAGATGAGAAAAAATCGGTGATATTTTTTTTATGCACCATATTTTTTAAATATTTAAAATAAAATAAAATTTGGCTTTATCAGTGCTCCTTAGACAAACGCACCAGTGAGTTTCTATCAAAATGGCACACTGGAAAATCGAAAAAGTTTTTTTTTTTAAAACATCGAATCAGAAACCGTTTAAAAAAAATAAAATAAAAAATTTAGAGGGCCAACTGCGTTTGGGATCCGATGCAATAAGTGGTAACTTTGCATTACATGGCAAATACTTATCTAAATAAAAACAAACCCGGTAGATCTAAAATACCTAAAACGAAAAGCCATAATTCTAAAGTGATAGAGGGAGTCACACCGTAGGGTAAAAATTTTCATTCACGTAAGCAAAAAAAAACAAGGGTTTAATGTAAGTATGAATTTTTGTTTTTCTTTTTTTCTAAATTATAATTAAAATCCAAATAGGAATACAATTTGTAAAAAATTATTATCAAAATCAACAGTAAAATTTAAATTTTTTACTATGTAGGGTTTTGAGTGAATCACCATACCCTTCAAATTGTCATATTCTAAATAATACTGTGGTTCTAAAGTATTATGCTCCTACACAATGTTCCTCCATATGTCTCTCTTGCAAGTCTCTCCCCTACAAAATTTTGCAAAATAATGAAATAGTGAATAGCTTTTTAGTATTTAAATGACTTTATGAAATTCGATCCCCGCTCTTTTTTTAATTGTTTAAAAAAAATCGTGATTTTTTTAAACTTTTTCGGCACAACGGTGCGTTTATGTGATACGCACCGTTGCATCCATATTACATTACACACTAGTGTGTCCATATTAATTAATTCACTAATAACATATAATTGTTTTTTATTAACAAAATCTCGAAACATGGTGTGGTTGACAAGCGCATCATGATGCTTTTAAAGTTATTTGAACTTTTATTTGCACATAAAATAGTATATTCATCTCAAATTATGTTTTAGGATGAATTCACATGACTTACAATACTGAACAGTATACATTTTACGTTTTATGTCGCCTTATTCTTAAAAAATGGTTTCAAAAAAATATTCAAACTCAGATTGCAGTATGGTCCTCCAAATTTATTTTAGATATGTACAAGAAAATTTATTGCTAATTTTTCTGAAATGTAGGGAGAAAACATTATTATATGATCAAATGGCCAATTCTTCAAATTCCAGCCCGTTCCATATTTCTCAAAGTCTATCGCGAAGTTCTCCCTTTCCATCTCCAATAAGTTTAACTTATTTTATGTGTGTTTTGATTATCTCATTGAATTTTTTTTAATCCATGTCAATCTGAATAAAAATGTATCCAAATTTGCAGGATCTTGATTCAAAATTGAGTTCAGATGCATAAAATATTCCAATACTGATTCAAAAATGTCGAAAAGTCTTATCAGGAGCAATATATTGCAAGCAGTTGGTAGATGAAAATGGATAGCTACTTTACCCTGCCAATTGTGACATATGATCTTCAAACCGCAATCCTAGAACAATGATGGTAATAATTGTTTGGTATAATGTAATTTGAACGAACAAATTATTGCATTGTGCTTGCTAATATCATCGATGTACTAATGTTCAATATTTTTGAAATTAGGATTCTTTTGATGATGAGCGACCTACTTACCATCTTTCGTTGCACCCAACGACAATGTCAACCCGAGAGAGGGTTGCAATGAGAGAACAAATTAGAGAGTTAGTGTACCAAGAATGGTTGAATCAACCACCTATTCAATTGCCACTACATCCAGATTCACCAATTAGGAATGGCTACAACAATATTAGTTCTTCAAAAGTTGGCAATGGAGACAATCAAAAAGAGGTTGGTATGGATGATTACTTATGGGATACGACTGCCATGGAAACAATGTTGTTAGACACATTCCAGAACTATGAGCTAGTGGATGATACTCATATCAGTGATACCATTTTCGAAAGCCTAAAATCTGCTTCCACCACCCCTCTCTTTGGACCTAGTGCCCGGTAAAAGTCTACCCATCTTGGGACAAAACTGTTACTGTACAACGTGAAAGCAAAATTTGGCATGTTGAATGCATGTTTATTGACAATATTGAGGTAATTAACCACCAAGTGCCTTATATTAATTTTGAGAAATCTTGTCACACGATCAACATTAGAAATGGTTGATTTTATAAACGTTAAATGACCTTGTACATTTCCATTTCCCATTAACTGCATGATATTGAAAGATAAGGTTCTTCCTAGTGACAATGTTTTGCCTGGTAGCTGGGAAGAGGCAAAAAAATTGTTAAAAACATTGGGTGTTAAATATATATCACATCATTAATGTCTGAATGATTGTATTCTATATAGAGAAGAATATGCACACAAAGAGATATGTCTGAAATGTGGGCATGATAGGTACCATAACTCAAATAAAAATGGTAAATCACACGATCCTCATAAGATATTGAGGCAAATTCCTATAATACCAAGGATTCAAAGGATCTTTCATTGCAAAGAATTAGCTATGTTGTAGGGATGGCATGCCTTGCAAAGAAGTGAGTTGGGAGTTATGTGAATCCCGAAAGATTCAATATCCATGAAGCATATAGAGGATACATGGCTAGAAAGATTCAAGGATGAAGTATGAAGTCTATGACTCAACATAGCAATGGATGGCGTGAACCCATATTCCCTCCAAAACACCAACTATTTTTTTTGGCCTGTAGTAATGATCAATAACGATACCCCCCCATGGTTTTTCGTGAAGAATGAACATCTTATGTTGGCTCTTATAGTCCTTGGTAGAAGAGAAGTGAATAATATGGATGTATACTTACAACCATTGGTAACTAAATTAAAGGAAATATGGGAAGGGATACATGTATACGATGTATCAAGACCCATCGCAACAGAGAGGAGTTTTACTTTGTATGGCATATTTTCTTACACCACACATGATTATCTAGACTTAGGATTTGTCTGTGGTAATTACCATGTTTATTGATTTGTTTATACACATAACAATATTTATTCGCATATTTTATTCATTGTGATTGACATTCTATTCTTACATGCTAACGTGTTATGTATACAATAATTTTGCAGGTCTTGTAACTAAAGGATATCATGGATGTAAATGTTGTGGAACTTATTTGAAGGCTAGGTGGTCCAACCACCTACGAAATCTAGTGTATGACTTCTCCAGGGTATTCCTCCCAGAAGAACACACTTATAGAAGAGAAACATTCGTTTTCAATGGTAAACTCGAGAGAACCCAAAGGCCTGCAATAATGAAACGAGAAGAATGGATTAGAGCATATGAGAGAGAGAGAAGGAGAAGGAGAAGGAGAAGGAGATTACATAAATGTTCAATTCAAATGGAGAGCTTATGTTCGATGATCCATAATTATTTTACACCTATGTATAGAAATTTCCCATTGAGATTAAAATGAAATCTATATTTTATGAGCTCCCATATTGGGAGCATATTAAGATTTCTCACTTACTAGATCCCATGCATATATTTAAAAATGTTTCATCTTCTTTATGGAGGCACATGTCATCGAAAGAAAGTGTTATCGGACTAATCGGTAGGTGCGGACACTAACTGATCTCCCTAGATCCACCTAGATCTAGAACAAAACACACCAGAACATGACACTTTCCTTAAGTTTTAAATATTGAATTTACTAACTAAAGAGGGATGAGTGACATACCGTTTAAATGTCGCTTCCTCTCTCCATCGCCATCCTAGCTCTGTTCCAACGCTCATACAATGATGGACCTGCAAAAGAATGCAACCAACCAAAGTGATAGCAATAGCATAAACTCAATATAAACCTATGTATGTGATCAAGGAATCATAGAATAAAACACAACAAGCTTTATAGGAAAGAATCATATTACTGTATCATATTAAATGTGAAAGAGAGATTACAACCATGGCCTTGATGTCATAAGGTCTCTTCCAACTGTCCTTTGTTCCCCACACACTTTCACTCCAAGAATTCTAAGAGAACAGATCTGATAGTATTCACAATCTATCTTGACAAAGGCAAAACTCAAAACCACTCTAACCAAGCTAATAATTCCAAGCCAAACCCAACTTAGCCAATCCCAAAAGCTCCATGCTAACTTTCTCCATGAGAGATCCTCTCCTTTTATAAGTTGAAGAGGATAAGGTGAGGAGGTTAGGATGATCCCACTAAATCATGAAAGCGGGTAAGATCCAAACCATTCAGATGCCGCCTCACCATGGAAGTTTCTCCTTCTAGAAGATTTGAGAAAATGCTCATTTTTCCCACGTGTAAGCATTCTCGCACCCTGGCTATAGTGCAACCTGTGAACCTCTCGCAACCTAGCTATGGTGCAACCTGCGAGAATCAAGCATTCTCGCACCCTAGCCATAGCGTAGCCTACGAACTTCTCTTTTTATAGGGTTTTTCCAAAGGAAAATGCAACTTCTTTTCTCAGGAAAAGTTTTTCTCCCTTCTCTTTTCAGGAACTTAGGCCACTGACCCCTCTGAAGGCAACATATAGGTTTACATCATTAACGGTCATAGGGATAACAAAAATAATGTGTAACAGAAAGTGACACATTGGTTGTGAGGAGAGATCTTGTTTATTCAAAAACTAAAAAGAAACATTGGCCCAGACAAGAAAGTAGAGGAGAAGTTAGTCCCTCTCGGTCTTTAAAAGAAGGTGATGTCCCATGGATTTTGAAGAAAGAATATATTTCTTTGGTAAAGGAAGTTATATTGGGTATAAAGGTGCCTTATTTATATGGGTATTCCCTACGACGTTAATTCACTGTGCATCAAGACCATTTGTCGGGGTTTAAATCACATGGCCATTTGAACCTTCTAAAGGTACGACGTATGTCAAAAATATTATTTTATTATTTGTAATTTTTATTTTTATTCCATGGGATAAAACATAATTAATTTTTTATCTGTTTACTTTGTAGTGTCATTATCCTCTGCTCATGCATGGATGTGTGAACCATGACTTCCCCCATGACCTAAGGCATACCATATCTAAATTATTTTCATTTGTACATTGGATCACATCAAAGTATATTCATATTCCTAGCATTCCACGGTGGCATCAAGAGATAGTTGAGATTGTTTGTATGTTTGAGAAGGAACTACCGTCGAGTTTCATGGACTTGCAGGTTCATCTTGTAATTCACCTAGTAGATGAGGTTGAATTATTTGGGGTGGTCTCCTATCGTTGGATGTATTTTTTAGAGATGTACATGAAGAAATTGAAAGGATTTGTGAATCAAAGAGAAAAACTCGAGGGGTCTATGGAAAAGGGGTACATATTATATGAGTCTTTTTATTATGCCGGTGAGTACATCAAGCAGATCGAGAACACACCAGGTGCAATGATTTGAGACGAAAAAAGGGATAAATACAAAAGAGAAGGGGAGGTTCTCCAAATGAATGGAAAAAGGCGCTTGATAAAGAGTAAGTAACTTATCGTTTGTCGAATTTCTACACAGTAACTATTCACAATGAACTTCATAATGTATATTTTCATGATCTCATATGTACTAAATGTTGGTTTGATGTCATGAATACATCAACAAATTCAGAAATCGATGTCATCAATAAATTCATTCTTTACAATTCGGAGGCAACATAGTCGTGGGTCGCATTATATGAACAAAAGAGGAGGAAATGGAAAAGTGATAGAAAATAATTTATATGGTTGAATGGTAGAAGCATGTCTTATCCTAATCATTTACAAGAAAATATGCCAATGATATGCCGCAACAGTTGGGTTGTTGACCAAGTCAGAGAGAAATATGGTGCATCCAGTCGTTACCCATGTGAAAAAGAGGATGCACTAAACATAGGGATTGGTTGCAACAACTTGGTAATAATCTCTTAACTTTGTAATGTACATTTGAATTGTAAGTACATCTATATTATTTTATATTTCAATGCTCGGGTTACTAGACACATATTGACATTGTGATTTGTTCACTTTTTTATAGATGCATTTGTTCCCATCTATGTGGGCATATGGACATCATTTTCACACATATGATGCTGATGATGAACACATGACACAAGACTGTGGAGTGGAATTCGAGTTCAACCAATTTAGTCGTGCTAGCCATCGCAATAAAAACACCATACAAGGGAAGTTAGGTTACGTCAGAAAGATACAAGAGATCATTTGAGTGGAATTCTCTTCTTTCCAATGTGTTATTTTTAGGTGCAAGTGGTGGGACACCTTTTATCAGAATAATGTAAAGGAAGATTGTGATAGTGGGATGATATGTATCAACTCTAAGAAGATGTGTGATGAAGCTAAGGAGCCTTATGTTTTCTCAAAATGCTGCAACCAAGTGTTTTTTTACCCAGATGTGTTGGGTAGGGATTGGTGGTTTGTATTAAGACACAACCCTCTAGATCAAAAATGCATTTTTTATTACAACAGTGCTATCATGCCAAGCAAGGAAGTTAATCAGGGAAATGACAACAAAGAGTGATATATTATACATGTTTTATTCTTTAATTACTTACTTTTATGTTTTCAAACCTATAGTGGATTTAATAATTTGATTATTAAATTTATAATGTTTTTAGTATTTAATATTTCATATGAAATATTATTAATTTTTTGATTGGATAATATAATTAAATGTTATATGTAAATTATATAAATATTTTTCCATTGTAAATCTAGATGATATTTGTATTTTTAGTATTTGTATTTTTACTTTTACTTTAAAAAACAATATGTTATTGTATTGTAAATATCAAATATTTTATACAATGATTTTAAAATCAATTTTTGTTACCCACCATTTCATATCAGTAACAATATAGTATTATATTGTATTAGTTTTTAATTTTTAGTTCATACATACTAATTAGGGATATATTTGGATCTAAAATGAGCCTCCTAAGTGATCTTTTCAAAAAAACATCATTGTCCTTAAATAACTAATGCATGTATCCCTCTCTAAACCCATATAATAATATACACTTAAAATATTACATAAAAATCAAATACATAATATATTAATACCAAATACATACCCTACCCCCCTTTGGATTTGAACTTGTGACCTCTTAAGAGGAAACACGTGGTCTTAACCATTAGGCCCACTCAGGCTGTATTTGATTTTTATGTATACCTCCATAGACTTTACCAGTCAAATAGTTGGGCGGAGGGGGGTCCCTTATCCCACAAACAAGGGGGTCTCATACACCAATTTGGTGTGGCTTGGCCATGACCTTAAAAATAGATTATTATTATTATTACTATATTATGTAATATATTAATTTTATATTATAAATATAATAATATAATATATAATAAATAAATACACTATAATATAAATACTATAATAAATATAATATATTATATTATATATTAATTATAACATAATAAAATATAATATATTAAGTTATATATTAATTTTATATTACATATAATATATAATAATAATAAATATATAATTAAAAATTGAATTAAACATGTAGATCATAACAATTTTTTATCCCTTAACACCTATCTTGAAACCCTATTTTTATTTCTGGGTAAGAAATTTTAGGGTTCCTAATAGCTAATTGGATATAAATTTTAAGGTTCCTAATAGCTAATTCAATTCTTAATATCGTTTACAACAACAATTAACATGTAACATAGGATATTTTTATGTTTTTGTACATGTTTCTTGATTAATTTTAACATTCATGCATCGTTATAATATAGAAAAAATGTTGAATTAGAGATTTTGTGACTTGTATTAATAATGGCAATATAAAAAATATGACAAAATTACAATTAAAAGGAAGTTTAAATATCACAAAGATTTTATAAATGCTAATTGAGCTTATCATAACTATTTTTAATTATTCATAATGAACTTATGAACAAAAACAATATTCTCAAAAAGAGGACAAATTCTCACACTTTCAAGTAAACTAGTTTGTAAATTTGTGATACAAAGTAAAGTTGAATATTAATATAATTTACTTTTAACTTGCCAAAACTTTACTTAATAACATAAGACATATCTTTACCCATTTTTATAACTTATTTATTTTTTTTGGTTAAGTTTGGAATTCATGCATCCTTATAATATAGTAAAAAAATGTTGAATTAGAGATTTTGATACTTGTATTAATTATGGGAATATAAACAAATATGACCAAATTACAATTAAGAGGAAGTTAAAATATCACAAAGATTTTATAAATGCTAATTGAGCTTATCATAAATATTTTTAATTATTCATTATGAACTTATGAACAAAAGCAATATTATGGAAATGAGGACCAATTCTCACATTGTATTTTCAAGTAAGCTAGTTTGTAAAATTGTGATACAGAGTAAGGTTGAAGATTAAAATAATTTACTTTTCAAGACCTCTTAACTACAAAAACATGATAAACTTGGTATTTTCATTTTCATCATGTTCAAATATAAAAATGACAACATAATAACTTAATTAGAATTGGTGTAATCTAACATATTTAAATCTATTATGTGTACTATAATACATCAAAACATTTATAAAAGTTAGGTATAAGCAACTTAGCTGCTAATTTCACTTGTTTTAGACATGAGTACTTTATTTTAGATATATTAAAAAATAAAGTACTTAATTAAGAGTACTTTACTTTATGGAGAAAATTATATAACATGACCTAACATCAACATCAACATCAACATATAAATTAAGTACATCAACATGAACAAAAAAATTGTTATATAGATAGATAGATAGATAGATAGATATAGATACAGATATATGAACAAGTAAAATAACTACTATAATGTACATATATGGTCAACAACACAAATAATTGCTATAACTACATATCTAGTCATAGTCTCTCAGGAGAAGCATGCTATGGGGGAATAGGTGATGCGCCCTACTCATTTGGGAGAGGTGAAGGAGGAGGAGGAAGAGGAGGTATTGAAGCAGAAGTGCCATCACCACCCTAATCAACATCACCACCTTGATCTGCAAAATTTCCATGATCACCTGCACCCTAATCAACATCAGCACTCGAAGGAAGAGGAGGAGGTACTGAAGAAGAAGCACCATGATCACCACCCTAATCAACATCAGCACCTGGAGGAGGACTAGGAGAAGGTATTGAAGCACAAGCGTCGACATCACCACCCTCATCATCCTTAGTTTTGGAGGGCGTTTCATACCTCATCCATACTAGTAGCCTGGTAGATCCAACAATATGACGTATAAGAGACACCATATCACATGGAAATTTCATCCAGAGCTGCAAGAGATTAGGTTAGCCCTGATGTCTCCACATCCCCCTTTCATTTTCGTTACTCTTCCATCGAATTGCATAATGCATCAATACATCATTTCTTGGTTTGTCTAGACAACAAAGATATAGATGCATTGCAATCATATCAATATCAACTAGGATCCTATTTCTTGCAAGAATTGCATCAAATTCCTGACATTAAGACATATCTTTCAAAAAATGCATCTTCAAATGTAAATGAAAACAACAGAGAACTATCAACACATAATTTTTTGCATACGATGAACAACAAAAGGGTTAAATAAAACACTAAATAAAACTCTAATAAAACAAAACACCTACACTATACATAAAGTATACACTATTAGTCAACAAGAACACAAACTAATTTCATCTATCCAAGAAACATAAGTGAATATCCAAGACAATTGGTCAATGGAAAGGTAATAAATGGACACCCTCTCTTTCTTATTGCACATACTTTGTAAACACAACTCACAGGAAAATTTATCCATTGCTTTAGGCTATAACATCAAGCAATTGAAAAATAAAAAGAACAATACAAGCCTAAAACAACACACATTTTTTCTTTCTATTTAACTTTGATTCTTCCTAACCCATGCAATCTCGAAAAATAGCCCTCGAGTGACTTAAATTAATTCCAAAAACGCAAAATAAGAATCACTTTCTAATCTTCATTGGCTTATAGCACGCAACGCACATGACTTCTTACCCTCTGACATAGATTTGTAGAAGTCCAACACCACAAGTCCTGCAACTCGCAAGCCAATACACTTGAAAATTGAAAACAACTTTGTCTTTTTGAACTATAACAAAAAACAAGGTTGATAAACACATTTCGCAACCCAAAGACAAAGTAAACAACACAACCTCAAACCAACACACCTTTTTTTCTGTTAACCTTTAATTGTTTTCGACCTACACACTTTTTGTAACAACCCCTAACCAACTTAAATTGATTCTGAAAATAATAATAATAATAATAATAATTAGCCCCCATTTCTATCTCAGATATAAAACACACCAAAAAAAAATTCACTCCACAATACCAGCGAGTAACAGACCAGAAGTAACTGCACTATGCATGAGGGTTTTTTCTTGTACACCTTTGACTGTTTTTGTCCTACACAGTTTCTGCAACATCCCTTGACCGTCTTAACTTTCTTCTGAAAAAAAAAAAAAAATAGTAATCAATGCCCAATTCTCTTTCACATATACAACACACCCAAAAAAATTACAACCCACCATTCCAACCAGTAACATAACACAAGTAACTACACTATGCATGATACAAACTACATGCACTTCTCTGAAAATACATAAATTAATATGCAAGAAAACTAGTTCAAAGCAAAATAGTAGATGCACATGATTTATTACCTTCTAACATAGATTTGTAGAAGCCCAAATTCATGTCTTGCAAGTCACCAATTGCAACACTAGAAACTTCTGAAGAACCTCGTCTTTCTGGCTCATGGCACACTAGATCATGATCAAACACAAATAACTCAACAATTACTTAGAACGAAATAACTCAATTAAAACTCCTTCCAATCCATAAAATCCCCCACACAAAATCATGTCATATAGTACATAGAAATCCGTTCAAAATTTATGTATCATACTAAATTTAAAGTAAGACTCGGAAGTGAATAATCTATATATACTTATTAAAATCTGTGTTTATATTATATAATAAATACATTTGCATATTGTCTAGCCCATAGCTTTCAATGTCCCCATTCAACAACTGACAAAGTGACAAGCTTCAAAAACCAAAATCATCTCGGAATTTTGACACTCGTTCCAACCATATGCTACAGCTAGATAATTAAATTGCTTATTAAATTCTCACCACCGACCCAACAAAAAGATCTTGTTTTGAAGGACCAATCAAAATACATGAAATAAAATTGGATCACTTGCAATAAAGTAAAACTATGGAAAAAGCGAGAAATTTTTTATTAACACAAAAAAACTCACCATTAATGCAAAAATGATTGCTATAATCTCATGCCTTCGAAAATGACTAATAATAATGTTATTTATAATAATAATAATAAAAAATTAAAATTAATATATATTTTTTTGTTTGAGATGCTTTTCTAGTAACAAGTGAAAAGTTTCTTTATAAATTATGTCAAAGGAAGCAAAGGTGTGCCAATGTCAATTTCTCTCCAAATATCTTGAGTTATTATTAATTAGGGGTTTGATTCCATTGAACAGTGTGCCAATGTCAATTTTTCTCCAAATATCTTGAGTTATTATTAATTAGGGGTTTCATTCCATTGAACATTTGGCTTAGAATTTGGCTTATGTATATGGTCCTGGACAAAATTTATGCATTAAACTATATAGAAGAAGAATCATATTTTTAGATATAAATGGTACATGAATTGTCAAAGTCCCCAAAAATCCAACATAACATGAAAAGAAGAGAAGGCTTATTACTTGTCAAAATACCTCAGTGAAAATATGATTGTAATTCTTTAAAACATAGGTTGAGCTTATACAATCCTAATAATTTTAAATATAAATATTATGTTAAGTTGTGATTTACCTAGTATAAATCTCAGAAAAGCTCAAAATAATTATATTGAACTCTTGTTGTTTGATAAT
>JASDQU010736718.1:196956-211105 GCA_032191745.1 Picea mariana | reverse complement strand
TTAGCAAAACAAGCTCTATACAGATCCATAACTCCAACCGTCCACGTTATAACTACTATACCCATGTTAATCTCTGTACAATGACTCTTAGCTTCATGATATGAAAATAGGTACATAATATAATCAAATGTTATAGTCAAACCAATCTCTTACATTGACTACACCTATTGAGTCAATGGAATCAATCACAATGATATTATGTTTCCATAATATATACATAGAAGCCTTCATCATCGATGAAACATAGATCCCCCGTTTTCAGCCATCCTTCAGAGTCAAAAGTTGACTCAGTTGCTTCATCATTACAAAAATAACCTGCGTGGAGCAGTTGAAACCTTCATATATTTTTTCTACCCAGAATCTGGGAAAATCCAATCTGTGGAAGAAATTGTTATGGCATAAAAGTAAAGTTGTGATTTGGGAGCTATCAGAGTGCTTGAATGGACCACTTCCTCGAAACATAGATTCACCGGCCGAGGAATACTATTCTTGTTTGAAACATAGATTCACCGGCCGAGGAATACTATTCTTGTTTGAAAGATGATTGTTGTGGCTATAGAACATATGCCCTTAAAATTTCAGAAGAGGACAAGGTGTGCACTTTTCGGGAGACAAATTAACTTTATGAATCCACTTAAATAGAATTGTTGGAGATTCTTTAAGGTGATTGTGGCTTGGGAGTTCAGCTGCTTATGAATTTTTTTATCATCGTGACTTAGTTGTTTTAAGTTTTTTCTCATTGTGATGCAAAAGGAAAGTCTATCGTATAGAACTTATTTTCGGTCAGTCCACCCTTGTGCTTGAGAGCCAGAGGACCAAAGAGTAGCCAGCGGTTCTCCAGAAATTGAAATAGCCCACGTCTAACCAATTTTCTTGGTTAAAAGTCCCAATAGGTTAAGGATTTAACGGGTCAGGGCTTCGCAGAACACAACATCAGGCACAAACCCAATCATAGGGCCCAAAAGACCCATCTCCTAACGCATCCAACCAACCATGATCACCCACAGACATTAAGATTTCTCCCGCTCGGATATAAGAGCTCCTGCCCTAACTATAGAATCTAGGAGATAGATAGTGGAGTCTTTACATTAGGATAGAGGGAAAGAAAGACTAGGAAAGTAGATTATGTTAGAAATAATCAAAACCAAAAGATTGGAAAACATACTCAACTCAGCGAAGACTGCTAATTTATTTTGAATGTTTTAAATATTCTGAAAGTAGTCTCCAAGATAAACTATGAGATGATGACTTGAGAGTACCTTTCATGATTGTAGGTCCCCGCAACCAGAGCTCCCCTCTATGGTTTAGACGCATAGCTTTTCCAATGGTTGTGTCCACCACTTTATCTTCCATATGAGTTGCAAGCAAGCTCGTTGTTCCATATTGTTTACTTCATCGGTTATCCATAACCCTACATAATAATAACCACTTTCAATTATCCTTTATCCTTTTTAATCTTTTGTCATTTGGCGGAAATGGAAAGGTGGAACAGAAGAAATCAAGCCAACATGTTATGTCTTTCTGAGCATGGAGATAGTTTATGAGAAACATGAACTAGAAAAACATAGATATGTTTTATAAGTGAGGCTTAGGTATTCTTTAAGACATGTAAAGGGCCACTTGTGAGGTTTTATCATTTAACCATGAGAAAGTGACTTGACATGCTATAATAAAAAAAAAACTGTAAACATGAAAGATGTTGTAGTAAATGATTGAAATTGGTATGTGATAAACAATGAGTTACAATTGATAACAAAATCCAAATCAACAAATTGATAACAGAGAGGAAATTTGCGAGTTAAGTATGAATGCCACCTGTTTAACTCGAAGAGTTGGAAATCGAGCAGTGAAGTTGTCGATCGTGCGTATTTGCCGAGAGGTGCTCTACCACAGATGATCGTGTGAAGTGAAGTCAAACCGTACTTGGAAATAATAGAAGACTTGTTTAAAGCCACGAGAATGGGTGGAGCAGTAGGCAAGGATTGGCCGAAAGCAATTCAGGCAAATCAAATTTAAGCATGAAAACCATGCTACTCCCAGCTGCAATGCATGAAAGTGTATAAAAAAATCCAAAAACATGAAACAACGGGATGATGCATAAACATATATTCTCCCCTCCCTCCATATCGTCATGACTACCCATAACTCCCACTATCATGACAATGAGATTTCTAAACTCAAATGTCCCTATGAATAGGAAGAGGGTTGCCATTGCAGATCTTATGGGGAATGCATAAATGAATTCATTCCCAATAGTGATATCTTGTTGACTCAATTTGAAGGTCACCATGAAAGTAAAAGGAAAAGCTAAGGATGCTTTTCTTTGTATATATCAGCTTAGAAGTTATTTTGTCAACTCTTTGGTTGCATTTTATATACCTTTTTCTTAGAGATTCTCTGTATACTGTTAAGAATTATTGTTATGAAAGCGAATAATTGTTTTTGCTATTTTATCAACTCTTTGATTGCATTTTATATACCTTTTTCTTAGAGATTCTCTGTATATTGTTAAGAGTCATTGTTATGAAAGCTAATAATTGTTTTTTTTATTTGTCAAATTGCATAAATGCTTTAAACCCTTTTATGAAATCATTATTATGAAGGTACATATGAAACAATTCATGATGGAAACTTTCGACTTAGTGTGGAAATGGGTGTCTGTTGCAATTGGTTGCATCTTCTTGTTCTCTTGGTAGTTTTCAGAAGTTCAGATTCAAAAGAAGATGACAGGCTACTAGTTTGGATTTGCCTTGTTTAATACCACATTTCATTTGTTCAGACAAGATGTGGCTCTTTCAGTTATGGGGTCAAAAAAACTTATGGGTTGGCCTTTTATAGTCACATTCAAGAAGAAGATTTAGGTGTCCGTTGCAATTTGTTGCATCTTCTTGTTCTCTTGGTAATTTTTGGAAGTTCAGATTCAAAAGACGTTGAGAGGCTACTGGTTTGGGTTTGCTTTGTTTAATACCACATTTCATTTTGTTTAGAGAAGATGCGTCTGTTGCAATTGGTTGCATCTTCTTGTTCTCTTGGTAATTTTTGGAAGTTCAGATTCAAAAGACGTTGAGAGGCTACTAGTTTGGGTTTCCTTTGTTTAATACCACATTTCATTTGTTCAAACAAGATGAGGCTCTTTTAGTTGTGCAGTCAAAAAAATTATGAGTTGGCCTTTTACAGTCCATGTTAATTTGAACCAAGAAGAAGAGTTAGGTTTATTGTGGCAGTACAAACAACACAATTGTTTTGTGCACCTATATCTAAATGGATCATTCATGCATTTGAAAGACTTTTAATGCCTTCTCCATATGCACAATTGTTTTGTACACCTATATCTAAATGGAACACTCGTGCATTTGAAAGTGTTTAAATACCTTCTCCATCTACATAACTCGGTTCCAAGCAGGGATTTTGGATTGCATGACAACATTAGGAGTTGAAATTTGATGGATGTCATTCTTGACTCTTCATTGCTTGAAATAAAAAAACTTTCTCCAAAATATAGGAAATGACGTTTTAAAAGCAATTGGATGAAGTTCAGAAATCTGTCTGAACTTATTAGAATAACTCATTTACATCATCTGTACAGTGTAGCCGTGAGAACTTGGATCTATTAGTCCAGAATGTTGCTATGATGTTTTTTCTGGACACCGGTGCAATTTTATTGAATGGATAAACATAATTGTACAGTGCAGCTGTGAGAACTTGGAAATGCATCTGCTATAGCTCGCTGCAAAACTGGTTCAGGCACTATACTCGAACTAGGAAGTTATAGTGTGAAAACAAATTTGATAGCAAACGATTTCTTAAAATCCTGCTTGCTCATGACCAATTCTGTCAACCAATGGCTCCAGTGCAAATATTAACTGACAGGTGTAACTAATAATAATATTAAGAGGAAGACATGTAGCTAATAACAGTATTAAAAGGAAGACGCATAGAAAATAATATTATTAAGAATAAATATAATAATAATTATTGTTAATTATGACAGGTACATTAAGCGAAGAAACCATGCACATGGAGATTTTGCAAATAGATCATTTGATACGTGGAAGCCCTATGCCCGTAGTCCAATTTTTTCCTCTCAACGAACGAATGAACACACTTTGATGAGGAACCATGTAGTGGGGAATTTAGGGCACAATAAGGAGGCAGACCATCGTTCCTGGTTAATTACTGGTGCTCTGCATACTCTCCACTGCTTGTCTTTGGCTCCTGAAGGGCTCCTGAAGCTATCAGCACCACACTTGGTAATAATCGTTGTTGTATGAAAGCCTCAAGTTGAAGGTGAGGAATAACCCATCCGAGGGGAAGAATGGTTCAGGAAGCAGACACCTTGGCACAATCGATCCGATCTAGTCTGTATAACACATCAAAGAAAATATTGGCCCACTAAGAACACATCGAAGAAAAGATTGGCCCATAATAGTGGGTCGGGTAGGCCTCTAAGTTCTACACTTAAAGATGGATTCTACATATAGATATGACGGCTTATTTGTTCTGCTTTTGAGTAAGTAACGACCTCTAAAAACCATATCTTATATCTACAAAATTGTATTAAAAAAGATATTTGCATTTATCACATAAATTTATGTTAAGGCTCAATTTGTGAATAATACGGTTGGAAGACTTAATGGGAAAGGTTGAAAGAGTTTGAAATGCTACCTTGGTCAATCCGTCTCTCCTCCAGCTATGATTCTCCATAACACTTATTTCAAAATTGCATATATGAATCTTTCAATTTATTCCATGTCTTCTTGCTTGAGGCCCATGAGGGTGAACATATCAAAGCCATTTGGTCTAGGAATGTCAAATTGTTGCATGAATTACTAATAGGCGGAGGTTTTAGGTTGATCTTGTTATTATAGTTAGTTATTGTTTGTTTATTTGTTGTTTAATACACTCTTGAGTAAAATGACAACGTTGGGCATAGGATATCAATGTCTTGGAAATTTTCTTTTCAATGCTAAACGCTTGAAAGAGATGAACCATATTGCAGATGAGTGTGTAGGACTGCGGCTGCGGAGGGTGTAGAGAGATTCTCCCAAGTAGTGTATCTGCCCTGAGAGGTTCGAAGAGTCATTGATCAGATAAGAGACTAAATGACTTAGAGGTCTTCTCAGGTTTCTCGAGGGAATTTGAGGAATGAAATGGCTTGGGCGTGTAATGACAAGCCAACTGTTTCACAATGGGGTCCTTCTCTATCGCATATGAAAGGTAACTTCTTTCTTGGTTATATCATGTGATGGGTAACTCAATCAATATAACATTTGTTTACACAATCTGTTTCTCTCCCGTCTAGTGGTAACATGGTTTTCTTCTCCCTATCGTCTGGCATACTTCTCTCGTGTAGTGGGTTGAAGACTCATATATCCCCTGTCCGTTCCTTTCCGGCCAGCAGCATAAGCATCAAATTCGTTTTTCTATCCGTGCCAACTTGGTAACATATCGATATGACGCATGATATCTAGCAATGTGAACAAACAAACATGAAGATAAACAAATCAAATGATAATGACGTAGAGTGATAAAGTGAGTCAACTAAAATCAGGAAAAGGTAATGGGTACAATTCATATCATCTTCAGTCCCTCCATGTACTTATGTGATGCACAATGGCTAGGGTTTGCAAACCCTAAAAAAACAACGACACCATATACTCAGAATAAGGTTGCTAGGGCTCTTCGCTAATGCTGAGATTCCATTGCCAATAAAATCAATCTCGGTAAGTTCTCCTCGCTAGCGCTTGGGTTCTATAGCCAATTAATAAGGCTAGGGCTCCTCGCTAACACTCGTAGGTTAGGCCAAGCTGTCCTTGCTAACGCTCGGATTCTACAACTAATAAACATATCCTTGCTAAAGCTCGGTCACTTCCTGGAAATAGAATATCAAAGGTATCCTTGCTAAAGCTCGGTCACTTCCTGGAAATAGAATATCAAAGGTAGTCTCCTTGCTAACGTTCGTAGGCACAGTAAAAAATACCAAAAGGAAGGTTAGGTAAGGCTCTGCCTTTCAATACGACTTGCTTGCTCAGGCTTTGCCTTCCTTTCAGTGCCTGGAGAATGGTGAAATCAGTGAAAATAGCCTTCCTTTAAGTGCCTTAAGCATGGATTGACCTAGCGCTAGCGTCCTTGCAAAAAACAATACCAATAAGCTATTAGTGAATGTTGGGATAGGTGTTGGAATAGGTGCGGGTTAGGTACCTGAGGTGGCGGGCGAAGTAATGATATTCGTGAGCTTTCTGTGAAATTAAGGAAGACATATTCAATATTGTATTAATAAATAAGTGAGCTTTAGGTGATCTTCAGGAAGGAGTTTGAAATAGAAAAGGTGAGTTTTTTTTTTTCCACAGAAAAAGTTCCCAATTTATATTAGAGATATAAATGTGTTCTCATATATGAGTTTACGGGGGAAGGATTGCTCATCTTACATATGATTTGAAGGGATAATATAAAGATGAGTTAGTAAGGTCGGGTTTGATCGGTCTGCTCAACCAGAAAGAAAATGAACTAGTCGAAATTGAAGCGTGAAGAAGCGTATCTGTTTCAACCAGAAAATCCACTAGTCGTGAAGAAGCGGTGAATGTGAAAAAGCGCAAAACCTGTTTCAACCAATCATAAAATCCAAAAGAATTTGAACAATCGATCCACTACCGTTACTCTCCTTACCAGATTATGTCTAAATAGAAATCTCTCCAATACCAATTCAAACCCTCTCTTTGAATTACTCATTTCCTAGGTTCATCGGATGTATAAGAATACAATGCGCCTTCTCTTTCTCGAACATCTTGAAAGCTGAACTTTTGCTCAATTGCTTGCTACGTCTGGAAAAACGGGCGGAAGAGAGGGACCGGTATGAATTAAACCCTTATTTCCGATATATTCTGACTGGTTGGTGGTTGGAGGGAGGTAAACTGAGCTAGAAATATTGAATACCAAAAAAGCCTGCCACTGGAAAATGAACAAATTCCAGAATACTCAGCACTCTTCGCGCTTCAATGATGTTCGAAATCTCTTCAAACTGATGCCCTTCTATATAGTCCAAATCCACCCATCCATAGGTGGAACACCCCAAGGTAGCCCAAGCCACAAACAGGCCTATGGTAAGCCCCATACAAGAAGTCAAGAAGGTATTAGGAGTCAAGGTCAGGGTAGCCAAAGAGGTTGGGAGATAAAGTGAGAGTCGTGATCAAAGTTGAGTATAAGGCCAGCAGCCACCAAACAAAAGCTAACATCCGTAGCCAAAGCCGCATTGAGAGTAGCCTAAACAACAAACAAAGACAACCAAGAGAAAGTAGCAGCTGACACCCCCACGAGTTAGGATAGAACCCCCGGAAAAGCAAATAAATGAAGACAAATAAAAATTTGCAATTATGGATAAGACGATATTTGTACGGGTATTTGTTCAGAAATAACATACATCCGATTTCAAGAGTATAGGGTTATATCTAATCTGCTTTATTTTGCATATTGCTGGGATTTATGATAAATAATTGTAGGGGAAGTAAGTAAGTTACCTTAACTGTATCTCTTTTCCAGGATTTCTGCTTCTTTGATTTCCAACAGGATTTCTGCTTCTTTGATTTCCAACTGGATGCTCCATAGCTCCATCAACATTATAAGCTAGGTGATACTGTGTTATAAGCTTTCGTATTACAAAAACAATAGCAACAACATAAGCCCTGTGATGCAAGCACAATGGCAGTGGAGGCAATGGAGAAATGCACTAGAATGTTACCAAAACATACCAGCAACAACTTCTTGTGATACAAACATAATAACAACAACATAAACCTGGTGATAAAGCACAGTGGCAGTGGAGGCACTAGAGAAAGTCACTAGAAGGCTACTACCAAAACAAACCAGCAACAATATCAACAACAATTTCATCCGAGTGATGTATCGTATACAATCACAATGGCAGTGGAGAAAGGCAGAGATCCGTCGTTCAGATCCTCTTTAAACCCTGTCAAACTTATTTAAAGAGGTCAGAAAGATAATCAATGAAGTTTTGGATGGACATTCAATAAAGTTATGTAACATTTGAAAATTAAAGTTAAAGCTTGAAGTTATGTAACATTCTAAAAAAATGCATCATAGATTCAATAATGTTAAAGCTAAGCTTATCTATAAAATTCTGCAATGAGACATGCATAATAAAGTTAAAGCCAAGCTTATCTATAAAACTCCGAAATAAGGCATGCATATTGTTAGCCAATTGTGTTTGGATAAAATTAATTTAAATATTATAAAAATAAAAGATTTATTTTCTCCTGTGTGTAAGTTTGGAAAGTGTAAGTTTGGAAAGTATGAAAATATTTGCAAGTCAAACACATACTAATTAATGGTCAACGCCTTATAAAATGCTACAGTCCCTCATTGCCTTCGGCACAGACTAATAAAGAAATAATGAATTATCTAATATTCTATATCCTATCATAAACTTCACATGCTTTTGAAAGATCATTGATTTTATGCAAGTATATACATACATAGATTGTAGAATAAGTGAAAAAAGCTGGAAATGAATAAGGAAACCTCAAGTGACTCCTCAATTTTTGGGGAGATACCTTTGGACAATGAGTATAGAGTATACCATGGGTATAGAGTATAGGACCCTTTGGTTCCTCTCCACACACTTAGTCTAATACCAATGATTATAAATAAGGGTATTATCATAGTCCTAATGTCCTCAATTTTTGGGGAGATACCTTTGGACAATGAGTAGAGAGTATACCATGGTCCTGTAGAGTATAAGATCCTTTGGTTCCTCTCCACACACTTAGTCTAATACCAATGATTATAAATAAGGGTATTATCAATGAGTAGAGAGTATACCATGGTCCTATAGAGTACAAGATCCTTTGGTTCCTCTCCACACACTTAGTCTAATACCAATGATTATAAATAAGGGTATTATCATAATTCTAATGTCCAGGAAAAGAAGGGGATATCGACATAGCTAGATCTTTCTTTTTTTTCTTTTTTTTTAATACACATTTCCATTCTTGTGTTCATCATTTTTTTCCTCCATGACCATTAGATATTGAAAATTATATTTGAGAACCTTAATTTTAATTAAACCATTAATCCTTAACAAGTGTACAGTTCCCTCTGCAATTGTGTTTTATCCCTTGATATCTTAGGCGAATTCTCTCTTTATCCTTCTGCTACTCTGCTCCTGCCCCTTGGCTCTCACAGGAGAACTCTTTGCATTTCCTTTTTCTTTTACTCCTGTGCTTCGGATCTTTTGGGCTCTCTCGGGCGCTTTCCACTAGCCCCTCCATCCTCCACCTTCGCCCTACAACAAACTAGCCTCTGCATTCTCTCCACCATGCCAAGAGAAAGGGGGAATTCCAGGAGAGGCTCATTGTATTACAACACCCTCTCTAGGCACGATAGACTTACCCCCTCACAATTGTCTCGCATTGCAATTTGCACCTCCAACCCCAGGCATAATAGCTAGGGGTCGCTGGAGCCTCCATCGTTACCCCCTCACTCTATCCATGGAAATCGCTCGGTTAAAGAGGAATCGCCACCTTCGAGAGAGCACACTCCTTTTCTCACTAATCCTCTTGCCCCCCCCCCGAAAATCAATCCTCAGGACCCGATGTTTGGCAATGGAAGCTACATGGTGGAGGAGGAAATTCCCCCAAGATGGCAGGTGGAGGAGAACAAGATGAACTCTGGTGAGGACAAGGAAGCGGATCCGCCTCTGCTCTGTGCAAATCGACTCTCGTAGGAGCACCTACAACTCATTTTCGAAATACGACAAAAGAAAGAAGATCAATTGCACTCACAGCGCATCCTCGGCCAAAGATTGGACATTTTGTTCGATGCATTGGCGGACGCTCCTGTGCAGACTTGATGCCCAACATGTGGCCAAAAGTACATCCCAGTTTACAACATACATGGTTGCCCGAGCTCGCCCGAGGAGTAAAGCCTCCAGGTTTCTGTTTTTTGTCTGCTCTCATCACAAGCTACTATTTTTTGTTTTCTCTTGTCATAGGCTAGATGGTCATGGTGACCACTTCCATTTTGTTCATACAATTTGGTCATGGAGATCAAACTATTTTGTTCATACAGTTTTGTTCTTACGATTACATGTCAAACTCTAAGTTTGTAATGAAAGCCACCTGTTTTGGTTTCCCTTTTATGACAGAACAAGTGGCTAACACATGACATTGTACAACTAACAATAGAAATTAATACAAGACTCTTACTTTATTTATAAAAACATTGTTCTATGTATTCAATCACATATATATACTCACTCACACTTCCCTGCTCTATAATGTTCTTATACTTTGACATTACACATGGAAATTTGTAATGTTCTTATACTTTGACATTATACATGGAAATTTGTAATGTTATGTTGATACAGAAGATTATAAATTGTTGTGAATATATTTTTGAAAATTAACTTTTAAAAATATTGAATATTATAAATTGAAATTATTTTGAAAATTAATTATTTTTATATAAAATTTGATATGATTTTTATATTATTTTTAAAAATTAATTTAAATAATTAATGATTTTAGAACTCCATTTGTGATGAAATTTATAATGTTCTTATATTTGACATTACACATGGAAATTTGTAATGATATATTGATATCACAAAATTATAAATTATTATGAATATACTTTGAAAATTATTTTTTAAAAATATTCAATATTATAAATTGAAATTATTTTAAAAATTAATTATTTTATACAAAGTTGAAGATGATTTTTATATTATTTAAAAAAATTAGTTTAAATAGTCAATTAATGTTCTTAGACAAGTTTGATATGTCTTTTAAGAAAAGTCCGTTTGTGATGAAATTCCTATTTTCTAAATGCACAATATGAAAGTAAACATGAATCAATAATATCATATCATTACTATAAGTCGAGGATGAGCTCATTATATTAAAAAGTAATATATAAAATATAAATTATTATTTTTATTAACTAAATTTTAATCATATGTTTAGATGACGATTGATTTTTTTAATTAAAATATATAATAGATATTATAAGAATTTATCATATATTCAAAGGTGAATCTATTTTCATATTTATAAATTTAATAAAATATTTTTATAAAACACAATTTTAATGGAATATAAATATTATAATGTTATAAAGGATTATATTTAATATCTAATATAGAAGATAAGAGGTTTCTTAAAATTGTTTCAAAATCCAGTCATAACTATCATTAACTCAAGTGAGGATGACATAAAGATATCCAGTCTTGGATAAGTTTTTGGGGAATCATGGAAGACATCATTTTGCATAATAAGGATACTAGTAAAAATATCATTAAATCAAAATTTAAGGAGAAAATGTAGCGCGACAAAGAGTTACTAGAGGAAAAAACAAATTTAAGGTATTATAAGGATGTAATCAACCCTAATCTAGAAGATCAAAATTATTTCTTTGTTTTGACAATGTAAAGAAAATTATAAACATTGTTAAGATAAGAACAAATTATCATGAGCTCCATAGTGAAAGTGGGCGTTGGTCAGTTCCTAAAACGCCATGGGTTCAAAGAGTTGTCACCTTTGTGACACTAAGAAGGTTGAAGATGAAAAACACTTGCTCTTATATTCTCCAACCTATACCCAGATTAGATCTCAATTTCAAAATATTTGTCACACTACTGACCTTCTTAACCTTTCAACTCAACAAAACTATGGTGATCTTGAAAATCTTCTCTTAATTCTTTTCGAGCACAAAAAGAATTGCAAGTAATCCCTTACCCTCTTAAGGTCTAATAGACAAATTCGGTCTTAGTGGAAGTTAATCATCATCATCATCATCATCATCATCACCATCAAAGATGGTGTACATAATTTGGTTATTATTAGCATAGATCTATCTTAAACACAGAACTATCAAGCACCTAGATGGATCCAATTTCTTAAGGTGTAATTTTATTTTTTACTATTTTATTTCATGGTAAGTTTTACATCGTGAGTGCATTGTTTTTTAAGTTGAGACGACTTTATTTTTATTATTGTTATTTTAATATTTTTTTAATTGTGCTACCTTCTTTTTTTTAATTGAGTGGACTATTTTTTTTAATGTGGAATTATCTAATATAACACTAACACGTCAACATCTTCCCCATACTAGGCTATAAAGAAACCCCCCATAGCCCCCCATACTAGGCTATAGAGCACCTAGTTACTCTCAATGTAAAATTATTATTTTTAAAAGATGATGTATATAATTAGGTTTTGTCGTTAATTTTAAATATAATTATATATGTACATTAATCATTTTAAATGAAAAATTAATGATGTTAGATATAGGGGATTGTATTTAATCTATGCATCTAGGCATTGGTTTCAATATCAAACTTGAAGTATCAGTAATCTTTCAAGATCTACATTTATTCAGAACAAGGTGTACATCACACATTTATAGTAGGTAACTCTTCAATCATTATAAGGTCCATTTTACAACACTTTACTCTTTAAAATCCTTGCTTATCTTGTCTAAAGAATAATAGATTTATTTTTTCATATCACATTGCTTATCTTGTCTAAAGAATAATAGATTTATTTTTTTATATCACACATCTATAGTAGGTGAGTCTAAGTTTGACCTTTTTCAAAGTGATATGATTAGACCTTCATCTAAAATCTATAGTTTATCTACTGACTTTTATTGTTGGTTTCCTTAATATCCTCCCAAAGATTCTCCAATCCACTTCATGGGTTAACCTTTTAAAAATTTATATGGCTTAGAATGTTTTATCATATTGTTTTGTTAGTAAAGTAGTTTGTTAGGTAGCATACCTAACAAACTACCCGTAGTTTATTAAGTAGTTTTATTAGTCAATAACTAAGGTAGTTTTATTAGTCAATATAATTAATATAGTTATTGGGAAGATAACTACAATTTTTTTTTTGGAACAAGGACTTTCTCATCTTACTTATGGTTTGAAGTCATAATTTTATCAATTTACATTACAAAGTCTTTTTTTTTTAATATACATATTAATTTTTATTATATAAAATACAAAATATTAAAAAATATTATTTATATTCACAATAATATATATATTTAAAAAAATATTTAATATATTATAAAAAAAATTTCTAATACAAATATTAATTTTTATTATATAAAATAAAGATATAAAATACAAAATATCAAGAAATGTTACTTAAATTCACAATATAAATGTTACTTAAATTCACAATATTAGAATAATATATATATTTTAAAAAAATATTTAATATATTATAATAAGTGTTTAAATTCACAATATTAGAATAATATATATATTTTAAAAAAATATTTAATATATTATAATAAGTGTTTTAATATATTTTTATAGGTTAGTTGTTATTTAGTTTGTCTTTAATGTAATCATAAAATATAAATATGTTTTTCTTTCATAATTACACAATAAGAATCTTACTTTGAAAGGCTCATAGACACCAATGACAAGGTGGCAATGGCATCATAAACACATATAAACATACATAATAGATATTATGGATTACATGTTGAACAAGGCTGCATGGCGGCTATACCTGCCACTATGTAGGTATAATAAAATAAAACAATAGTTGTATTGAATCCACCGCATGTGTTGAGATGAATAACAAATTCATTTGTTGAATATGGCAGGCAAGCGTCATCTCATTAAAGGACGTTGAGCCTCATCTCATTAAAGGACGTTGAAGATCCTTCCGCAGCCGTTGAAGATCTTTCCACAACCGCGACAATAAGAGATGCATTTGAACAACTAATCACAATTTAGAATAATGTTTTAAAATAATTAAAAAAATCAAATTGTAATGTTATACCTTTAAAAATGCTCAAAACTATTTTAGTCAAACCTCAACTAATAGACGATCAATAGCATATCCAATACTATATACCACCACAAGCGGCAGGTATAATAACCAATATCACTTCACATTATTTTGAATAATCTTAAAAAAACTCAATTTCATAAAACATTTAGATTATACATTGTAAACTGCTCAAACTTATATTTAAGGTTAACACTCAAAATTTGTAATATAAAAATAAAACTTATATTTAAGTTTAACTCTTAAAAAAATTGTGAAAAAAAAATACAAATGTCATCAACTTTGAATTGTACACAATATTATATTATTTTATTTTAACTTTA
>JASDQU010736718.1:174410-184920 GCA_032191745.1 Picea mariana | reverse complement strand
ATAATGAAACACTTGTTGACTAAGAGAGGAAAGGATTAAAATGGTGAGGGAACAAGAGATTGTGGGAAAAGTTAAGGAGAAATTAAACTATAAGACATTAAATGAGCATTGGAATAACCAAAACAATGATAAAGAGGATATAATGAAAATCAAATAATAAATACACAAAAAATAAGGAAAATTGAAAAAAGAAAATAATAAGAAGAAAATAAAAATGTAAATTGAGAGATAACAAGCTGAGTTGAAGGATATATATATATATATATCTCAAAAAATTAATTAAAAATAAAAAGTTTAAATCATCTACCTATTGAATGAGGGGTTTCCATGATTGACTCATTTGTATCCATCTTCTATATTGAATTTATGTATATTATCTGCCCCACCCTTATTATCATAGTGGAGATAATATGAAAAACTAATACATAATATGTTTTGCATATTATTTTACCCTCACCCTACTCTCATATATTATCTTTCCCCACTGCTCATATATTATCTCTCCCCACTCTCATAACCACATTTCACAAAATTTAACATTACAATGTGAAAAGTTTCCTTTATCACTCTAATATGTAAAATAATAATTTATTTATAATAGTTTAGATTGGTTAAGAGTTTAAGTTTACTCAATAAAGTGATGTAGATTTTTTAATATTTTTGTTATTTTTTCAATTGTATTTTACATTGTTTAAATGGTTTTTTTGAATGCATAATACATTCAACACTCTCAAAAATTCCAAAAACACCCATAAAATATAATATCAATCACTGAAATCTGCAATTTTATAAATTTCTGACTTAATTTTGGGCAAAACTCAAAGAAAAAAAACTTAGAAAGTTTAAACTAAGTCTATATTATAATTAAATATTCTTCATAAAATTTTAAAATTCAATTGTAAAATTAGAAATTGCTTTAAAATTCAATTGTAAAATTAGAAATTGCAATCATTAAATTTAGAATTGTGGTTTAGAGTTTAAGTTTACTCAATAAAGTGATGTAGATTTTTAATATTTTTATTATTTTTACAATTGTATTTTACATTGTTTAGACGAAGTTTTTGAATGCATAAATAGATTCAACACTTTCAAAAACCTCAAAGACACCCATAAAATGTAATTTCAATCACTGAAATCTACAATTTTATAAATGTCTGATGAAATTTTGAACAAAACTCATAAGAAATAATGATAAAAAAACAATTTTTATTTTTTTATTTAAACTAATAATATATATATATATATATCCAAATAATCCATAATGCATTTAGTATCTAGAGATTGGTCCCATACTAACTTCCATTTCAAGACACGGGTGGTCAAATAATTGAAAATGTTGAATATTGTACCTTCGGGTTGATTAATGGAACCCGTGATACAAGCGGCCAAAATATATACATTGTTGACGTGCATGACTTTTATGGAGAGCATACTTTCACGTGGTGGCTATCGGCATATGTATATACAAACCCTAAGCTTATTCATATCCATTCCAAAATATGTTTTAGCATTCATTTTTTAATATCTCCTGTACTGTCACAGGAATAGTGTGAACGCATCATATTCCCCTGTCAAAATTCATCCGACATGCATGTAATAAAATGACAAGAAGCGAAACGAAACAACAAAATTCTAAACGCTCTGATTATAATTTCATTAATTTTATGAAAACTGCAAACTTCCAAAATAAAAAATAATTTAAAGACCGCCTCAACATCAAAAACCCTAAGATAACGAAAAGCTATGCTGTCCACATTTGGGCTTCCAAACTGGCACGCATTATATATAAAAAACATATATATCAGTCAATTTGTTCGAAAGCGATTTTACTTTCTTGAGCCTTCCACCCCCAGTTTCGCTCTGCAATATGAAATTATTTGGTGCCCCACTATACCCCACCCAGGTGACAGAACTGAACTGAAATAGATTTTGGTGCTGTTGTAATATCCCTGCACATAATTACGTTCATTATATTGCAGATTCTGAAGGCACTGCTATTTGCAGCGGTGAAATTTTTTTTTTTTTTTCACATAAACGGGGTAAAATATATATTAAAAAGCCGCGAGGAAATGCAGGCAGAGAGTAAAGTCGTGGTTACAAAAATTGCAGAGATCAAAATGCTCCCACCTGTGTTCTCCAAGAAGGAAATGGAGAACAGGGGTGACACTAACTAGAACACTAAAGTATGTTTGTGTATCGATGGTAAACATGATCCGGTTGATCCAGTCGTTGATCCAGCAACACCAGAAAGAACACCCACACAACACCAGAAAGGCCTACTCTTTCTCTGCTCAACAGTCCCTGGGAGTACCCTTCCCTTACAGTGCTCTTCAGTGTGTGCAGCAAGAGTTCTTCTGTTATATGCTTACTTGGCAATGCCCTGCAAGTTAAATACTTGGCCTCTAAAGCACCCAAAAAGCAGCAGCTACACAATGGGTAATGGTTCCTAACTTGCCCAGCTTCCAGGTTCACCTACAGCCATCTATTCCTCATCCAAATCTATGTTTTTCCACTTTTCCAAGCTTAGTTAAATATCTTGCAGAAAGTACCTAATAAAAGCACAAAAAAACACTGCATATAATTACATTTTGTTCTGGTCTGGTGCAGTGTGGTCTGCCTCTGTTGGTAATTACATTTTGTTATGGTCCGGTGCAGTGTGGTCTGCCTCTGTTGGAGGCTACAGGTTGAGATCCAATTGAAGGCGCGGTCCTGGAAAGGAGGCCTCATCTAAGAGGGAAGTGTTCGTGACAGGTGACACTGGGCCGGACACAAATTTGAGGTGGCGTCCATGTGTTGAGGTGTGAGAGGGGATGTGTGGGTATCTCACTAAGGTCGTAAGGATGAGCTATCCAAATTCTGATTGCCACTATGGCCCAGTCGGTTTGCTGAGTGTACTGGGGAGCATTTTGTCGAGTGCTTGGTATCATGGGATTGGCATGTTGTGAGAAATTCCATTAACGACTAACGTGCCTTGCTCGAGATCAATTGCCTGGTTCACTTGAGCGTTTGCTAGGTGATTGTTTCTTCTAAGGACGTGAAAAAATTGGATATTGGGGAAGAGCTTGAGCATTGCCTCAATTCTTTGTAGGATGGCTCTTAAGTGTAAATTTGGGGGGTGGGATCCGTTGCGAGCATACCCTATGATTATCTTGGAGTCCCCAATCACTGAAATAGAGTGTAAGTTTCTGCTTTTGGCAAGATTAAGCCCTTGGTACAAAACATAAGCTTCAGCTTGATTATTTATGGCGATGCCCAGGTTCCAATAAAAGGATAGCACTTTTTCTAGTTGGCAGATGATCACCCCTCCCGCTCCTGCCACTCCGCGGTGAAAAATCTGTTAAACAATATTGTGATTCCTATATATTCTACCGAACTGTAACATAATTATACCGTGTTAAATTGAAATAAATTATTTCATGATAAACTATTATACTGCAATTTGTTAACCCAGAATTTATGAAATTGCTCAGTATCTTCTGACCTTTGATTGCCTTCGTTTATCATTGGTTTTCTCCTCCATCTTGTAATAATTGTATGGAGATAAGAATAGAGTAGAAAAAAATATTCATATATATGTTTATAAGATTTACATAAATTTACCTTTATAATTGTAATTTTGGTGTCTTTTATTTTTAAGGATGTCTCAACTTATATATATATATTCTACAACTTTCTTTATATTGAATTGAGTTTTTAAGGATATTTCATCTTGAAAAATAATTATTTTTTTGGTGTTTTAAAACTTCTTTAATATAAGTGCATATTTTTATGGACAAACTCAGCAAGTCATATAAGCTATTCAAATTTTCATCTTCGTGTTGAATTGAGCCTTCTTATTTTTATAGATTCGAAAATGTATTATCACATGCTCTTAGTCCTAAATTAAAACAATTTTCAAAGAAGCATAGATGTTCTTCTCTATTTATATTTTTCCATACCTATGTTTCCACTACTAGATGATGACAATTTAGCCTGAATTGATAAAGTGAATGTTTTTTTATGCATAAAGGCTTTCTCATGGAGGTATTTAAATGTTAGATATGAAAGTAATTATTTGGTTGATTTCACATTGATAGAATCTCATTTACTCAAGAGGTTCTTGGGACTTCTCTATTACCCTTCCTTGTACCAAGTCTCAAATTGTCAATGGTTCATTTGACAAAAAAAATTCTTCAATTCTCCATTTTTTAATTAGGGCCAATTATCATCATGGTACCAACCCTTATTTTGAGATGCAATCTTTTTTTGTCTCTGTAATTTGTTTGTATGCACATGCATTGTTTTGATTATATATGTAATAAATTGGTATAATACTTTTCTTTCTAAAGGTAACATACATGTTTTTGCTAACATCACAGAGTAATGAGTTTGTATGTTAACTCTTTGTTCCTCTACTAAGAATTTTTTTTAATCTTTCAACTTCCTTCCAAGATTATTTGAAGAGGTTTGGAAGTGAAATAAGACAACCATGCAAAATTACTATTTGCACTAATGTTTTGAATACTAGCTTCCTCAATTTCCAACTCCATACCTAAATTGTTATGCATTTATTGGCGCATAATAGAGGTCCTTCATGCCCCCATATAAATCATTTCTTCACACAAGAGTTTTAATAATAAATCAATCAAATTCAATTCCCAAGTACTTGTAAGAAGGATCTACTTTCCATTTTTTTATCACAAAATGTGATGGTTATATCTTTATTGCAAGTGTCTATTATGTTGTGTACATAGGGAGGATATACATTGCACTTAGGGTGGTACTGAGCGAGAATAATTAATGTAGTGTGGCAATACTCATGAAATAAGACTCATTAAGTAGTTGGTATGAACTGATTAGTTACTCTAATATGGCCATACTCATGGAATAAGGCCCACTAACTAGTTGGTATTAAGTCATTATTAATGTAATGCCACTACTATATTTGTGATCATTTTTCAACATGAAATCAATGTTAAAAGTGTCAAATACAGGCCAAGCATGACTATATGGAATATCTAATTGGCATCAAGGATGTGGTATCCACTATTGGACATTTATCTTGTTCATTAAATGATAATAACCCTACAATATTCACATTTTTTTAATTTGAGGTCCATTATTCATTGGTTAACCAACACTTTATTGATATATGATTGATGTTAGGCACATGGAAAGAGCATGGATATCTATAGTTTAAAATGATATAGAATCCTTAGACGTCACTTGACTGACATTCCATCGATGACTATTTAACATCAATCCAATGCAAAATAGATTATTGGAATATAATGTGGAAGGGTCCATGCCATCCATGTGGCATGTTACATGTCAATGTTTTACTGACATGGCACCTACCACATGATAGCACAACAAGTTGTTTAAACATTAGTTAAACGATGTCGAGATGACATTGACGTTAAAGATTTAATAGGTATTCGACATATTATACATTGATAGAACATCGAAAAAATGGCTAGTAATGTCTAATACATGTAGAATAAGTGTCAAAAAACCATTTTTTTTTTTATTTTGACAAAAAAACATATTAAATGTTAGAAGAGAACCGAAGCTTGATCCATATTTCTGTAGTAGTTAAACAATGACTTGGGAATTAAGTGGAAAATGCCATACAAATTTTGGCATGTGCGAACAAAAATGTAAATGATTGCATATAAAAGCAGGTAGTCAAAATTTATGTGAAAAATACCTTTCATATGGAAGTATTGAGATGCCTTATCACATGAAAAACATAAGAATATACCCCAACAAGTGGGTATGTGTTTCTATAATCATAGAATGAAAAAACGGTTGTATTTCCATCAAGGAACAAATATTGACACAAAGATATAAGAACAAGGGGATTTTAGTCTAATGTTTTTATGGGTAATGTAACATCCTGCTCTGGCGCTCTGAGAAAACTTATTCTTTGAGGACACTTGCTCGCAAGTGATTCAGATTATTATGATATTAAAACATTTGTCTTTGATTATGATGCGTCATGGGTAGATGACATTTTGTTTTACTACATTGACATAGACAGGTGCTATTGACTCGGTTTTTCTGAGTGTGCAGGGTTTTGGACCTTGAGGATGCAGAGGCATTGATGGAACCCCTTGGACTCCGAATTGAGTCAGGGAGTGTGTTATTTGGGATTGATTGATTTACTGTGATATTAATACATTTGATTAGATGATATGATGTGGACATGTTCTGACATGATTTGTTGATGATGCAGACTGACGATAGCTTGCCGACCAGACTCACATATGGAGTAAAGGGGTCACACACGACTACCAGAGAGGTTGAGGGAGAGGTGTGGACAACAGCCCTGCCACAACCTACTAGCACTCCCGCTGTGGCTCGAGCTGTAGGTTAACAATTACCTAGTTCGAGAGGACGCACGATGTTGTGAGGGCAGACTGCGACAGTCGCTCACAATGATTCTAAGGGGCGAGCAATAAGGCGAGGGCCTTATTCCTTAGAAGCCCTTAGTCTCCCACAAGTTCACTTGGAAAAGTGTTGACTCCAGGGGTTATTGATGTCTACCAATCAGTCAAGAAGTGAGTGGCACCCTTGGAGCACGTGGTGCGTCCTGAAGGGCACGTCATGCAAAAGAAACACAAGAGGCAAGTGGTACCCTTGGAGCACATAGTGCATCCTGAAGGGCACGTCGTGCAAAAGAACAGATGAGGCGAGTGGCACCCTTGGAGCACATAGTGCGTCCTGAAGGGCACGTCACGTTGATGATGATAGAGGGAGAAACCTAGATGGCCCTAAGACGGACAACACATTAAGAAATTTTAAAACAACTTCCCTAATTAAATGTCGCCCAGTTCAGAATCTAAGTTCTAAGTCTGAAACTTCTCTAGGGGTAAAATTTTGTCTAACCTTAAGAAAAATACCTTATAAAAGTAAAATAATAAAATTTAAACTAAAAACCACTTAAGTAATAGTTTTGATCTTCATAAAATTTTTGGGGTAAAATGAAAAGAGTAAGAATTTAATTAAAATCAGTGGATATAAAATGTCGAGAAGAAATTAATTTATTTTAACTTTTGATAATTTCAAATGGTACTAAATTAATAATAAAAGTAAAAAGAAGATAAATTGCACACCTATCTTTTCTAGCTCAAATAAAAAAAGGGGATGAAGGAAATGTAAAAATTAGGAATTTAGGGAAAGGAGGTAACCTAAAGAGGGAAAGAGGGGAACTCATGGTAAAAAGCAAGAAACCAACTTAGGAAAGATTCAACATTTAAAGAAACTTCTAATTTTGCACTGATTTAGCAATTTCTTTTTAGGGAAAGCTTTTAAAACCTGTAAGGGAATCTAGGAACACCTAGGAGTAAATTTAGGAGTAACTCTAGGTGGGTGAGGGAAATGAGACAATAAATAAATTAAAGAAAATAATTATTAGAGGAAAGTGGGGGATGGATGACACTTGTATGAAGGAGAAATTTTAAAAGATTTTATTTAAAACTTAAATTAAATGAGATTTAGGGAAAGATTGGAAGTTGTAAAACTCTATAAAAGAGAGGAAGGAGGAGGAAGAAGGGGATCGGTTGTTAGCGTAACGTTACGCTGCCGGAATAGTGACTTGATTGATTTACTTGTGGGAGTTGGGATTTCCCAGCTCGGAGAGGAGTGGTAGCTCGGCCTTGCGAGGCGGGCTGGGAGCTAGACTTACCATCTGGATAGTGTGTGGCCCCTTTGCAACTCGGGGAGCTAAGGGGGAAGCAGATTAGCCCTAGCATTCGCTGGGAGGTACCGGTGAGGTCTCGACGGTTGGTGAGCGGGAGTTGCAAGGAGCGCGCAGACGTCTCTCGGAGCAGGCGAACAGGCAACGGTATGCTTCTTTGTTGAATGGTAGAATGTTGTAAGTTTTATGATTGGGTCTGCATGTTGATTGTGTAGTAGATTGAATGTAAACTGTGATAGCTAAAATCTTAACTTCTGCATTTGAAGTAAATTAATGATGTAAAAGATCACTTCGGAAAATGTAAACTGTGATAGCTAAAATCTTAACCTCTGCATTTAGTAAATTAATGATGTAAAAGATCACTTCGGCGAATGTAAACTGTGATAGCTAAAATCTTAACATTTTGCATTCAGTAAATTAATGATGTAAAAGATCACTTCGACGAATGTAAACTCTGATAGCTAAAATCTTAACCTCTGCATTCAGTAAATTAATGATGTAAAAGATCACTTCGGTGAATGTAAACTGTGATAGCTAAAATCTTAACATTATGCATTCAGTAAACTAATGATGTAAAAGATCACTTCGGCGAATGTAAACATGTGATAGCTAAAATTTTAACTTCTACATTCAGTGCATTAATGATGTAAAAGTTTGCTATAATCTTGACTTTTACATATCGAGGTTCACCTTATTCAGAAATCTATATCCATACAGTCCCCAAAGATATCGTCTTCGTGACTGTAAGAAACTGATCTACAAACTGCGTCCTTATAATGGCCTTCATTGCATTCTTCAACCATGAGAATCGAGTCTGATGGATTTCAATCCTTCATCGTTAAGGAAGGTAGATGCCAACGATCCCATTAAAGAGATTGAAATTCTATGTCAGGGTATTCCAGAGCTAGCTTGTACACAAATAGAAGTGATCATGGATGTTTGGAATCGTACGAGGTAACAGAAGGAATGTATATTCAATAATGCATGCTTTCTTTCGCTTTGGACTTGTGTTGATACCATGACATTGCCACGGAATATGAATTTCCCAGTATAAATTAATTCAAAGATTTCTTTTTTTTTTTCTGTGCTTTACTTATTTTATTATTATTATTAATTTTAAGAGTTTTTATCTTTGCTGGTTTGGTTTTAATGGGAAGAATGTAGAAAAGTATTAATATATGAAACATTGAATGGATAACAATGTGCACTGGCCGCATCAATATAAAGGAAAAAGACTACGCGAGATTGATTTTAACATAAAAGTAAAAGACAAATTATCTTGTAAATTCTCTGGGATGAGTAATATTAATAAGTCAAGCAACTTAAGTGTGGCATTTTTTCTTTACATCCATGAAGCACACCCTGCAAACCTTTGGCTCAACCTTGAACTAATAGGGATTCCTCCCAAAATTTGAGGTGTCACAGATTTTCTCATAACTTATCTGAAACTTTTATGCTCAGCCATCGCCATTCCAGGAAATCGTGAGAGTTGATCCTTCAATGAATTATTTTGCCAATCGATCTATGGATGTGATAATGCTCTGGACTTTACTCCTTACTCTCTGTTACTGCCCAAAACAGAAACATGAATTGCTTAAGGGATGAAAGCGTATGTTGTGTAATGAATACAATTTTCGCCAGTTTTAATGCATACGATTTTGCTGTGTAAGAGTACAAATTTTGCATGTTTTAATGCATATGATTTTTGCTGTGTAAGAGTACAAATTTTGCCGTATTTAATGCATACAATTTTTTCCTGTGTAAAGAATACAGTTGGCCATTTAAAGATAGCGTTTTGCTGTTTAAGGTTACGCTTTTGCTGTTAGAAATTTTCTTTCATGTCAGCGAATCCACCGGGCCAAGGTTTGGCACTGGCAACAACTCCATCATTACCCGTAACTTCAGTAACACCCCTGTTTTTCTTTTATTGGCAGAATAATTAAGCGACAATTAAATAACAACAATTATTTAAAATAGTTATTGAGCTGGCAGTGAGGTAACGATAGCGAGATAGGATTGGGAAGGCAATTTATTTTTTGACAACATCTCATCTTTTACGCCCTTCACCTTAAATTCTTCGTTATCCATCTTTATTGTTAGACCTGTCATTGGACCGCGAGTTTAGTACTCAACATGTTTACATTAATGAGGCTATTACAGTTAGATAGTGCGCTGTAAACCAATAGCGTTTTTATGGTTTAAAAATTAACGTTCTATGGATAATGGTAGCAATGCTAAAAATATTCGTTGAAATTTTTAAACTTAGATTGGTTATATTAATTAAATTATGATTTTAAAATTGCTGGAATAGATTGTAAGTTTGTTAATTTAAGTTGTGGACTTTCGATTAAACTAGACTTGAATTTAAGAGTGCAATACTGTTATTTAGAATTTAAGGATTAGCCAATTTTGAAGGTCAGACTTACTTAAGTGATGGGCCTTTATGGCTAAGGCAAATGGTACCTTGATGGCATTTTATCATTTAGAATTTATCATGATTGAATTGTAATAAGAGTAAATTGGATTGAACATAGATGGCATTTTGCTTTAGACGTGCCTCGATAGAATGTGACTCCATGTTTAATGAGAAGGGTAATCTTTACTAGTGTAGTCTAGGTGATGGGTTGGGTTGTTGAATAAAGTCGGTTTTGTTTTTTTTACTTGCTTGCGCTTCCCGTCAGGGTGTTGTTGTTATTTTTAAGTAATTCTTGTACTTGGATATATAAACTTTTAATGTGATTGGTTTGCTTGTGTCGGGTAGGATGTAGACACCTTCATGTTCCTCAGAATAGTCGCCAGCCCTGAGACCTTAAATGGTTAAAATCGATG
>JASDQU010736718.1:150364-162908 GCA_032191745.1 Picea mariana | reverse complement strand
TTTAGGGAAAGCTTTTAAAACCTGTAAGGGAATCTAGGGACACCTAGGAGTAAATTTAGGAGTAACTCTAGGTGGGTGAGGGAAATGAGACAATAAATAAATTAAAGAAAATAATTATTGGAGGAAAGTGGGGGATGGATGACACTTGTACGAAGGAGAAATTTTAGAAGATTTTATTTAAAACTTAAATTAAATGAGATTTAGGGAAAGATTGGAAGTTGTAAAACTCTATAAAAGAGAGGAAGGAGGAGGAAGAAGGGGATCGGTTGTTAGCGTAACGTTACGCTGCTGGAATAGTGACGTGATTGATTTACTTGTGGGAGTTGGGATTTCCCAGCTCAGAGAGGAGTGGTAGCTCGGCCTTGCGAGGCGAGCTAAGAGCTAGACTTACCATCTGGATAGTGTGTGACCCTTTTGCGGCTCGGGGGGATAAGGGGGAAGTAGAGTACCCCTAGCGTTGGCTGGGAGGTACCGGTGAGGTCTCGACGGTCGACGAGTGGGAGTTGCACGGAGCGCGCAGACGTCTCTCGGAGCGGCGAACAGGCAATGGTATGCTTCTTCGTTGAATGGTAGAATGTTGTAAGTTTTATGATTGGGTCTGCATGCTGATTGTGTAGTAGATTGAATGTAAACTGTGATAGCTAAAATCTTAACTTCTGCATTTAGTAAATTAATGATGTAAAAGATCACTTTGGAAAATGTAAACTGTGATAGCTAAAATCTTAACCTCTGCATTCAGTAAATTAATGATGTAAAAGATCACTTCGATGAATGTAAACTGTGATAGCTAAAATCTTAACATTTTGCATTCAATAAATTAATGATGTAAAAGATCACTTCGGCGAATGTAAACTGTGATAGCTAAAATCTTAACCTCTGCATTCAGTAAATTAATGATGTAAAAGATCACTTCGGCGAATGTAAACTGTGATAGCTAAAATATTAACATTCTTCATTCAGTAAACTAATGATGTAAAAGATCACTTCGGCGAATGTAAACATGTGATAGCTAAAATTTTAACTTCTGCATTAAGTGAATTAATGATGTAAAAGATTGCTATAATCTTGACTTCTACATATCGAGGTTCACCTTATTCAAAAATCTATATCCATACAGTCCTCAAAGATATCATCGGCGTGACTGTAAGAAACTGATCTACAAACTATATCCTTATAATGGCCTTCATTTCATTCTTCAACCATGAGAATCGAGTCTGATGGGTTTCAATCCTTCATCGTTAAGGAAGCTAGATGCCAACGATCGCAATAAAGAGATTGAAAGTCTATGTCAGGGTATTCCAGAGCTAGCTTGTACAAAAATAGAATTGATCATGGATGTTTGGAATCGTACGAGGTAACAGAAGGAATTTATATTTAGTAATGCATGATTTCTTTCGCTTTGGACTTGTGTTGATACCATGACATTGCCATGGAATATGAATTTCCCAATATAAATTAGTTCAAAGATTTCTTTTTTTTCTGTGCTTTACTTATTTTATTATTATTATTAATTTTAAGAGTTTTTATCTTTGCTGGTTTGGTTTTAATGGGAAGAATGTAGAAAAGTCTTAATATATGAAACATTGCATGGATAACAATGTGCACTGGCCGCATCAATATAAAGGAAAAAGACTATGCGAGCTTGATTTTAACATAAAAGTAAAAGATAAATTATCTTGTAAATTCTCTGGAATGAGTAATATTAATAAGTCAAGCAACTTAAGTGTGGCATTTTTTCTTTACATCCATGAAGCACACCTTGCAAACCTTCGGCTCAACCTTGAACTGATAGGGATTCCTCCCAAAATTTGAGGTGGCATGGATTTGCTCATAACTTATCTGAAACTTTTACGCTCAGCCTTTGCCATTCCAGGAAATCGTGAGAGTTGATCCTTTGATGAATTATTTTGCCAATCGATCTCTGGATGTGATAATTCTCTGGACTCTACTCCTTACTCTCTGTTACTGCCCAAAACAGAAACACGAATTGCCTAAGGGATGACAGCGTATGCTGTGTAAAGAATACAATTTTCGCCAGTTTTAATGCATATGATTTTGCTAGGTAAGAGTACAAATTTTGCATGTTTTAATGCATACAATTTTTGTTGTGTAAGAGTACAAATTTTGCTGGATTTAATGCATACGATTTTTTCCTGTGTAAAGAATACAATTGGTCGTTTAAAGATGACGTTTTTGTTGCTTAAGGTTACACTTTTGCTGTTAGAAAGTTTCTTTCATGTCAGCGAATCCACCGGGCCAAGGTTTGGTACTGGCAACAACTACATCCTTACCCGTAACTTCAGTAACACCCCTGTTTTTTTTTTATTGGCAAAATAATTAAGCGACAGTTGAATAACAACAATTATTTAAAATAGTTATTGAGCTGGCAGTGAGGTAAGGACAGCGAGATAGGATTGGGAAGGCAATTTATTTTTAGACAACATCTCATCTTTTACGCCCTTCGTCTTAAATTTTTCGTTATCCATATTTATTGTTAGACCTGTCATTGGACCGCGAGTTTAGTACTCAGCGTGTTTACATTAATGAGGCTATTACAGTTAGATAGCGCACTGTAAACCAATAGCGTTTTTATGGTTTAAAAATTAACGTTCTATGGATAATGGTAGCAATGCTAAAAATATTTGTTGAAATTTTTAAATTTAGATTGGTTATATTAATTAAATTATGATTTTAAAATTGTTGGAATAGATTGTAAGTTTGTTAATTTAAGTTGTGGACTTTCGATTAAACTAGACTTGAATTTAAGAGTGCAATACTGTTATTTAGAATTTAAGGATTAGCCAATTTTGAAGGTCAGACTTACTTAAGTGATGGGCCTTTATGGCTAAGGCAGATGGTACCTTGATGGCATTTTATCATTTAGAATTTATCATGATTGAATTGTAATAAGAGTAAATTGGATTGGACATAGATGACATTTTTCTTTAGACATGCCTCGATAGAATGTTACTCCATGTTTAATGAGAAGGGTAATCTTTACTAGTGTAGTCTGGGTGACGGGTTGGGTTGTTGAATAAAGTTGTTTTTGTTTTTTTTACTTGCTTGCGCTTCCCGTGAGGGTGTTGTTGTTATTTTTAAGTAATGCTTGTACTTGGCTATATAAACTATTAATGTGCTTGGTCTGCTTGTGTCGGGCGGGATGTAGACACCTCCATGTTCCTCAGAACAGTCGCCAGNAATGAGAAGGGTAATATTTACTAGTGTAGTCTGGGTGACGGGTTGGGTTGTTGAATAAAGTCGTTTTTGTTTTTTTTACTTGCTTGCGCTTCCCGTGAGGGTGTTGTTGTTATTTTTAAGTAATGCTTGTACTTGGCTATATAAAATTTTAATGTGCTTGGTCTGCTTGTGTCGGTGGGATGTAGACACCTCCATGTTCCTCAGAACAATCGCCAGCCCTGAGACCTTAAATGGTTAAAATCGATGGGAACCTGGGCTTGAGCGTTTCTTATGTGTCTTGGAGGTCCTAACCATTGCAGGGTAGGACGGGTGGGTAGTCAGTCTTATTATTTTGTCGGTTGATTGTTGTTCATTGCTGGCAGATGTTGGTGTGCATCTTAGACTCTTATGTTGATATTGCAGTTGCATGTGTCATGATTCGTCATCATGTGGCGGCACAAAGTATAATGTCTTGTCACCCTTGTACACACACACACAAAAAAAAAAAAAAATTCACTTGTTATAAGAGGTTGGTCGTCGTTGACGAACAAGAGGTTCGTTACAGGTAATATGCTCATGCCAGTGTATGGCAAGTTGGGAGTATAGTGAATCATTGCACACAATGTGTTTGAAATAATTCCTAAATAAAAGTTAGTGTCATGAATTACAATAAATGTTCGTTATTCCCATGAAGCCTTGAGATTCTTCAGTGGAATTCATGAAAGTAATCATTCACCATGGTTAGTGGTTTACATATGTGTCTCAATTTATCGGTTATGGAAAAACATTAAGTAGATCAATGGATTTTCAATAAATGGATTTGAATCTTATGTTTTTTTGGGGCATTGCACTTTTTGAAATATATGCCAAATGTGGGAGTGTTATCATTTCCTACAAATTATTTGAAACAATGCCTAATTGAGATGGTGTTTCATGGAATTCAATCATTTTTTTTACTTATTCCTAAAACATTCACTGCCATGAAGCATTGACATTATTTTTTGCAATGCAACTCAAAGGAATGAAATCCAAATCAATCACCATTGTTAGTTTTTTGTTGTGGTCTACCATCTACTGGTACTAGAATAAGGCAAGAAAAATGGTTTCCTTTAACACTATACAATAACACAGAAATAAACACGTTACATGTATCTTGGAAAATGTTTATTCATCCATTGTCCATAATACTTGTATTATTTCCCATGGATCCCTTTGAAAGCTTCCTTGTAATCATTTACATATAATAACACATTTAGTGAGAAGGAATTGTCCACATAGTTGAGATACAAGAAGGAACACAAGCATGGGTTGATCATATGGTTCATTGTCCATGCAAGAAATGTGGATGTAGAATTATACACAAGCAACAAAAATATATGAATAACCGTGAGGATAATTTTCACATGGATGGAGGGAACTATTGTTATGAATTGGTATTGCTTATTAATCAATTTTTCTATTTGTTTAAATAAAAATTGTAGGGAAATATTGTTTTGATGTTTTTTTCTAATTTGATTGAAAATAAATAAACTAGGGTCCCTATTACAATGTCGAACATCCCATTTATGGAAGATGAGAGTAGCATAAAAGAATAATTGTCAATAGGTGGTGAGTATGGAACTAAGAGACATGAATCCATGAAGCTCAAATAATAGAGGATGCATACAACAAAATAAACAATGGATGTTTAAAATAAACCCTAACCACTACTTTATGGTTGATGATGATCAACGATAATAAATTGAAACACTTCTTGAGAAGAAGGAATGAACACCCTTATTTATATGTGTAAGGGAACATACAATTATTCACTTAATTTTCATCCAAACTCATATTGTTGGACAACTTGAAGGGGGGCCATGGATGGATAAACTTAAACTTCATGGAACTTCCATGTAATTAGAAAATCATTTTTATATTATTTATAATATTTATTAGTGTAGTTTTTTAATATGGGTAAAATATCTAGCGCATTGATTAGTGAATCTTGTATAAGGTGTCGACAAACAATTTTTTTTCATGATACATTAAGTTATTTCATTCAAATATTTAGGTGTCTTGGGCCTCAACTTCAAAAAGTTTTTAAGAGACATCCATCTTCATTTTCCATAATTTCTCCTTTATCCTTCCTATAGTTACACCATTATTGTCATATATTGCCTTATTTCACCTATATCTGATCATCTGAACTTCACAAGGCATAATAATGCTAAAAATATGAATTTTCCATCCATTGATAATTATTTAGAACATATGGGTTTGTTTCCTAACCTAGATTTTGAGGATGTGGCAAGACTCAATGACCTTCAAGTTTCTTGTGGCTTTCTAATGCAACAAAACAATTGACTAGCTACCAGAATTTTGTAGGTGACAGTTTCTAGAGGCCAACTTTCCATGTCATTTCCAAGCAGATGAAGATGAATCTTGAAATTCTAAAACATGGGTTTTATGCAGAGTGATCCCATTTAGGAAAATTGCAATTAGATTTCCCAGAGAATGTACAAATTGGGAGATACAACCATTTCTTCGAAATGTAATTTCCCATATTTTTATGTGCGATCGATTTTGATAAATAAATGTGTTCATGTAATCCTTCATTCATTGAGATGGTTGCAAACTGATTTGGAGAAAATGGGCATGTGAATCGTGATCTATGGCTTCATATCATGGTGAGTTTCCTCTTGGATTCGAGAAAATCATCTAAAAAACCCTCAGTCAATGCCTTGGTCAACTCGGGTATCTATAGGAAAATATATAACAACAAAAGTAAGGATTCAAACTACTCATCAAGTCAAGGAAGAAATTGATCAATCTTAGAATGACCCAACTAAAATAGGAGTTAGTTTATTGTGTCATCACACTTTAAGAGGGATTTGAGCTTAAGTGGTTACATTGTTTTTTTTGGATAAATGAATCAAAGATAGACTATGAGGGGGATCTGAATTTCACACAGGAAAATTTGAACATAAGAATGTAGTTGTTTTTTATTAATAGAAGTGACATGAATTTCTCCATTTTCTAGTCTTTCTGTGCATGTTCTAGGCCTGGAAGGCCCTCTTGCTATGGTTCATGTTACATTTGTAAATATGTGTGCATATCTTTGTTTTCATTGTGCATCCTTCAACAATGAATAATTGTCTTTACTTTCTTTACTTTTTGTCATATATCTTTACATTGTTTCTATTTTTATATTGCAACAACCATTCCTTTTTTATAAAATAGAATTTACTTTAAATCAAGTCTAATATTTCTTGTTAGTAAGGATTGGAGTGGTATGCAGAGTATTGCTACAATCCCTTTCAACCATAAGAGTTGAACAACGACACTACAACCTACACTTCTATCCAAGGAGACCCCAATGGATATTAATGAGCTAACTAGACTTGATACAATTCCTTTCCATTTGATTTACATGAGTAGTCTTTATTTTTTATGCATGAATGTTAAGATTTTTTCTCAATCATTAAACTTCACAAGCAAAGGAAGTATTGTTGTGAGAGCCATATGATGCATGAGATCTCATAGCCTTTCTTTCTACCTATGAATTTGTGGTAGCCTTATATTGAGAAGAATACTTATTTTTTTCCTTTGAAGTTGTTTTGCTAGTGCATGAATTAGAATAGATATTAGAAAAGGCTATGATCCTACATTTACTTTGCATGCACCTCACAAGCTTACGCTCCCAGATTGATAATAAAATTTAGCAGAAATTAGAAACCTAATTTGATTGATATTTTTTGGCATCATTGTCGAGGAGATGCTAAAGGGATTAGGGCATTGGTAGTTTAGTTCTTTCATTTTCTGCATTTGATTTTTGTTGCGCCAAAATTTAGGAATTGGAGGAGGAGAAATGGTAAGACGAGAGGTAAGAACCTACACATTCAGTTTAGTGAGTTTCTCTAAGACCTCATCTTGTTGGACCAATGTGTTTCCTTTATGTAAGCATGTTTTTATTTATGTAAAGATTAATTCATGTTAAAAGATAACTTGGTGAAATCAACGCCTTAATCGCATGAGGAGTTCAAGTACTTGAAGTATTTTTGCATTTAATTTTATTTCATTTCTTCAATAGATTAAGTTTCAATTATTTTTAAATGTTGCAAAATCCCCCCATACACTAATCCATTCATGAGCATAACCTCTAGAAAAACTAGAAGAACCTAAGAATACTCAAGAATTTGTTGAGAAAGAGAGGATATGTTGCTACAGGTATTTTCTCAAATCCCTATCCAAAGTTCAGAGTCATTACTAGGGGTAAATTTTCACCTCATGAAGTAGTCAAAGAAAAAATGATCCATGAACAAATCCCACAAGAGAAGGACTTAGAAGTTTCTTCTAGTCCTTGTCAGAAAAAAGACAAAAACAATGGTTCATGGACAATCTCTGATGAGGAGCAGATACTAGAGATAGAAATTGAAGAGTTGCTTGGATGCTTATCACTATACCCCTTGCGTACTCAGGAATATGATGATCAATTTTATGAAGAACTTCATGACATGATAGCTACAGAAAATCAAGGAAACAAGGATTATATTGAATTTTGGTTTCAATCAATCAACAATCTACAAAATCACTCCATCTTTCAACATTTCTTAGCACTATCTCTACTAGAGCTGTCAACCTCTCACATCTAGATAATCATCCAGGTACATTTTTCATATTTGGATATTATTTTAACTGAGATATTTTTATATGAATGGATGCATTGAAAGTATTACTACACTAGAAAGAGGTTTTTATTCTTTCATTAGGGTAGGGTATCATAGAAAAATAAAATTAATAAAATAGTAAAGATAAAAATAAGTCCAATTATGAAAACCGGGTTACTAGCACAACTGGACATGAGTTTTTCTTGAAAACCAGGCAACTAACAGGAAAAATTCTTAGTAAAGTTCTACATTTGGTTCAATATTGTGTTATGGTTCTTCAAAACCATTTTTTTTCTCATGTCAGATGATGTGGGATTCCTTAAGGCCCGCCTTTTGACAAATCTCATCCCATCGACTCCAACACATCATCTGGGATTGACATTAGATATGTTTATAAGTACCTTGGGACTTGCATACATCAATGGAAAACCTACTCACTTTCAACAATGTGAATTCATCAAGGTATGTTGATTGAAATATCTTGCAGGTGACTCAAGTACAACACATCCATTCATTCCTATCAGGATGTACTTAGGTACTTTGACACCCATTTTCATCACTGGTCAGTTGTCTCACATTGGTTAATGATTTACATTATTGATCGGTAATCTAATGAATTCTTTCTATGTTTGAATTCAAGTAAATCCATTCAGATAAATTTAAGTTTACCAATAGGGTTTATATGTGAAGATTATATGGTTTATGGTATCAACAACAACTAGCAACAATTTATTTTCTTGTTCTGAATTTTCTTGTAGCATGATCCAATATAAAACTGAAATTTAGTCTTACCCCAATTCTTCCAATGCAAACCAATTAATCTTTGAGCAGCAGTAGCAACATCAGTTCACAATGACTTCAATATGTTGATTTGACATAGAAAATTCCATCTAGATCAGAATTGCTATCTACTCCGCCATGCATCTATTGTAACTATTTTTATGCTTTGTTACCTGGAAGTATAAATGACATAAATGTTGGCATGGATGAGAATGGTTCTATATATGGAGGAAGTACATAAATTAATAATTCATTGTTGCAACGAATTTATTTTTATTGCCTCCTTCATCTCATTTTGTCTTAGTTTCAGTGGAGAGTATTTGTGTCGGTATTATTAGAAAAATGGTTGCTCGTGTGATGACTTTCTTTGTTCAACATGTTGCTCTTGTAAAGCCTCTTTCAAAAGTATGAAAATTCTAGCTTCCATAGCAATTTTAGAGAAATAATTTTTTTCATCATTATTTCTAAGGGAGGATTCACATTTGTTTGCTTATTAACAATGGATAAGATTGCTAGGGATAGATAATACAAGGCTCATATTATAACTTAAATTTTTGCAGTCAGAAGATCATGATTGTACAAATTCTGATTCATGTGAAATCTATAGAAATAAGAAAGTGATAAAGAGAGACCAAAAATGATGAAAACTCAACTCTATGATCATAGGTATTTTCCACACCAATTTGTCACTTTGAATACCCTCCATACAAACCATTTTATTGCAAGAGATTCACATATTTTCTCTCAGCATCTTCATATTTCTTATAGCATGACAGTGTATCGAGCATGCTTTCCAACTACAAGAAATTTCCATCCTTACATCATGCACTCTTTCATTTGGTGTCCATCATATTTCTCTTCACTATGCATCCAAGAGTTAATTTCTTTCTCTTAGGTTGTCAGACATCCAAAGGAGGTAAATTTGGGTAAGAAAGCTCTAACTTCAAGTAGTCATCTTATATGGAAATTCATGCTCATAATCCTTTTTAAGTTGCCACTTTCTGTCACCCATTCCACAATCCATTATTCCACCCTTTTTTCACTCTATATTCCCTTGCACACTTACCATCACTTATTACCCTTGTCCTTAATAAACTTTGAAGAGCGAAAGGGAAAACACCCTTCCTATTCAAGTGTCTTGTACTATCATAATTTCTGGTTTTCAAATTTTTTTTACTTGGCATATAAAAGGATATCATTTCAAAAAAAGGAAAACCACCTACCTATAATCTAAATCCATCATATTGCATACCTACATCTTGTTCTCCTCTCTCCTTTTGCCAAAAGAAAAAAAAAAAACAGAAAGAAAAGAAAAAAAGAGACAAGAAAATATATAATAAAAAAAAGAGAGAAGGTATGTATAAGAAAAGAAAAAAAAAGAGGAAATAAATAAAGGTTCTGAAAAGAAAGAAGGAAGCAGAAATTAAGAAGACAAGGAGTCATGAGTTATACAATAATCAAAGGCATGCAATATACCCGACCAATATCTCACTAGTATCCTCGTTGCATGAGGACATGCGAGACCTTGAGTGTGGGGGAATGTTGGGCCTCGAGTTCAACAAGTTTTTAAGAGACATTCATCTTCATTTTCCATAATTTCTCCTTTATCCTTCCTATAGTTACACCTTTATTGTCATATATTTCCTTATTTCACTTATATCCGATCATTCGAACTTCACAAGGCATAATAATGCTAAAAAGTTGAATATTCCATATATTGGTGATTATTTAGAGAATATGAGTTTGTTTCATAACCTGTGTCTTCAGGGTGTGGCAGGACTCAATGATCTTCAAGTTTCACATAGATTTCCAGTGAAACAAAACCATTGACTAGCTACTGGAATTCTGTAGGTGACAGTTTCTGGGGGGCAACTTGCCACATCATTTTTGAGTAGATGAAGATAAATCTCAAATTTCTAAAAAGTGGATTTTTTTGCAAAGTGAGCCCATTTAGGAGTATTGTGAGAATATTTCCAAGATATTGCATGATTTGGGAGATACAGTTGTTTCTTCACAAAGGAATTTCCTATATTTTTATGTGCGACCAATTTTCATAAATAAATGTGTTCCTATAATCCTTCATTCATTGAGATGGTTGCAGACTGATCTGGAGGAAATGTGAAAGCGTATCGTGATCTATGCCTTCATACTATGGTGATTTTCCTCATGGATTATAGAAAATTAGCTCATAAACCCTCAATCAATGCCTTGGTCAACTCGGGTATCTGCATAAAAATATATAGCAGCAAAAGCAAAGATTTGAACTGTTCATCAAATTGAGGAGAAAATCGCTCAATCCTAGAATGACCCAACTGAAATAGGAATTATCTTATTGTGTCATCACTCTTTAAGAGATATTTGAGCTTAAGTGGTTACATTTTTCTTTTGTATAAATGAATCAAAGATAGAATGTGAGGGGGATCCAAATGTCACACAACAAACTTTGAATAAAAGACTGTAACAATTCTTGATTAATAAAAGTGATATGATTTTCTTTGTTTTCTAGTCTTTATTGTGCATGTGTCAGGCCTAGAGGGCCCACTTGCTCTAGTGCATGTTAAATTTGTAAATATTTGTGCACATCATTGTTTTCACTATGCATCCTTCAACAATGAATACTTGTCTTTACTTTCTTTAATTTATGTCATATATCTGTACATTGTTTCTTTGTTTATATTGCACCAAGCATTCCTTTTTATAAAATAGAATTTACTTTAAATCAAGTCTAATTTTTCTTGTTAGTAAGGATTGGAGTGGTCTGCAATGTAGTGTTGCAAGCCCTTTCGACCATAAGAGTTGAACAGAGACAATATAACCTACGTTTCTACCCAAGGAGACCCCAATGGATGTTAATGAATTAACTAGACTTGATACAATTGCTTTCCATTTGATTTAAATGAATAATAATTTTTTTTTTTTATATGTGAATGTGAAGTTTCTTTCTCAATCATTAAACTCCACAAGCGAACATAATACTGTTGTGAGAGCCATCTGATGCATGAGATCTCACAACTTGTCTTTCTACCTATAAAGTTGTGGTAGCCTTAGATTGAGAAGAATAGTTCTTTTTTTTTTTGCTTTGAAGTGGTTTTTCTAGTGTGTGAATTATGATAGATCTTAGAATAAGCTCTAATCCTACATATATTTGTCATGCATCTCACAAGCTTATGCTCTCAGAATGTTAATAAAATATAGCATAAATTAGATACCTAATTTCACTGAAAATGTGCATGCATGTTTTTCTAAGAGAGATTAAGCTAAAATAATATATTTGTATAGTTAAAGAAGGAACCATTATGCATATTCATGTTGGAGAAAAATAGTCTATAAAACTCTACCAACTTTAAGAAAGTTATTTCGATAATTATAATTATAGACATTTTCTCTCGAGGAAAGATCATTTATGAATATATGAAAAGAAAAGATTCAATGGAAATAAATAATTGACAAGTAAAATACAAATAATGGCAAACTACTTAGAACAAAATATAAGGTGAGAAACATTTTAATTATACACACAACATAAATTATTTATTTTAATGATTTTTTTAAATTTATATTTATAATGTCACATATGTTTTTCTTACACGGCATATTCTTCCACTCTTCTTTATGAAATGAGAGAATATTTTGACTTCTACAAATTAGAGTACTATGAGGATTTACTAGGATCTCACATCCTTGACACTATGCACATAAAATAAAAATGGGGAAGTTTGTTCACGGAAGTATGTCCACGATGTTTGATGTATGTAATTAAGAGAAAAAAAAAGAAAAAGTTAAAAAGAGCTTAAGAATACAAATGTAACTATGCAGCTATGATCACATATATCTCATATATTTTCAAGTTATTTTAGTTGCAAGTCAAGTTTATATATATACAGCTATGATCACATATATCTCATATATTTTAAAGTTATTTTAGTTGTAGCTCAAGT
>JASDQU010736718.1:71310-85308 GCA_032191745.1 Picea mariana | reverse complement strand
ATAAATGTTGCATATGAGTGCAATGCAACCTATATTTCATACTTTTCATAAATGAGAATCTCGAAAGTTAACAAAGCACTCAATTTAAGATCTTTTGTTCCTCTAGTGGATTTCTTTCTAAAAGTTATGACAATTTTGTTTGGAATTTTATGAGAAGGTAATCTCTTCATCCTTTGAATGCACACATAATACTAGAAGGGTATTTTCAAAAGTGGAGAAGACATCCTTGTCAACGAAAGAGAACACTTAAGGGAGTACTTCATGACATATTTCCTCAATTTTCTTCTTTTTCCTTAAGTTGTTAAAAAAGATGCATTCGTGCTTTATCATTACCTATCTATTTTAAGACCATTGTTTCACAAGGATGATTGATTAAGTGATATTTTCAATAAAAATTGAAACTGAATGTTAATTCCAGACTATTTTATTCGTAGCTAATAATTTTTTGTCAAATAAGTCATGAATAATGTATGCATTGTTCAACTTTTGACATTTTCCCCAAATTTTCTATTTGTAAGCATGAATAAAAATCTAGTTTTTAGTTTGTTTTTAGCAGTTGTTCGCAACCCTCTCAACAACCCTCCTTATTTTTTTTAGCGTCTCACATTGTGTGCATGAGGGCATGCAAAACCTCAGGCACGGGGGAGTGGTTGTTGGGACCTTCAAATTATTTTTCAGCTTCTGTCAGCAAGTCCAAATCAACATGTTCAGTGCCAAAATTTGATAGTCATTTCGAGAATTCCAGTATCAGTACCAAATTTATGCATTAGTTATAACCTATAAAATTATGGTACGAGTGATAAATTCCTGCACCAGTTTCAGTACCAAGTAGTTCTCAGTTTCAACCAACATATTTTACACAGTTTTTGTTGCAGCCCACAATACACATAAGGTTATTCTGGTACATGTCAACAAATTTAAGACATATAGTCTAATCCGGTACCGATATTGTTGAGCATTGATTGTAAGAATTTTCTACAGCCTGAAACTCAGATTATTCCAGTCACACTGTGAGGTCTACAAATTCTAGTTTAAAGCTAATAAATATTTGTTTTGGTACTGACCTGTTTGGTACAAGTTAATAATCCAGTACTGGTGCCAAAGTAATGTGATCACTATCCTGTACTTGATGCTGTCATTATTTGTGAAAGATCACTTCAGGTAATTGGAGGTATGAGCTGATTTATCATATTCTTTCTATTAAGAATCATTTAAATTAGGTGCTGAATTGTTTTTACTCTTATGTACACTTCCCATTCTAAATTTTCATACCTACTATTACATGCATCACCATTACTAAGTGAAACTTCCACATCCATCTTCATCTTGCCCGATATGTATACAAGTGCATATGCCTTATTATTACCTCATCATTTTGTAAAGTGAATTTCATTGTTAATGATTGAGATTATCCATTGGGGAAGGTTGACATCATTATGTTTTATACTAGCCTAGTTGATTTAACAAATTCTTATCCAATAAGTTTTATTTTTAAGTTTCTCTTGGGAGGTATTGATGAAAGACCTCATGTGGTGGATTGCTCCTGGAAAACCTTAATGGACTTTCATGAGAATCCTAACAAGATTAACTAGAGGGGACTCTTAGTCATTATCTGAGATCACTATGAAGCAATCACTATTAAAATCAAGGCTAGGAGATGAACTTTATATGTCTTGGATGATGCCCTTAAGAACCTTCCAATATCGACTTTAGGGTTCTATATTTTAAAATAAATGGGTTTTCATGAAAGTAAGACCCTTGGTGTAGGAAATTCACTCTACCTGAGCAAGAAAATCTTTATCTATATACTTGGAAGATAAACAAGTTAATCAACTTAAGAATGTAACATTTTGTATATTTCATTTTCCCTATGGTATTGTAACCATAATTATGTCACTTTTATTCTAATGAGGTAATAAAGGTAAGCAATCTATTGACTAAAACCGCTTATGTACCTGTCTTGAAATTTTGAAGACCATTGTTGCATGAGGACATGCAATACATTGGGCATGGGGGAATGTTGGGTCTCCCTTTTGATATCTATAGCCACCTCATTTTTGCCTTCCATATTGATCATTTTTCCATGGGTGCATGAATAATTCACCTATTATCCTCATTGTTACACCCCTTAGCCACTTATATATGTACATGAGGTAATAAACATTTAGTCATGATTTTTGTGGTTTAATAATAGTTAGAAATAAATAATTATATGCTCTAAGTTCCCTGATTAACTTGTTGTGAATATATCAATTTAGATATAATCTTAAGATAGTTCCACGCCATTCGGTACCTGCATTCATCCGGTACATGTGCTCATCTGGTACCAGAATGTTCCAAAAAACCATCCGGTACCTATCCAATACCGAAATCCTACAAGCATCTGGTACCAGATTTTCGTCTTCATTTTCGAAACAAGGATTTTCAGCTGATAGATAATTTTCAAAGTTTTCTAAATAAATTAGGCCACGACGATTTGTTGGAGTTTTGCAAGCATTATCTTTTTGGTTGGATTTGGAAAAGATCTTCATGACTAATTTAGGGAAGTAATTGCATTTCTTTTGGTTATGTTGTTTCATAAAAAATGTCTTTTATTTTGATCTTTTGTTACCAAATATTGTTTTGGAACAACTGGATACCTTTTTCTATTACTCTCCTAAAATTTGTTTTTCTGAAGATTACTTTCTAACCTTTATTAGTTTTACTCTACTATTTTTCTCAATTGTTTTCCTTGAAGAAATTTACAGTTTAGGTAATTATTAATAATGAAAAACTAAAAAAAGAAAAGAGTTCAATTAATCAAACCCAAGACTTTTTGTCACAACCAATCATTTTCAAGAGATTTCATTTTCATTCTTTATACAAAATTTCAGATCATTTATTATAAGCAGTAACTCATAACTGTTGGAGTTACTTCACACACACCTAGGATTTTTTTTTCCTAAGGTTTTTGCTTGTTTATTAGTCATAATTAGTCATTATTGAGTCTCCTATATTTTAGGGGAGAATATTCCACCTGGAGAATATTCTCTTCAGTTGACACTTTAGTTTGACTAGTTGAGTTGAGTCTAGATGCTGCACTGGTTTTGTCACCATGCAACATTGGGATAATCACCATGATAATGTGCACGTGCCTTAGGATCATCACTAGACTGGCCCATTACCCTTGATTCCTTGATATACTCCTCACTACACTTTGTTTAGTTAGTTAACTAAAGATTGGTTGACTAGTTAACTCAGCTAGGTGGCAGTTCACTCCCGTAACTGCCCGAGAGACTAGACTAGGTGGCAATTCACTCCCGTAACTGCTGGTGTGTGTCCAGATCACTCTAGACCACCACTATGGTGCATTGGTTCTCCTCCAGTGCGCATTGATTGAGTCATACAGAGTATATCTTGTGTAAATTATTCATTATTCATTACGGTTTATGAGAATTCTTCCATTCTTTCTCTCCTTCTTCTTCTTTCTTAATTTCCTTCTGCAAGTGTGTGTAGCATTTTCTAGCTAAATATATTATGTGCAGGTTCAACACATTTACATGGTATCAAAGCCGACGGACTGCTAAGCAAAAACTACATCAATTCTTTTTGCAGGTACAAAAGATTGAAGACAACAGAAAGATTGATTTCCAAAAAGAATTAATTCTTACACCTTACAACTACTTTGCATGGAAGGAGAGAATAATGATTCATCTCTGAACTAGAGGATTGTACAGGTTAACCTTGAATACAGATACAAAACTGACATCAGCCATAGAAAAATCCAAGTACTTAAATCGAATGGATGAAGCACTCGAAACAATTTGCAGTCTTCTTTCTCCTGATCTCCTTTTTCACATATCTTCCTGTAAGACTCCCAGTGAAGCCTGGAACACCTTGGAAGTGCTCTTTGGAAAACAAGATGAGATGAGGGGACACATGCCAGAGGTGTAATTGCTCACATTGGATCCAAAAAGCTTCGAAAATATCCAAGATTTCTTTACAAAATTCAAGGATTTACTATCGCAACTCAAAGCTTGCGGGGTTGATAAATCTAAAGAGGAGAAACAAATGGTTCTCACCATTCTCTCCAAACTTGGTCCTGAATTCTCTGTGTTTGTATCAACATTCCATTCAGTTATATTCACCTCTGGATCCACATGGAAGATTTCTTCTCTTGAGGACTTTATCGAATCCCTAACACAAGAGCAAACCAAGCTCATCAACATGGGAAAAATCAAAGGCCCAAAGGTGCATGCACTTACTGTGCAAGATGGCAGCCATCAATATAAAAATTATAAAGATAAAGGCAAAAGGAAAGGTCATGCATATCCAAATAAAGAAGGGTACTTAAAACCCTTCACCAATGCTTCCGGATCCAAAGGTGGAAAGGGAAGAAAAGGGGAGAAATGCACGTACTATAAGAAAGGATTCCATCCAGAATCCACATGCATTCCAAAACAAATGGATCTAATGTCTCAAATAATTCAGAAAAAAAACTTTGGAGATCGCATCCCTAAGGGTTCCAAGAAGAAGAAGCCAAAATATTAGAATCCCAAGAAAGGAAATTCTAGCCATGCCTTGATTGCCATCAAATCCTCTCCCGATGCTTGGATCGTAGACTCAAGAGCATCACATCACATGGCTGCCTCAAAAGAAGTCTATTCTTCATTGGATGCATGCAAAGGTCCTCCTATTCTGATGGGGGACAACTCTTCAGTCGAAGTCTCCGGAAAATGAAGGATTGAACTCACCAACGGAAGCTTCGAGAATGTGTTGCATGTTCCCAAACATTTCGTCAACCTTCTCTCCGTGTATTAGATGACAAATTTCAGCACCGAAAACAAAGTCATAGTCACACCAAATGAAATGGACATCTATGACATGAAAACCAACTCCAGGGTTGCTACCGGTGAGGTAAATCATCAGTCTAGATTGTATACATTTTCATAATTTAATGAACCAGATTCTGCTTTACTACTTACTCATGCTGATGAAAGTAGTAGGATATGGAACAAAAGGTTTGGACATTTGAATTTAATATATATGAAACAACTTAGCAAGCAAATATTGGTTGATGGTGTACCAAACATCCATTTCTCCAAGGGAGTATGTGAGGGATCTGTTCTTGGAAAACACCCTTAAGAGAAATTTGACAAAGGAAAGTCTCATATAGCTTCCGCGCCTTTAGATCTGATCCATAGTGACCTCATGGGTCATTTTACGCATCCATCTATCAACAAAGTGAGGTTTGTTCTCATTTTTGTTGACGATTTCTCACGTTTTACATGGATTTACTTTCTCAGGCAAAAATCCGAGGTCTTTCAACACCTCAAAGATTTCAAAGTCTTGGTTTAGACACAGTTCGGAAAGAAAATCAAATTTCTCCAAACTGATAATGAGAGAGAGTATGTAAATAATGAGATCCATAATCTTTTCCATGAGGCAGGGATTCAGTTGCAACACATAGCTCCCTATACTTTGCAGTAAAGCGGAGTTGCTGAGCGGAAAAACAGATCTCTAAAGGAGATAACATCTTGCATGCCGCATGCAAAAGTCACTACCACATAGACTATGGGTTGAAGTACTTAATTGTGCAACATACATCCAAAGCAGATCTCCCCATAGATCTGTCAAGGATAAGGACCCCTACGAGGCTTGGAGTGGCCTCAAACCGGAAGTGACCCACTTTCGCATTTTCGGTTCACGTGCATGGGCTCAGATTCCCTCTGAAAAGAGGAAGGCACTTGATCCACAGAGCACCGAGTGTATTCTTTTTGGATACCACAACGGTGTGAAGGGATATATGCCTATTGATCTTTCCTTGGACCGACTCATCTTTGAGCGTACTGTCCAATTTGAGGAAAGTGTCTCGCATGTACCTCAACAGCCGCATATAGACACATTCATTCTTCCACCTGTCTGAGATGATGAGCATGCACATGCCGACTCTTCTTCATATGAGAGTTTTGATTTAGAGGACTCAGATGATTCAGATACTGAGTTAGTGCAGTCAGATGTAGGGTCAGAGCATCCAGATGCAGTTGCAGAGCCAGAGCAGAGACCCAAGTGGGCACAAACTACTCTTTCATATGTATAGGATCTCGTTGGTGATCCAGCCAATACTAGGAGGACTCGATCTGATTTCAAGGAGCCTCCTGTTGCACTCACTACCACTGAACCATTGCCCTCCATACATCTTTTCTTGGTTCAGTCTTCAGATCCACAGTCTTATGGCGAGGCTACTGAAAATCCCTTTTGGGAATTCGCCATGTAGGAGGAGTACAACTCCCTCCTCAAGAACCAGACTTGGGATATGGTTCCCCTCCCTTATGGGAGGAATTTTTTCAGATGAAGATGGGTCTACAGGACCATGAGCGCAGCAGATGGACATATTAGCATATACAAAGTTAGGCTTGTTGCCAAAGGCTTTCAGTAGGTGCATGGCATTAAATATGATGAGACCTTCGCTCTAGTAGCGAAGATGGATTCCATATGATTGGCCCTTGCCATTGCAGCAACCAAGAGATGGGAAGTCCATCAAATGGACGTGAAGAATGCATTTCTTCATGATGATCTCTCTGAGGATATCTATATGGAGCAGCCCCAGGGATTTATGCAGGACTCATATCTGGTATGTTGACTGAAGAAGTGCCTTTATGGCCTCAAGCAGGGTTTGAGGGCATGGTATGCCAAGATGGACTCCTACCTGTTGTCACAGAACTTTGTACGTTGCAAATCAAACCCGAATGTCTAAATGCTCAAGACGGTTGATTCACTTCTACTCTTAGTTCTGTATGTTGATGATTTGATGATCATCAATTGCTTGACTTCAACAATTGTTGCAGTCAAGAGGATTCTACATGACAGTTTTTTGATGATGGACATGGGTCCGCTACACTTCTTCCTTGGACTTGAGATCAGTCAGCATGCATCAGGCATCAAACAGTCTCAAGCCAAGTATGCACAAGATCTCTTTGAGAGATTTCACATGACAGACTATAAGTCTTCTCCGACTCCTTTCCTATCAGGGGTCAAACTTGAGGATGGCGGGGACACTCCATTGGTTGATAGCACATTGTACAGACAACTAGTGGGGAGCTTGTTGTATCTCACACATTCCAGACCAGACCTCTCCTATGCAGTTGGCGCAGTTTCCAGGTTCATGCAGGAGCCGCATGAGCTACATTGGAAGGCTTCAAAGCATATCCTTCGATACACACAGGGCACCATCACCTTTGGGATTCATTATGCAAGAGACTCTACATTAGATCTCATCGGGTTTACTGATACTGACTGGGTTGGTGATAGCATTGATCGCAAGTTCACATCTGGTTACTCACTTAGTCTTAGTTCCTGACCTATCTATTGGTCGAGAAAGAAGCAAGCTGCCATTGCTCTATCTTCAGCCGAGGTAGAGTACAAAGCGGTAGTTAACATAACCATTCAGGTTATGTGACTACAACATGTTCTCACTGAGTTGGGAATTCAGTTTCATAGGTCGATCGTCATCTGGTGTGACAACCAGAGCACTATGAAGTTCTGTAGATATCCAGTTCATAGGCAGCGGACGAAGCACATCAAGATCCACATGCACTACATCCGAGACTTATTACACAAGAGGATCATCAACCTACAATTCAGTCCTTTAGCAAAATATGCGACATACATCTTCACCAAGACCTTCACTGAGCAGAAGTTCCATTCTCTGCGAAGTTGTCTTGGAGTGAAGGACACAATTGCCTAGCAACTGTAGTTATTCTTTTTACATACATTGTACCTTGAGNCCATTGCTCTATCTTCAGTCGAGGTAGAGTACAAAGCGGTAGTTAACATAACCATTCAGGTTATGTGGCTACAACATGTTCTCACTGAGTTGGGAATTCAGTTTCATAGGTCGATCGTCATTTGGTCTGACAACCAGAGCACTATGAAGTTCTGTAGAGATCCAGTTCATAGGCAGCGGACGAAGCACATCGAGATCCACATGCACTACATCCGAGACTTATTACACGAGAGGATCATCAACCTACAATTCAGTCCTTTAGAAAAATATGCGACATACATCTTCACCAAGACCTTCACTGAGCAGAAGTTCCATTCTCTGTGAAGTTGTCTTGAAGTGAAGGACACAATTGCCTAGTAACTGTAGTTATTCTTTTTACATACATTGTACCTTGAGGGGGGGGGTTTCCCCATTTCCTCACTTTATTTTCAGTGTATCTTTTGTATTTATGTACCTAACATGGCCTCGTTGCCGAGACCAATTCTTTATTTTCACCATAGTGATGTTTAGGGGGGTGTTGGAGTTACTTCAAACACACCTAGGATTTCTTTTTCCTAAGGTTTTTCCTTGTTTATTAGTCATAATTAGTCATTATCCAGTCTCCTATATTTTAGAGAGAATATTCCACGTGGAGAATATTCTCTTCAGTTGACACTTCAGTTTGACTAGTTGAGTTGAGTCTAGATGTTGCATTGGTTTTGTCACCATGCAACATTGTGTTCATCACCATGCTAATGCGCACTTGCCTTGGGATCATCACCATACTAACACATTACCCTTGATTCCTCGATATACTCCTCACTACACTTTGTTCAGTCAGTTAACTGGAGATTGGTTGACTAGTTAACTCAGCTAAGTGGCAGTTCACTCCCGTAACTGCCTGAAAGACTAGACTAGGTGGCAATTCACTTACTGTTGGTGTGTGTCTAGATCATTCTAGACCACCACTATGGCGCATTGGTTCTCCTCCAATGCGCATTGATTGAGTCATACAGAGTATATCTTGTGTAAATTATTCATTATTCATTACGGTCAATGAGAATTCTTCCATTCTTTCTCTCCTTCTTCTTCTTTCTTAATTTCTCTTTGCAAATGTGTGTAGTATTTTCTAGCTAGATCTATTTTGTGCAGGTTCGACACATTTACAATAGCTATGTATTTGATTATACTATGAGATTACATAAAGTTAAAAGTCCATATTATGAGGCCCATAGGCAACTAGTATAACCCGTTCAATGAGATTTATGTGGTGAGGATTGTTTTCAGTAGTGTTTGGAAAAACCACAACGTTATTAATGGATTGTCGACGTTTTAGATCCATATTAGGATCCATCTTCAGGACAAGAAGCCTGGATTAAAAATCGAAGAGAAACGCTTAATATAAATACTAAAGGAGAGAAAAATAAACCTTAAGGGTTGGCTAGAACCCTAATTTATTAATTAGTTTGAGTTTTAGTTTAAATTGTTTTTTAAGTTTTAATTTATTTCAAAATTTTTCCTTTTTTCAAATTAATATTCTTAGTGTTGTTTTGATTCTAAGGATTTGGATTTAAAAGTTTTGGTGTTTTTAGGTTTAATCAAGATTAATTATTATCACCTATAATTTTGTATGTTGTTTTCTAGTTTAGGGTTTACTTTTTCTCTTTCTTTAATTTTTTTTATTTTTAATGTTGTTTTATAATTGGGGTTTTAAAAGCTAAGTGGTTATAATTTTGTGTGTTGTTTATTAGTTTGGGGTTTACTTTTTCTCTTTCTTTTAAATTTTTTTATTTTTAATGTTGTTTTATAATTAGGGTTTTAAAAGCTAAGTAGTTAAAGTGATTTACATAAAAAGTTTTATATGTTTTGAGGGTTAAATTAATGCATATTTTAATGGTTTGTTAACCTAGTGTTAGAAGACTAGAAATTTTTAGTTTTTTAGAATCAAAGTGTTTTTAACTTGAAATTAGGGTTTTTTTTATATTATAGGGTTAATTACTTAACTATTAATTTCTTTTTTGTTAGAGGGAGCCAATTTTCATTTAGTTCTAGGCCATTGTCTCTATTAAGGTTATGATTTCTTTGGATTTCAATCGCTTCTTTAATGCAACGTTTAAATAGGTGATATTCTTTTGCTAACATTTTTGTATCTTCTAGGCGCACATGGTGCTTTGTTTTCAGGGAGTGTTCTGCTAAGGCCGAGGTGCGAATGCGTTCATTCTTTATGTCAGCCCCATGTTCTTTAATTCTAACTTGAAATGAGTGCCCAGTTTCATCGATGTAGCATTTACCGCAAGAGCATTCGATTTTGTAATTTCCTTTGCAATTTTGCGGGTCAAGTTTGTCTTTGACGGATCTCATGTTTTGTTTGATGGTTTCATGTGGTTTGAAGGAGGTCTTAATCTCTTTTTTACTTAGGACTCTTGCAATCTTGTTTGTCACTCCTTGGATGTAAGGAAGGTAAGCAATGTTATTAGGGGTTTGGTTGTCATGGGGTTTAGGTGTTATGTTTGTTTTTTCTTTGGATTTTTTTTATTGCATTTTTAATGTCTTTATTTTTATATCCAATGTTCCTGAAAATATTGGAAAGGTGATAATTTTCTTGTTCAAAGTGTTCTTTATCTGAGATCCTAATGGCCCTTGTGGTTAGAGTTTTTAGGACTCCTAGTTTCTGGTTGGGGTGGTGATGGGAGTTTGCGTGGAGATAGTTCTGTGTGTGGGTCTTCTTTCTATAAACTATATGTCCTAAGCTTCCATTGTGTTTCCTATTACTTAGAACGTCTAGGAAAGGGATGCTACCATTTTCTTAAAGTTCCATTGTGAACTTTATGTCTTCTGAAATATTGTTTAGGTGTTGAAAGAATTTGTTCAATTCTTCCTTCCCATGGGGCCACAGTACATTTGTGTCGTCAACATACCTTTTCTACCTTGTCGGTTTTAGAGGGTAGGAGTCTAAGGCTCTCTTTTCAAAGTTTTCCATAAAGAGATTGGCGATGATCGAGGGTAGTGGAGATCCCATTTCTACCCCACTAGTTTGTTCATAAAATTCCCCTTGGTAACTGAAGAACGTGGAACGAAGACAAACCTCGACTAGTATAACCTGATCTAATCTCAAAGGTTGTCAGTAGAGCATCCTTATTAAAGAGTAACAAGAGATTGCATGAAGTTTCTACCCATGGGAACACTATTATAATCTTATATGGAGAATATGAACTTGAGGACTAGAGGCACCTTTAGTTCATTCTCTCATGGCCTCATCCACCACACATTAAGTAAGTTTGACCATGATATGTCTTTGGACTAAATCTTAATACATAAGTCTATTTTTCATGCGAACAATCTTTTATGGGCAATCTATAAAATATCTTCCAACCCAATACCATCCCATCATGTAAAAATGTTTTCAAAGATGCTTCCCCATTCACCCTGATCCAGGTGGATATTGGTGGCCACCCACCTATTCCAACTGGCTCTTTTTGACAGTTTTAGTTCAACACGTTCTTCTGTACTTCTTTGTAACGGTGTGTTCTACACGTTTGAGGCTTTTTGAAGCCCCAGACATCTTCCAGGTGGATATTGCTGGCCTCCCACCTAATCCAATTGGCTTATTTTGTATGTTTCCATGTCAACACATCTTGTTGTACTTCGAGGGCCATTTTGGGGCCCTTAACAATTTTTTTTGGGCTCGCCATAGTCAAACTGTAAATGAAGTTAGAGTTTGATGACATAATGTGTAGCTCTCTAAAAGACCTTTCCAACGGGCTATCACGTGCCGAAAATGGAGGTCGTATGCAAAAGTTACGACCCATGGAAGTTAAGGTACCAACTTAACCATGGGGGCCCACATAACTTTTGGCGTTTCACCTCCTAGGGTTAGGTTTTTGGATGTCTAGGGTTTTGACATTCATGAGTAATATCAAAAAGGTATATGGAGCCTCATTGTAATCATTCTGCTCAGATGGATGCATGTAGCAACCACATCTCTTCTCAGAAATAACTACCACCATTCGAGCAAGTGTTTCGGTTCTGCAATTTTATAATTTCAACTTATTTCATTTATTCAATAGAAGATATTATTCACTCGATATATGTGTTGTTCTTCATATTTATTGGTTTATTATATTCAATTTGTTAATCAGTTCGTTCCACTCCTAAATCATGATCAGTGGTATCAGAGCGGTCTGCTCTTCATTTATTTGTCTTCGTGCATGTCCCCGACAAGATCTAGGTACAAGAAGTTGGGACTCAAAACAATCGATCCGTTGCAAGATTGGTCGCGCCGAGGCTGACAACAAACCATGGGAGACGAAAAGAAAGATGATGGAGTAGGAAATCCTTTTAAAATGTAGCTCGAGGAAGCTCTTGCTAAAAAAAGGAACGAAATGATGGACAACTTTGTGCAGATCCTTCGACGACTACCCACAGGAGAAGCATATTCTTCAAGCATCCATGCAACCCCCTTCAAGGTACAAGTAATTTTTGATATTTCGTTATTTGAAGGATTGATAGATGCAGATGCTGTAGATAAATGGTTGAATCTTCTCAAAGGGTATTTTTCGGTCCACAATTTTTTTGATAGGGAAAATATTACTTTTTCACTCCTAAAGGTCGTCCCCCATGTTAAGGACTGGTGGGACACTTACTCTGAGAAAAGGGCCATAGATGAATCTGTAATATTTGTGGTTTCGCCTACATGGGATACCTTCTGGGATGCCATTAAAGAACTATACTACCTTGTTGGAAGCTATGAGGACCAATACACTAGATGGACCACCCTGCGTCAAGAAAGGGGCCATAAAATACCATATTTCACTAATATTTTCCATACCCTGCGCACCAAATTTGGTATAAAAGACTCTGAGCGACATCTTGTGCTCAAATACCGCGGTTTTTTGCATAGATACATTAAAAAAAAAATGGATTTTCTAGGCATCGCCTCATTGGGTACGAATTATAGATATGCTATCAAGATCGAGCATAAATTTAAGTAGAAGAGGCGAGAGTTTGGATATGCAAACTCCTTACAGCCGAAGTAGGGAAAAGGCAACCCCAACCCACACAACAAGGGATAGAGAAAATATAGCCACTCTCAGGACAACCAGTCTAGGCCGCAACACAAGATGGGCAATAAGAAGGCAAAGAAGGACATGAGAAAATTGTGTGAGTACCATAAAATCCCTTGGCACAACACTGAAGAATGCCACTCCAAGAAGTCACTCGTGGTCGAGCTAAAGGCTTCCTATTCAGAGGCTGATTCTGATTCCGAATCAAATCCCGAAGGAGGAAAGTAGATTATCGATGCTGAACCTAGTGCCACTGTCGCTACCACCAGAGTTCAAGCAAGTGAACCAGAAGAACCAAAGGAAGGGGAATGCCTCTTTCACTCACAGATGTGGGTAAATGGGGATCCACTTCATTTCATTATCGATAGCGACAGTCAAAAGAACCTGATTTCAATAGAGGTCATCAAGCGGCTAGACCTACCAATGAAACTGCACCCGCATCCCTACACCATCGACTGGCTTCAAGATCTTTGTGTCAGCCAACAATGTCGTCTGCCCTACGACATCAAGCCTTTAAAATATGAGGTATTGTGTGATATTGCTCCCCTTGAAGTTTGTGATGTTATTTTAGGACAACCATATCTTTTGAAGCATCATGCTGTGTATGAGTTTAGACCTCGCAGTGTTATTATTACTTTGGGTAGACAATTATACAGGATACCAGAGGTAGCGCCGCTTGCCGCTATTTATTTAATCTCTATTAAGAAATGCAGTAAGGTCATTTCACAGACCGAGAAGTTCATATTCTTTGTGATTCGTGCTCACAGTAAGCAGAAGGTCACCGCCACATTCGTGGCCTCTACAAAGAGCCTCTCTTTGTAGCAGAAGCAAGTGGATGGGATCGTGGAAGAGTACATAGACATCTTCTCCTCACCCACTGGGGTACTGATGCACTGCCAAGTCAAACATACAATTGATTTTACCCCCGGTGCACCTCTGCTTAATAGACCAGTCTATTGTCGCTCGCTGATGGAAAATGATGAAATCAGGCGTCAGATCTAATAGCTTCTTCAAAAAGGGCACATTATACCCAACTCCTCCCCTTGCAGAAGCTTTATTGTACTGGTGCAGAAGAAGGATGAGACTTGGCGACTTTGCATTGATTATAGTGCCTTAAACAAAATCACAGTCAGGAACTAGTACCCAATTCCCAGGATTGATGACCGTCTTGACCAACTCAAGGGGCCAAAG
>JASDQU010736718.1:43897-58450 GCA_032191745.1 Picea mariana | reverse complement strand
TGAAAGAAACAATGGTGTGAGTCCAAGTGGAATAGGTGGGTGGCCACCAATATCCACCTAGATTAGGATCACACCCATGTGAACAAAATATATAAATTTTATCTTAAGGCTAAATTTTGGGACAAGAGCCTTTTATGGAAAATGGGTGTAAGAGGCTAACCCGTCGGGATACTGAACATGTTTGTTGGTAGCGGGTATCGGCCTGTGGTATGACTAGGCAAACCCATCAGGGTACTGAACATGCTCGTGGGAAATGGGGCATTCTGCCTTAGGAGGATATTTCTTCAATGTCAAAATTACCCCATCGGAGTACTGAACATGCTTGCTAGCAATGGGTTCTGATTTTGATATGCCTAATCTATATTTGTGTGTATGAACGATATACTCGTGTAAATAATTAAGAAGAAGCATGCATGGTTGAACTAAAGGCTAAATAAAGTCTGTCTATTTACCTTTTGATAATAACCCTATGTTGAACTTAAGACCGTATCATTCAGTTCATACTATATCTAAGATGTATTATCTTAAGAGTGGGACCATGATGTTAGAAGCCTAATATACTCAACTGTGAAATTGATCTTTATTACTTGAATGATTGTAAATCATTTGAGAGTGAAAAGGGATGACCAGTTTTATTTTCCTTTCTAAAGGAGAATAACAAAATCCCTACTCCAATTTATATAGGACTCTCAGAACATAAGTGTTGTTAATATTTTGATGAAGTTTGCATAATCAAGGAAATATAAATCTCTGGTATAGAACAAAAAACTTGGTTATACATAGAGGAGGAATATTCACAAGTGATTTTTGAAAAATGCTCAATTTTCGTACATTCATGCTAATTGTCATAAAACATTTATTGGAATTTTTTAAAAGAATGTGGCATTATATGTAATTCAAGTTATGATCAGTTTGTATTTTCATGATCTTATGATCATCTTTTCTTTGTGTTCAGGATTATTACTCATAAATTGTGTGCCCACAATGTATTAGCAACTCTTAGATTCTGTTCTTAGTGGCTCTCAAATTGGTATAAAATTTTTTGTAGTAGTTTGCACGAGGACATGCAAACTCTTGGGTTTGGGGGTGAAGAGATCCTAATATCCCTTCGAGATATTCAGATTCTTAGTGGTATCTCCAACATCTTCAGCCAATTCTTTTTCTCTTCTGCAGATCAACTTATGTTCTCTTCGACTTTCATCAATTTCCATCAGTTCTTAGCCTTGCTCCACTTCATCTTCAAATTTCAGTAGTCCACATCGTGGATCCACAAATATTTTGTTCTGTTCTGCACAATTTCCACTTCAACATGCATTAGAATTCAAAGCAAGGGTAACTTGAGGTAAAACTGGTACAAATCTATTTAATTTACTAAGAACTTGGAAAACATGATGCATAACCACTATTACCCACTCCACACTCCATTATGCATTATCACAACTACTCAGTAAACCCACCATCTTCACTCCACTTGTCATAATGAAAATTATACACTGATCATAAGACCAAGCATTGAAAAAGAAATATGTGGTATACAAATACAAAGCAACACCTATAGTGTCTTCTCCTTGCACATAATAAAGCATTCTTAAGTCATCTCAATGTTCTGAATAAGAGGATGAATTCATTGTTGCCTATCCAAACAAAGAACCACAAAGTAAATATTGGTCTTAAAATTGATATAAGATACTTAGTATAAAGGCGTCCAAGTTCATGTGACCACCATCACCATCATTTTATAAACCATTCTCCACATGCACACCATTCACCATCACTATGATACCCCATCCACTGCTTGTCCTCCATTTTTATGATAATTGTGTTTCTATGTTTGAAATCAATCTGTGGCAGTTTCCAAAGTGTCACTCCACAAGAACCAACACCTACACAAAAGAAACAATGTCACATAAATCTATAAGCATAGTATCATAAGTTAGTCACCTTGTTTGCATGAGGACATGACAATCCTTGGGTTTGGGGGTGTGTTGGGCTCCAGTTTTGTTATATTTTTGGCCATACAAAGGCATTCATCAAAATACTTTTTTCCCGCATTTCACCAATACTATATCCCTAATTACACCATAAACCTCCATTATCTCTTGTTATTCTTTCATTGTGGTTAATACATCATTATTTCCTATGTTTTTAGTGATTAAATAAGTTTTTTCCATGTTTTTATTAATGATGGTTTATGAGCCTGCACAATCATCCAGTACTCACACTCCATGTCATCTGGTACTCACACTCCATGTCATCCAGTATTCACAATTCAGGTCATCCGATACATGCAATTCATCTCATCCGATACCAGAATGTTCCAGAAACCATCTAGTACCAGAATGTTCCAGGTCATCCAGTACCAACATCAACAACCATCCGGTACTGGATTATAATCGAAAATTTGGCATGCTTCTAGAGGAAAATTGGGGACATGGGTTTTGTCCAGAGGGACGTCGGCATGGGGACACATATGTCATAATTCAACCAACTCGCACGTGTGGAACTCCAGCTTAGGGGGAACAATTCTGCAAAAAATAGTAAAAATCTCAAACTGTCAACTTATGCCTCGATTTACGTGGAAATGAAGGTACATCTCGAAATTCTAAGGTATGGGTTTTGTCTGGATTATGGAAAATTGAGTATTGCACAAGTAGTTTTTCAAAATTCAAAATTGTTTAAGAAATAAGGAAGGATCTTTAAATTAAATTTGTCATATTTGGTGAAAAACCCAGATTTGGGGATTTTATGTAAAATTATAAATTTTGCGAGTCTAACGCGGACAGTTTTTGAAAATTCGAAATGATTTAAGAAATAAGGAAGGATCTTTAATCTAAATTTGTCATATTTGGTGAAAATCCCAGATTTGGGGATTTTATATGAAATTGTAAATTTTGAAATCAGAGCTTTGGGATTCGGTCCCATCCACTCTTCAATGGTTTCTTGTGTATAAAAAAGGCTTCATATGCTTGAAGGAGGATTCATTACTTCATTTGTAGTTAAGGTCATAACACTATTATGAGAGTGATCTTCCTGTTTGTAATTTCTGAGTTTGATGGAATAAAGAATTGGTGTTTTGTGCATTCAAGGGGATTGACTTCTTTTTGACAACAAATTACCTATTGGGTAGGGCCCCTCAACTTGGTAAGAATGTCGCCCTTTGTATCTTAACTAGTTAGCATTTCATTTATGTATTTTTCTTTTATTGTTCAATTGTTTTAAAGGTTAGAATTTCATTTACAGTTTGGATTATGTGGTTTGAATTCTAATTTTAGTTTTGCAGTTGTTATGTTAATTAGAACTCATATTGTAAACCTCCCAATTGAGTACATTATCACATTGAGCTTTGAATTTATTTAGCATTCTCTCCTATCACATTTGCGTGCTTATATTTCTATGTATTCTTCCTATGCTCAGTTTTTATGCTAAATAGACTATGGACAATATCTCATTGCATTGATCTCCTTCATCATTGATTTGGCATTCAATTTGCCTATCAAATCTACAATTCAAATCACCCATTAGTTTCTTACTGTCCAAAACATTATAAAACAGAGTATGCTAACATATTATTGTTTGCATTCACTTATAAAAGAAAACACAAAAACAAAGTTGTCTTGTTCGTTGTACATACTTAACTTTTCTCTTCCATATTTGCTTTTCTCCCTTCAACACGATTTGCCCATTGATTGTAGACTTAATCATACAATATAATTAGCCATTACAAGCCCAGATCGACCCCTCTCTTTGCGTCATTCTCTACACATGGAATCAATGCCCAGTCACACTGTAATTACATTTCATGATAGAGAATTGTCCTCTCTTTTTATCTACTCATTCCTTGATTGATGAATGCACATTAAATTGCACAACTTTATTGATTGTTCACACAAGGAACTCGCGCTGCTCTCAACTTATTCAACACATTAACTTTTGTTTAATTGACTGTGATTTAAATATAGATCTTTTATTCAATTGCATAAGTCCATATTCTTCTCAATTACTCTTTGATTCTTGTGCTTTACATTGAAGCTCTCAGTTTGCAAAGAGTACCTATCCTTCTTTTCCTCTTTTGATTTTATATATGACAACATTTTTTATAAGCATTCCATTTTTAGCTTCTTTTACAGAGTTGATATTTCTTTCCATTGCATAAGAATTCCACTTCTTTCCACTTTGTATTTCTACATTGCCATTCTTTCCCATTCCTTTTCATTGATTTCCATGATTTGTCATTGTGATTGATGCACTTGATTGTGGAAATATCTTGATTTTAGATTGCATATATTGTTTGATTCCAGTTTGATTGATTGCTTTTAAATTCAGCTTGCCTCTTCCTATAGTTTGAGTGGTTTTCTTTGTGTGTTTTAGGTTCAATTCTTGCATTGACATTTCATTTCATTCACACAGTTTGAAATAAGTTTTGTTTTCTATTTGTTTGATTTCCTTTCACTAGTTTGCTTCAATTTGGATTTCCCATAGATTTCCTGCAATGTACTTCCTTTACTTAGTTTTTATTTTATGTACTTTGGATTCCTGCACTTTAATTTCTTGTAGTTTTAATCACCAAAGGGAAAGATTAAAGGTCTAACTCGTGAGGTATGGCCTCCACGCGTTGGGCTTCTACCAAAGGTGTTAGTTTATTTCCTGTCAATTGAATTCTTTATTTGTTTTGTTTATTGCATTAAAGTGTGTTTGCTGACACTAGTTTAGACTAGGTTAGACTAGGCTCCAATCCTGCATTTCCTGTGCTTGAACCTTGAAGCTTACGAGCCCCGGTTGATAATTTAATGTTGGGAATTAATAGTGCATATATTTTACCCAATAATGAGTTAGTTGGAATTTGGAACAGGTGGGTGGCCACCAATATCCACCTGGATCAATCCTTCTCCCTTAGGAAGTAATGGTCTCCATTTCATTGAGTGTTTGGGGAAGAGGGGAAAGTGTTTGTTGAATCTGAATATTGGTGAGTTGCATGCCTTGCTGGAGAAGTCGCACTACTTGGTCTATGGAAGGTTGTCACGAACCTGTTGCAGACAAGGTTGAATCTGTTCCACCAACCTGTTGTCTCTGGGCTTGACGGGGATTGTGTAGGCACCATCGTAGGTGAAGAAACAATATCTTCTTTCTTTTCTGGTAGATAGAATGTGTTGAGGTTGTAGTGGTTGTAGTAGCCTTCTGTGCATCCTTTGAACATATTATAAAGAGGCCACATTTTTTAGTATGAGAGATTACCTTGCAACACTATTTTGGTGGAACAATAGTTAGAACTACCTCTGGGATCCTGTAGAGTTGACCCCCCAAAGTAATAATGACACTACGCGGTTGAGAATCATAAACAACATGACGTTTCCACATATATGGTTGGCCCAAACAACATCACATGAATCAAGAGGGGAAACATCATATACTAGCTCATCCTTGAAGCGTTGGATGCCATAGGACATGCGACAATGTTGGCTGACACATAGATCTCAGCCCAGGTGAAGCCACTCGATGTTGTATGGCTGTGGGTGTGCTTTTGTCGACAACCCCAACTGTTTGATGACCTCAACTGATATGAGGTTGTTCTAGCTTCCACTATCAACAATGAAATGTAATGGGGTCCCCTTCACCCACATCTGTGAATGGAAGAGGCTCTCCCCCTCTTCAGAATCTACTGGTTCTTCTGGTTGAATTGTTGTGGTTACGACAGTTGTAGTGTGGTTTGCGTCGATGATCTGTATTTTTTCATTATTTTCTGGATCAGATTCAGAATCAAGGTTCAACTCCTTATCTTTGATCTCAGCCATCAATGACTGGTTTGAGCGACATTCATTGATGTTGTGCCAGGGGATTTTGTGTAAGTCGCACCACTTCCTAGAGTCATTCTTCGTCTTTCCCTTACCCTTATTTTCTATGTATTGGACTGGTTGTCGGCAGATTGTTGGTTAGGGTCATATTTATCGTGTTTTGGTTGTTGCGTATTTACATACCCGAACTCCCGTTTGTTCTGGTGCGCAAATTTCTGCTTGATTTTGATAGCATATCGATATGCAAATCCTAGTCATGAGATGTTTAGGAGATCCATTTCAGTTTGAATGTACCTATGTAGAGCCCCATGGTATTTAAGAACCAGATGTCACTCAAAGTCTTTGATACCCAACTTGGTACATAATGTATGGAAAGTATTTGTGAACTCTGGAACTATTTGGCCCTTCTCTTGCCGTAGTGTGGTCCATCTCATGTACTGGTCTTCATAGCTATCAACAGAGTAATATTATTCCTTGACCACATCCATAAAAAAATCCCAAGTGGGCTCGACCCCATACATTCTAGATTCCTCTGTGGAACTTTTCTCCCAATAAGTTTCCCACCAATGTTTGACATGGGGGAGAGCCTCTAGGAGTGCGAAGGTGATCTTTTCCCTATCAGAAAATTTGTGAACAAAGAAATAACCTTCTAGCAAATTTAACCATTTTTCTAGGGCATCCGCATCTATCTGACTTTCAAATATGGGAATATCAAAGTTAACTTGTTTCTTGAAGGGAGAAATTCCTCCAAAGTGGTCGTTTGATGAAGATGCGCCTGTTGCTATCGGAAGGCGTTGAAGGATGTGGGAAAAATTCTCCATAATTTCATCCCTTTGTCGTGCGAGAGCTTGCTCAAGAAACATGTTAATAGAATCTTTTGCTCCACCATTTTTCTTTTCTTCCACCATAAAGGGTTTCTTGGGTGTGCGAGAGTGATTGTCCTCAAGAGAGACAAGCTCGAGACCCAACATGCTATACTCTGACCTTGTCAGGGACATGCACTGAAAAATGATCAACAACATCCTGCTCTGATACCACTAATCCAGATTGTTTTCAAAACGAAACGAAATCATAGATATTACAATGAAATAAACATACATATTGATAGAAACCGAGAAATACAACAATACGTGATTTCTATTAATGAAAGAAATGTACAGAGACTGTAAAACTATAGAGTGCAAGGCTCACTAGAATAGTGGCATCTTTATCTCTGAGAAGAGATGTGACGACTACACTCATTCACCAGAAGATGAGTACAATGAGGCTCTGAAGGCCTTTTTACAATAAACATGAATTCCAAAGCCCTAGACATCCAAAAGCCTAACCCTAGGAGATGAAGAGCGAAACGTGATGTGGGCCCCGTTGGGGTAAGTTAGTACATCAACTTCCCATGGTCGTAATTTTTGCATACGATCTCCGCTTTATGCGCGTGATAGCCCATTGGAAAGGTATTTTTGAGAACTACACATTTTGTCGTCAAAATCAAACTAACTTAACATTTTGACTATGGCAAGCCCAAAAAATGTTGTTTAGGCTTTCAAAACAGCCCAAGAAGTACAAAAAGATGTACTGAGATTAAAACTTCCAAAATAGGCTAGTTGGACTAGATGGGCATCCACCAATATCCACTTGGATGTTGTGCAGGGCTTCAAGACAGCCTCAGAAGTGTAGAACCTATAATTACAAAGAATTGTCCCCATTACAAAGAAATGTTGTGAACTAAAAACTGTCAAGATGAGCCAGTTAGAATTTGGAACAGGTGGGTGGCCACCAATATCCACTTGGATCACCCTCTATAACAATCTATACAAAATTATCACTAATCTCATCGCAATCGACTCAAAATCGATACTCACAAATGTCATTTATGCGGAGCAGTTTTGTTCCTTAAAAGGTCATTTAATCCATGAAGTTGTTGGGTCTCCTGAAGAGGGCTTGCACATGATTAAATCTCTCAAGCTCTCTTTGTCAGTTTTCAGGATTGACTTGTGCAAGGCCTATAACAGGGTTTCGTGGTTATTCCTTCACCTCATGTTCCTTTGGATTGGTTTCAATTTAGAATTGGTTAAGTGGATCCTGTGTATCTTCTTTGTCTTTTGTTATGCTAATAAATAGGGTCGATTCACCTTTCTTTCAACCAGCTTGAGGTCTCCGCCAGGGATGTCCTCTCTCTCTCTATTTATTTTTGTTTGTTGTTGATGGCATTAGCAGGGCGATCTATTAAGCTAAAAGACTAAATTTTTTTCATGGTTTGTGTTTGGGCCAATTTGAAAGTCTCACACATTTGTTTTTTGTAGATGATGTCCTCATGTTTTGTTCTTGTGTAGAATCACATAGAAAATGCTTGAAATAAATCACGATGCTTCTCTGCAAGGCCATGAGTATGGTCATCAATTCTGAAAAATCTACTATCTATCATTTGGAAGCCCAAGATCTGTACCATCATACTTTCTCTCTTCTTTTTGACTTCTCAATTTAAGATATGGGAGAAGGTTTAAAATACCTAGGTTTCAATCTAAAACCTTAACACTATGGAGTGCGGGATTGGGCATGGTTGGTGACTCGGATTGAAAATGGGATTCAATTATGGTGTAATAGGTGGCTAGCTGATCCAGGTGGATATCGGTGGCCACCCACCTATTCCATTGTCTCAAAGACTAGTTTCCATTTTGGCAGTTTTTTTTTATAGTTTTTCGGGTCCTAAAACTTCGACGTCGTTTTGAGGCCTTGAACATCGTTTTTTGGGCGTGTCACTGTCACATTATATGTTTTAATTAGAGTGTGACAAAAACTTGTGTATTCCTCGGATAAGACTTTCCAACGAGATATCGTGCGCTTAAAATCAATATCGCATGCAAAAGTTACGACCCCAAGAAGTTGATGTACCAACTTACCCCATCAGGGCACACACGACTTTTGGCGCTTCATCTCCCAAGGTTAGATTTTTTGATTTTTAGGGTTTTCTCATTTATGATTTATGTTAAAAAGGCCTTTGGAGCCTCATTGTAATAAAATTATTGTGAGTGAGCGTAGCCGACACATCTCTTCTCAGAGATAAGCTACCACCATTCTAGTTAGCTTGTGTGTTTTTGCATTTACAATCTTTTGTATTTCAAACAATCATTAATGGAATCTGAGCTTTGTTGTATTATTGTGTTCCTTGCCATATCTTTGTGTATTTATTTCTTATATCTTTTTTATATCTCTGTTATATCTCTTCCTTCATATCATTCCTCAAAAATAATCTTGATCAGTGGTATTAAAGCGGTCTGCTCCTTGTTGTTCTTAGTGCATGTCCCCGACGAGGTCAGGGTATAGAGAGTTGGGTCTCGAGTATGTTTCTCTTGAGGAAAGCCACTATCGTACGCCCAAGAAGCCTTCCATGGCAGAAGAAAAGAGGGATGAAGGGACATGAGATCCTTTCAAACCATTGCTCGAGGAAGCCCTCGTGCGATAGAAGAACGAGATGATTGATAATTTCACCCAGATCCTTCGACAACTGCTGACAACAACTGAGGCACCTTCAACTAGTAGTCACTTCGGAGGTGCGACGCCCTTCAATATACAAGTTAAATTTGATATTCCTTTATTTGAAGGCCTGATAGACATTGACGCTTTAGAAAAATGGTTAAATCTTCTAGAGGGTTATTTCTCTGTCCACAATTTTTCCAATAGTGAAAAGATAACCTTCGTGCTCCTTAAGGCCCTTCCCCATGTCAGAGATTGGTGGGAGACTTACTGTGAGTAACATGTCGAGGATGAGTCTGTTATTTTTGGGCCAGAACCCACTTAGGAGGCTTTTTTTGACGCCCTCAATGAACAATATTAACCAGTTGGAATTTATGATGATCAATACACGAGATGGACCACACTGCGCCAAGGGAGGGGCCAAACAGTGCCATATTTCACCAATAATTTCCATACCTTGCATAGTGAGATGGGTATCAAAGACTCCGAGCGACATATGGTCCTAAAATATTGTGGGGCTCTGCATAGGTACATCCAAACCAAAATGTAGTTTATGGACATCTCGTCGTTCAGAGTTGCTTACTGATATGCTATCAAAATCAAGCAAAAGCTCAAGAAGGAGTTCGGGTGTGAAAATAAACAATAGCCAAAGTATGGTATGGGTGGCCCTAACTCCCAAGCCAAAGGACAAAGCAAGGATGGACAAACCCATGATAACCAACCCAAGCCACCAACAAATAAGGGAAATGGGAAGTTGAATAAGGGCACTGGAAAATGGTGCAAGTTCCACAATATCCCTTGGCACAACAATGATGAATGTTGCTCCAAACAGTCTTTGCTAGTTGAGAAAAAATCCCTAGGGTGAGACGCTGACTCAGAGTCTGATTTAGAAGCAAAAAAGGGAAGACGAATCATTGATACAGAGCCTAGTGCTACCATCGCTACCACAAAATTCCTGCCAAAGGAACTGGAGGAGCCTTAAACAAGAGAGCGCCTTTTCCACTCATTGATGTGGGTGAAGGGAACCCCACTCCATTTAATTGTTGACAATGGTAGCCATAATAACTTGATCTCAACAGAGGTTTTCAAGAGGTTGAACCTGACAACGACGTCTTATCCTTAACCATACACCATCGATTATCTCAGCCACGGACGAGACATCCGTGTCAACCAACAATGTCGCTTGCACTACATCATCCATCCCTTCAAAGATGAGGTATTGTGTGATGTTTCCCCTCTTGAAGTTGTGATGTTTTGATAGGACAACCATATATGTGGAAGCGTCATGGTTTTTATGAATCTAGGACCCATAGTGTCATTATTACTTTGGGATATCAAATCTACATGGTATCGAAGGTAGTCCCAAACACTGCGGTCCCTTTGATCTCCACGAAGCAATGCAGAAAGGTAGTCTCTCAGGCTGAGAGAATTATCCTCTATATGGTTCGATCAGGAGGTGAAAAAAAGGTCACTGCAACCGCCAAAACCTCTGCACGAGGTCTCTCTACCCAGCAACAACAGGTGGAAAAAATAGTAGAGGAGTACATAGACATATTCGCCTGGCCTATTGGGGTGCATGTGCACTGTCAGGTAAAGCACTCCATTGATCTGATACCTGGTGCCCCTCTTCCTAATGGCCCTATATATGGGCATCCTATTACGGAGAATAAAGAAATCAAGCACCAGATCCAAGAGCTAATTCAAAAGGGCCACATCACACCAAGCTCCTCACCTTGTGCGAGCCCAATTCTTGTGGTATAGAAGAAGGATGGGACATGGTGAATTTGTATTGATTACAGAGCCCTGAACAAGATCACAGTAAAGAAACGATACCCAATTCCTTGGATTGACGATCTTCTCAATCAACTCAAGGAAGCTAAGTGTTTCAACAAGATTGATCTGAAGTCAGGCTACCACTAGGTGTTGATTGAGCAAATTGATGTGTGGAAGACAACCTTCAAGTCTAAAGAAGGCCTCTTTGAGTGGTTGGTCATGCCCTTCAGCTTGACTAATGCCCCGACCACATTCATGCTAATGATGAATGATATATTACGACCATTGAAAAACTCCTTTGTGGTTGTATATTTGGATGACATCCTCACCTTCAACAAAACTTGGGAGGAACATTTGGAGCATATTCAATAGGTATTGGGCACCTTGCGATAGCACAAGTTGTATGCCAATGTGGAGAAGTGTTCCTTTGGCATGCAACGAATCCAATATTTGGGATACATCGTGGATTAGCAGGGTGTACATGTAAATCCAACCAAGATCCAAGTCATTCGCAATTGGAGGGCCCTGAAGATGATGACCGAGATCCGTAGCTTTTTGGGCCTCGCCAAATTTTATCGGAAGTTTGTGTTGGGGTTATCTCATATCGCTTGGGCCCTAAGCTAGGTGACCAAGGGTGGCATGAATGCCAAGTTTGTGTGGTACACACCCCAATAGAAACCATTCGAGGATTTAAAATTTTGCCTCTGCTCAACACCAATCCTCATTATGCCTAACCTACAACAACCATTTGAGATTGAGACATATGCTTCAAATTATGTTATCGGTGCAATCCTCACTAAGTAGGGGCATCCGATAACCTATCACAATAAAACCCTATTTGATGGTGTTCGCAGATACCTCACCTACGACAAAGAGTTGTACTCCATTGTGAAATCATGTCGACAGTTGATGCATTACATTTCAGGGAAGCAAACAATCATCCACACCGATCACAGGCCTTTGCAATTCATGGAGAAACAAAGAAAGTTGCAGAATGACCGCCATCAAAAGTGGTCCATGTAGCTGTAACAATTCCAATTGAATATCAAGTACAAGAAGGGTAGCACCAACCATGTCGCATATTGGCTCAGTCGTCCCCCAACGACAGTGCTAACCACATTTCTTAACTTCTATGGACATGAGACGTCCGGATGGCCATAATTATATACTCTGACTTTTCTATTGCCTATCAGACATTGAGCGGAGGAAAAATAGTTCCCAACTTTCACATCCATGATGGATTGTTATGTCATCTGATCCATCTCTGTGTTCCTTCAAGCGAGGATGCTAGGATTATCTGAGAAGCTCATTACAATAGGGCATCAAGACATTTTGGTGTAGAAAATATAGTGGTAGTAATATAAAAGCATTTTTATTGGCTGAAGCTCTGACAAGATGTTCGCAAATAAATTAAATCCCGCACTGCCTACGCCATTGCCAAGCCCGCCTTCAAGAAACATGGGATATACACCCATCTTCCTACTCCAGATAGGCCTTAGGAGTCCATCTTCATGGAGCACATGTCTGGTCTTCCTTCAACCAAGCATGAGAATGAATATGTCTTCGTGGTCATTGATCGATTCTCTAAGATGACAATTTTGGCACCCTGCAAGAAGAGCATCACAACCAAGGCCACCGCCAAGCTGTTCTTCACACATGTTTGGGTTCATTTTGAGCTCCCACAAACTATTATCTCTGATTAATATAGTAAGTTCCTGAGCACTTTTTGGTCCAACCTATGGTCGATGATGGAGACCAAGCTGACCAAATCGGCTGCCTTCCACCCAGAGACTAATGGACAAACATAGGTATTCAACATGATGATTATTCATATCCTAAGGATGTATAATTCCAAACATCCACGCACATGGGATGAAATCCTTCCTTATGTTCAACATAGATACAACAAATCCCTCCATGGCTCTATTGGCCACAACCCTTTTCAGGTGTGTTTGGGGTTCCAACCATTTTCCCCCATTGACATATCTATTCCCATTGTAGTCACACAAGTAGAGTCCTCCCATGCTCAGATCGAAGCTGATCGGGCAGCCAAATTTTTTGAGCACATCCAACAACAAGTTCATGATATTGTGCAACAAGCTAATGTCAAGTACAAGCAGTGCCACGATCAACATTGGGTACCACACAAATTTAAGGTGGGAGATAAGTTGTGGTTGCATTTGCAGAAAGAGTGCCTGATAGGACCCCACCAGAAGTTGTGCCCAATCCAATACGGGCCTTACACCATCACCAAGGCTATGAGTGAGAATGCTTTTGAATTTATTATTCCTCCTTTCCTTGGCTTGCACCTAGTATTTAATGTGGAACTGCTCTGACCATATTTCCCCCTGCAGAACTCAATCCTTCTTGCATCAGATATGGGACAATTGATTGTACCATGGAAACCAAGGCAAAGGACATCTTCCAACAGACTATCAAACTCCACTGGGTCGTCAATGTAGGCTAGTTTATTTATCAAGGCAAGTGGCTCACCAAGGGTAAGATTCAACAAAAGTTTTTGCATCTGATGCATGCACTTGACGCAATGGAGATAATTGCTTCCTAAGGTGGGAGGAATGATCCAGGTAGATATCGGTGGCCACCCACCTATTCCATTAGCTCAGAGACCAGTTTCCATTTTGGCAGTTTTTCCACAGTTTTTTGGGTCCTAAACTTTTGGGGCTGTTTTGAGGCCCTAGACAATATTTTTTGGGTGTGAGATTGTCACATTATAGGCTTTAGCCAAAATGTGACAAAAACATGTGTAGTCCTCGGATAGTTATTTCCAATGATCTATCGGGCACCTAAAACAAAGATCATATGCAAAAGTTACTACCCCAGGAAGTCGATGTACCAACTTACCCCATCAAGGCTGACATGACTTTTGGCGCTTCATCACCTATGGTTAGGTTTTTTGATGTTTATGGTTTTCTCATTTATACTTTATGTTAAAAAGGCCTTTGGATCCTCATTGTAATCAACTTCTTGCGAATGAGCGTAGCCGACACATCTCTTCTCAGAGATAAGCTACCACCATTCTAGTTAGCTTGTGTGTTTTTGCATTTACAGTCTTTTGTATTCTAATCAATCATTAATAGACTCTGAGCTTTATTGTATTACTGTGTTCCTTGCCATTGTTGAATTTTTGATATGAGAAGATATTGTATGTGAATGAATATCTTATTACAATGATGAGTGTTCTGTATATAAAGAACATATGGTGACCATCCATGAAGAGATGCGTCCCTTGGGTAATAAATATATTTATACTTTAGATTGTATTATACATATAATACAAATATACTTTATACTTTATATTTTATTATATATATTTATACTTTATATTATAAATATATTATTACATTAATAATATTGCTTAATAATTAATAATCATATTATTAATTATCAATCTAGTAGAATGTCTTTCCGATGCTGCCCAAACATCAACACTCCCTCTCAACGAGGGAGACATTATACATTATGCCAAGATTACCTATGGGTAGCTCTCAAATAGCTTCAA
>JASDQU010736717.1:511811-527701 GCA_032191745.1 Picea mariana | reverse complement strand
TTAATCCCCCAAACAATGGTCAAGTGGGTTAGTGTAAGATCCAAGCAGTTATCAGAAATGTAAGGAATCTGATGCATATATAAGAAGGTTATAACGATCAAACATGACACATACCATGATACCTGGACCAATTACCTCATGAAGCAAGAGTCTTCTCTAACGCAAGTCCAAGCCGATGGTGATGGAAGTTGCTGCTGCTAACAGGACAAATCTGGCGAAGAAGAAGAAGGATGGGCCTTCCAGGGCCATGCTCAGGTCGATCCTGCTCTCGGTACTCCATGTCTGGGACCTGTGGGCCTCGAGACATGATCTCCTAGTTATCCCTAGAGATCGGGGATAACATGGTCCTTGGCCTTAAATTTGGTTGTCTCTTGTACAACCCTGGTGTATTGTCTTGAGAGAGGAGGGTTGGATTCTGTTGTGAAAACTTCTTGTTGGGACGGTCAGATCAGTATGTCATCTTCTCCTTTCTTCAATAACTTGACAGCCCCAAAGAAGCTTTATATTTGTTCAAGAGTTGTTGATATTCCTCCTTTTTCAGCCATTGTATCTGATCAAAGTCTTCTTCTGTAGCAAAAGGCATGTCATCAGGGGAAAATGCAGAAGGACTCTCTTTGATCAGTTCATGTATTTCACTAGTTCCAATGTCATCACCAATTTCTTGAACATGGATTTTGGTCATTGGCACATTCGGGAGGTGGCTTATTGTTTCATCATTCATAGGCACATTAATATATGTGAGATCCATCTCCAGGGTGCCTCCCAGCATCGCAGCAAACTTCCTGGACAATACCATTCCCCACACGTCTGGGACATCCACCACTACAATGTCCATGTGGATCACTCTCTCAAGGTATCTTCCAAGGCATACTTCTACATTCTCAACTACCCCATGAGTGGGTATGGCTCTAGACTCAAAGCCACACACATTCTTATAAGGCCGTGTGACTTTTAGGCCCAATTTTTCCATGACCTTCAAAGACATCATGTTAGCACCTGCCCCTGAATCAAGCATACAGTTGTTAAGGCATTTGTTATTGATCAATAAGGTCATGAAGAAAGGTGGATGTCCATCATACTGAACCCTAAAGTGATCAGCTTGTAAGATAATAGGAGGGTCCATTGGTCCATCTGAGCCTTTGAGGAAATTTTCAAACCTTTCTTTGACAAATGGGACCTTGATGACCTCTCTCAAGGGAATGGTCACATGCATTTTCGCTAATGCTCCTTCAAAGTCAAAATTCAAGTCCACTTTGTCAGTCTTGGGAGGATTCTTAGGAAGGAGTATGTTCATGGGTGGAGGTCTTGTTTGTGATACCATAGGACCAGTAGAGAGAGGTTGGTTCATTCTCTTTTGTCTAGTATACACTTGGAATTCTTGTTTCTTCAACTTTTCTCTTGATTCTTGGTCAAGGTTATTTATCACCTCCATCCTAGCCTTCCTGGTTGCTTCCTTTATGCCTTCTTGATGTTCCTCAAGTGTAACATTAAGGCAATATTGAGGATCCTCAATGGTATGGTCCACTATGTTCACTTGGTCATGATTACCATTGTTGAAAGGACACTCATGCTCCCACTGTGACTCATTGCATTGTAGGCACCAAGGGTTTTCATCCACTATATTTGCAGGGGCTAAAGTATTTGGAACCTCTTGATCATTCTTTGGTCTAAAAACTTGGTTCCCTTTTTGGAACTACCCTTTGTAAGGAACCCTGGGGGCTTGTTGCTGAGTCCTTTCTAGGTTGAAAATCCTATTCATCATCAGCTCTTGGGCTTTTACCATGCCATCTACGGTCAGTTGTAACTTCGCCAAGCTAGCACTAATGTCTGAGGTAGGTTCAGCATTGTGGACTATCCTAGGTTTAGTGTCCATTCTGACTCTTGGGGATGAGAAAGGCTCAACTCTAGATGATGAAAGGTTGTCTTCAATCCTTGTAGCTAGCTCTTGGGTTTCTTGGATTGTCTGAGGGTTTTTATCTTTGAGGAGATATCCTAGCTGACCTATAAAGGCTTTGGTATAAAGGAAGAGAAGGAAACCATCAGACGGATGATGGCTTACTGGGATTTTTTGCTTCAAATTCTCAAACTTGTCATGGAATTCTCTAACGGTTTCATTCTCTAGTTTCAAGAGGTTATTTAGCCTTATCAGTAGCATGTTGGGGTCTTCCTTGACACTCCATCGTTTGAGGAATACTTCCTCCAACCTATCCATGGTTTCAATACTAGCATCAGGGAGACCATTGTACCAGCGTCTAGCGCCATCATGGAGGGGAGCAGAGAACAATTTCATAGCTAGATCTTCAGTATCATCATTGATGGGATGAAGCTGGAATAAGGCCCAAAAATTGCTCATGTGATCTCGGCACTGACCACATCATTTCCAGTGAATTTAGGCAAACCACTTTTCATACTTAGGGGGCATTTGCCTAGGGTAGCCTGGTATAGCTGTCATGTCTAGCGATTTGAAGAGCTTGGATGACCATTGCTTTTGGTTATTGGCCTGGTTTGGATTGACGGTCTGAGTTCCTGTGCTAGACATTGTGTTCAAGGGAAGATTGCCTCCAAACAGTGATTTTACTACAGGAGAGTTTCGAGGAGGCTTTCTTCTAAAGAATTGGGGAGGGTTGGTGTACCTCCACGAGGTTTGTGGAGTCGCCAGATAGTTTTCTTGAAACTGTCAAAGGGATGAGGGGATCACTCTCACTGGAGTCACAAGTAAGCTTTGAAAAGTAAAGGCTTTTGAGGAAAGGCTTACCGATAAGTGTCGTTTTTTAGGAGAATTGACTCAGTGTTCCCCAGCAACGGCGCCAAAATGTTATTGCACAATTTGTACTTGTCCCGAAGGGAAAGGGTAAGGGAGGCAAATTGGCATAACAGGAGGTTATCCTATCACTGTCACCTTAATAAGATACCTATTTCTATTTAGGGATGATAGCCCAGGGGAGACGTCCCCGGTGACCTAGGGGTTTGAGAAGGCAAAGGGTAAAGTGTCAATAAAAGGTATCCCCTTTCACAAGTCACACTGATAAGAAAGTCCCAAGGTTTTAATCAATGAAGCAATGATATGCTTAGATGTACCTGCCCAGAACAAAGCAACAAGAAAACAATATCTTTTGCAAGTACAATTTGATGTCAGTACTTCATAAACCTTGGACTTCTCAAATAAAAGCAATAAGTTGATGCAAGATGAAGCAAACAGAATTTTATAACAGCAATGTTTACAAGATAATAGCTTCAATAAATGCCTTAAAAGAGCTTCACAATGACCAAAAATGATGACCAAATAATAGCAATGTACTAGTAGTTGTCAAAAGCTAATTAGGCAATGTAAAAATCAACTTTTGCAATTGCTTTTAAGTGCTTTTACTGCTGTAATAAATGGTCGTAGCTTACTTTTGTAACAGCAGCAAGTAGGTTAGTGAATTAGTCTACTCTAGGGTTAGGAAAGGTTAGTAGATAGCTTGAGGTAAAAGTTTTAAGGGTTGGTTTCATCAATCAATCAAATTCAAGGTCTAAATCAGTGTCTTTTAGGGCTAATGGAGTCCCTTTGCAGCAGCAAACTTGAAGGAACAAATGATAATGTGAGAGCTAGAGACAAGAAGGTCAATGATTGAGGTGTTGGTAACCCAAGGCCTCAATCACTAAACCCTAGGGGGGAAATGGCCACTAGGAAGTAAGTAACCCTAGGCCCTAGCGGTTTTCCTCCTTCTTTAGCTCAAGGATGAAGTAAATGACGGCTTGATGAAGCAAAGGATGCTAGGGTGCTACAATGGTAGGGCCCTTAGCACAATGCTTCAAGAAAGTAGGGTTTCTAGCACAATCTAGTAGGTGAAAATTTGTTAAGATAAGGACAATAACATGTGCTTGTTCTCTTAGGGTTTTAAACTAGCAATTTCATAATCTTGGAATAAATGCAAAGTAAATGTACCATAACCATTCAAAACAAAGAAGGATTGCAGAAATTCACTTACATCCACCAAGAATAATCTAGCAATAAGCCTAGTTGAAGATTTTCCACCAAGAATAATCTAGCAATAAGCCTAGTTGAAGATTTTCCACCAAGAAAAATGTCAAGAAACACCAAATTTAGCCTCCTCCAAGAAGTGCGCACCAAGTTTCAGCCAATAAACCCTAAGTAGGGCGCAAATTGCAGACCTCAGTTAGTGTGAGATGAAAGATGATTAAAAATACAAGGGCAAAAACCCTTATTTATACAGTTACAATGACCTTTAATTACAAAATTAGGTCAAAAAAGGTCGACATGGCCAGTTTACATGAAATATCCAGTTTTTACATAAAATTGACAAATTAAAACCTAAATCAAGCAAAAGAGGTGACATCATGCCCTTCTAGGGTGACGTTGGGCCTCCTAGGTGAAACATTGGCCTCCAAGAGCAAAACATTAGGCCTCCCAAGGCCTATGGACCAAGCCACACATGCCACTTGGCACACAACTACCTCCATCGTGTCCATCTAACGTTGGGTGACGTCAAGGGTCACAAAGGTGACATCATGGGCCTTCCAAGGCCAACATCATAGTGGGAGGGAAAGACCCACATGGGTCCATGCCTGCCAGGCTGTCTCTGGTGGAACATCCCCCTCTCTCTCCGGTGCAAGCCTCTGATATGTGTTTGCCCCTGTCTGGGGTCTCACCATCCATCTGGTGGGATTTCAGCCCTATGGAGGTCTGAACTAATCATCTTCCCATGTGTACTTGTCCGTCGGGTGTGGCCCTGCAACAACAAGAAGTACGCCCTCCATGGGCTCATAAGTCACAGGGATCATAGCAATGTCAATCACGTCCAATAATCAAGTTATCTAAACATGTGGATAAAACCCCCCTTTCCTAGACAAGTGCCCAAAGACGTTATGCTATTCTACAAGCCAGGTTTGGAGAGGGTTTTCAGGAGGTCCTATTGGGCTAATTCTCATTGGACGTGGGATGTTTCCAGGTGAAGACCAATCCAGGTCATGTAAGTGGATGAGGTGGTATGGGGTTGTTTGAGCAGTGGGTGCAATGATGACAGGGAAATGTATGGCCTACCTGTGGGTGCCTCTTAAGACAGTGAGTTGCACCTTGTCATAGATGCAAATGTTTCCAAGCCCATTCAATGTCTTTTACCTTTTATCTTATTTCTTTTTCTTTCAAGAGAATAATTGGGGGACACTACCCTGGCGTGCTGACCAGTGGTGACAGTGTTACCCACAAGCATTTCACGGATATGAGAAGGTTGGATCGTGATGAGACCCCCTTTCTCTTGGCTATGCCACCAAGAGCCACTACCCTGGCGTGGTGACCAGCTTAGTGGTAGTGTCATACCGTTACATGCCCATGGATCTAATAGGGTGGCTCATGATGAGACCCCCTATCCTCCAACTAGGTCTTGATTTTATTATTTTATGGGTCCCTCCATTTCTTGTTGAGAAGCCCTTTATTGCTTTCTCAGGGATCCCTAGGCGAAGCATCTGAAGGTTTGGCTTTTATCTTTTGCCAGCTACTTTTACCCTCTGGGCCTTTAGCCCCTTCTTCCCACAAGGTAAGGTACAACTCTTTGCTAGCTTGGCAAACCCAATGCCTGAACCAATGTTGGGGATGGATGAGAGGGAAGATGATGAAAAGTGATAAGTATGGTGGGAATGGACGATGACCTTTCATGAACCCACCCAGTGGTAACCCAAATCCTAAGGGAACCAACTTGCTAGGGCATCCTGTCATTCCCCCCAGGTGGAGACAAGTGGAAAGGCATAAAGTCCAAGCACACGTCATGAAACAAAAAAAGAATTAAATGCACATATTCAAATGTTTTGAGAATCAAAGTGACACATACCATGATACTCGAACTCATTACCTCATGGAGCAAGACCCACTATTGTTGAAGGACCAGGTCGATGGGATGGATGTTGTTGTTGCTGACAGGATGGAGGCACTGAAGAAGAAAGATGGGCCCTCCAAGGCCAAGCTCAAGTCAATATGGCTCTCGGTACTCCATGTCTAGGACCTGTGGGCCTCGAGACATAATCTCCTTAGTTATCCCTAGGCTAGGGGATAACACACCCCAGATTAAACAAGGCACATACACACTTAAAAGTGCTCCATGTGAACGCAGTGCACACCCTTCCCACTATACAAAATCATTCTTTTACTGAGAATTTGGCAGCTTACACATCTTAGTAACTCACACAACCACCCTAAATTTACACCAAATATCTTTCTATTGCACAAAGTCCTAATTTTACTAGGGTTATGGCAGTTTACAAGGTTTTAATCATCCACCGAGATTGTAAGAATAAAATTTGAAGGCTTTGAAAATGTCATTTTTTCCAAAAAATTCTTTAGCCCCTTTTCTGCAACAACTTCACCATATGACCAGCCCTTTAACTCAAGGGCAAGCTTGAAATCACATTTCAAGATGGTCAAATTTTCTAAACTTCACAAAAATATTAAAATAAATTTAAAAAAAAGAACCTTCATTCTTTGCTTTCTTGGTGTGCCTTTGTTCTGCATCAATCATAAATGCCTTCACGTTCAACCTCTTCATGCTTTTGACCAGATCTTTCTTTTTCACATTTGATTGACCGCTTGTATCTTCTCTATTGCATATTGCACTTGTCGACCCTTCTATTTTCAAGTTTCAACCTCTTCTGGATTCACATCAATACACCTACATTCATCGCATTTGCCCAACTTTTGCTACGCTATTTGCCACCTTCTTTATTGTCTCTACAAGCCATTGGTTTCTAACTTTTCACAGTTCATTTAACCGTTAGTTGTTTACTTTTAGTACAACACACACATTCTCCTTCCACATCTTGCTGATCAAAAATTTAGTTGAGAATAATTGATCGGCTGGAAATCATCCCAATTATTTAAAATTTTGAAGTGATTTTGAATAACAAAAAAGTTGAACACGGTACTAGGCAAGGAGAGAACAAACCAATTGTCTCTAACTAGAGTCATTTCCTCCAAGAATCAGAGAGTTTCTAGGTTCATCCCAACAACAAACTAACATTTGGATGTGGATTGGTGACCTCTGACGGGGCATTTGACAAGGAAGTTGACTATAAGGAATCAAATCCTTAATCTGCATAATCTAGAACACTGCATGCACATGAAATACCTGGTCGTGCCTTGAAACATGGACGCATCAATCCATCTTCTGTGACAACCTCATACAAGGGATGAGATATTTGAAAAAACTCAGGCTTCTTGGCAGAGACAATGACCTGCAAAACAGCTACAAAATGAGCAAGCAAAGAAGTTGGCTGTTGTAACCACCCTTATTTCAAAGCACTACTCAAGCAGTTCACTAGTTCTAAATAGTAAAAACACTATGCAAGCATTGTTATAAGCTTTTGTTTCCATTATAAATTACAATATTTCCCTATCGACAGTATACAAAGCTTTTAGCTCTGATTGATCTTAAAATCATGTCAACAACCTAACACACAACACTTTTAACTTTAAACGAAATTAGTATCCTCAGATCAAGCATAAATCCACACAAATAAATCAATACCATAACCAATATTGAAAGAAAGGTAATTTACATCAACAAACAACTTGAGTGCAAACTATTTTTGTTGTTTAATAGTATGTCCTGACTCCTTATGAATAAAGGAACAAGTTGCAAACCATCTCAAAAAGATCTCGCCAGTCCATGTCATTTGGAAGAAACTTATTGAAAGCGTGATTCATCATTTTATTTGTGTAGTGATAATCTGAGTTTGTAATTAGAAGAAGACGTTTTCCAGCCTGAAAAGGAATTCAAACACAGCCACTGTGATCAGAAGATAAGAAAATTATGCCCTAGATATGTCCAAGGGGTTGGAAACTAAAAATTAAGTTATGCACAACAAAAGAGTTGAGATGAACCAAAAACCACCTCCTTCTGATCTAAAAGTGCGAGTGGAAGTTCCGGTTCTAGCTCCACAAAGCGTTCAGGTTCAGTTATAATTTCATTCTGCAAGCACATTTTGTTGGATCTCATTTTTAACTCCCAAAAACATGCAGTCATATTTTAACCTTGCTAACACGTTTAACCAGTATATTAAAAATTTTTACCTTGAGCTGTCCTTCCACATGTGCTCTGAAGAGAGCTTTGGCTACCACCTACATAACAGTTTTGGACGTTAGGCCCAAACAAGTGTGCTTGCCAGAATTGTTGTGCAGCATCCTCATACAAAAGTGTACCTGACATGTTCCTTCTGCAGATTTTGTACCTTATGTAGAGAACTAGGAAAAATGAGACAATAAATTGTTGAGTTACGCAACAGAATTTATCACACCTTGTAAAGACCTTGATAATCAAGAGGTCCGATTTCTGGAGGTAGGGCTCCTTCATCCAATCTGTCAACCATCTATAATAAAAAAAATCAAAGCAATGGCCGGATGAAATTTATTATGAAAAATGTAAACAACCCCAATGTCAAAACTAGTTTACAGAAAAATATAGCGTGTTTCATGTTAGATTTTAAAATAAAATAAGATCAATATAAATTTTACAACTAAAGTACAAATTGCAATTTTCTAGACTAATCATTACATACTTGCAAATTAATCATATGTCAACACTCAATGGTTGTAATGTCCGACTGTGAGACAACAGGCTTTGGCTAAAAAAACTAATGCTTCTGACAATTATTCTGTTGACTGAATTAGAAAAAAATTAAAAACACAGTTACTTGGAAGCAAATTCCTAATCCCTGAGTGCTGTTCAGGTTCCCCTCAAATGTTGCTTGGGCAAGCATTTCATAAATGTTCCTATAGAGAATCAATCATCTTTCTAAGATCACTGCAAATTGTACTTTGTGAAATCTTCCCCAAGATCTAAATTCAAATTGTTTACCTCTCTAGATGCCATTATACAGATAGAATATTTCATACCATACATATTACCTCTTTGCACAGAAGGTGAAAATAAAACTTCTGTAGTATTTTATGTATAGTTAAAATGGGTGTTCCTTTAATATTCCTATTTTTATCCTAGGAACGTATTACTAAAATATTAGCAATGTTAAAAAAGCAGAACAGTCCAAATTTCTCATAGCCATGGTTAATAAATGTTTGAATGGGATCTATTTTGAATATTAATGCTAAACAAAATGATGTCACTTGTTGCATGGTTGAACTTTCTAGCAGTGCATTCAATAACACATATAGCCTGCGAAATGAGGGAGTGATGAATCGAGTTTAGGATGACAAATCGATTCCATTACAGCAGCAAGCCAATTGCAACTTGCATGGGACCAATTATATCTCAAAGTAATCATAATTTCTTGACTTGGAAGTGGTACCACATCATACAAATGACTACACAGAAAACAAATGAAAAGCACAAATGAACATATTGCCTTCTCTCTCCTTGATCCCCCCTCCTTCCCCATCCTCGCCCCAGCAGAACACGCATGGACCACAATCCACTTTGATTGTGGGTGTGCTGGTTCTTATTCTTCTCACCGTCCCTAGATGACCCCACCTCCCACCATTTATCTTCCCTCAAGACAAATGGTCCCAAGTATGACTGTCTCTCTAAGATCATTTCAGAGGCCACACCTGACTCCTACCCCCACACAATCCAACATCATACTCGTGTCCCTACTCCTAGCATCTATCCCATGAATTGATGGTATAACAAGGACTGCAAACTCTTGCATAGCAACTGCACTTCATTCTATCTCATGACCCTCCATCCCTTCCACTCAAAGAGATTGCAGGTGCCTCCACCGCAAGAAGCCTAATTTTCTTGCCATGAGGAGAGGTGAGCTTCATGAAGCTTTCCATCGTTCACCTAAAACCTTCTAGAGCACCCTCTTTCCGAGGTATGTTGCTCTCCCCCCTGACATTAATCATCATTCTTCGTTCTTGCATACAACCTCTCTCTACAATGAGCTTGAGCAACCTCCAGTACACATCCCCTCCCCTCCCCCCACCTGCTATTATTCTCCTCGAGAGACACAATTTTAAGATTAAGTTGTCAAATAGCTGAATAGAAAGCTATACCTGAAAGCAAAAATTATGTATGAAATAAATAATTAAATTTGGGAATGATACACTGAAATATTATATGCAAGGAAAGTCAATATGATTACCGTGACTAAATGATAATAGTATTATTTGGGTAAACCTTAATATAGTTGAACGAGTTGGCCGAACCTACAAAGTTAATCAAATCGAAGTGCTGAGAAACTTGACGTGAATGCTACCATGCACTGGAATCAATATTTGCAAAGTAAGAGAAGGGAAGGGCCCTAAATTTAATTTCGGATAGTGACATATTCTTTACATGCTTTTCTGTTTTATTTTACTTTATATTTATTAGAACCATTTAAATTTTGACAAATCAATCAATGATTGTTTTGCTTTTTTTTCATACTCTTTATGGTTTAAAAATAAAGAATTTAAAATTGAATACATAGTTGGTCTGGAAAGATAAAGGTTTGTTTTTAAAGGCAAATGAGAAAAATGAGAAATGATGTAATGAATTTTGATTTTGTTGGTAAATATATAAAAATTCATCATTACACTTTGCCTTTGATATGATAGTTTTAATATTTGGGTCTACATGGTAGAGAGGCATTCATGCATTAATAAAACATTATTAAAAGAGAGAATAATCGTAACGATGGGACATCAAAATGACAATCTAGTGATTATAATGGCAAATTAGTGTTGATATGAATGATTGATAAAGATATTAAATAGATTCATAGTTATTATTTGAAACATGAGTAGCTTAGAAGTTAGATAATAATTAATGATTATTGGATTAATATTCATCCAAGGACGTTGCCTTTTTGAAGGGGGGAAGAATAGAACATATGAATGGTTTATGAAAGAGTATCAAATTTATAAAAGTGCATAGAATTAATGGTTATTTTTTATATGCACTAATATTTTCCTATTTTCACTAGGAGTTAATTAGGGAGAATAAGTTGTTGTTCTAATATCATAATGGTGCATGTTATCGCACAGTGTGTACTTGGAAGTAAAGGAAAGGTAAAAGAAAGGCAAACTGATGTAACTGGAGACTATCCTATCACTGTCACCTCAATAGCATATCTCTTTCTATTCCGGGTGGTAGGCCCAGGGGAGACGTCCCCGGTGACCTGGGGTTTTGAGAAGGCAAAGGTTTAAGGCTAAGTAAATCTTTCCCTCTCACAAGTCAACACCGATCAGAAAGTCCAGCTAAACAGCCAATAAAGATAATAATAACCAGAAATGTACCTGCCCGGAACAAAGCAACAAGAAACTATATATTTGCAAGATCACTTGTTGGTTAGTACTTTATATAATTGGAGATTTTCTCAAATAAAGCAATTGACTGATAATTTTGACGAAGCAAATCAATGATGTATAGTAGCAATAATCACAATACGTTACTTCACAATAAATGCTTTTAAGATGCTTCAAAATGAATAAGAACGATTTATCATCAATGTTACGATACCAACATTCATTAGAAGAAAAGACTACTATGCATTAGCCGATCTTTCAATTGCTTTAAAGAAGCTAAAATGCTGCAAAGTATAACTATAACTCAAATGGATAGTTGCAACAATGAAGTTAGTAGGTTAGGGTTAGAAGGTATTAGTAGTTGTTCAAAGATTTTGGAGGTTGTGATCAAAACACTCAAGTAAAAGGCCTTAGACTAGTGCGTTCATAGGGAAAATGGAGTCAACAAGTAGCAGCAAGAGTTGAAGGAACAATATGATAATAGTATGGCTAAAGACAAGAGAATTTGATGGTGAAGTGTTGGTAAGCCAAGGCTTCAACCATCAAACCCTAGGGGAAAACGGCTTACTAAGGTGTAGGCAACCCTAGACCTTAGCACGTTTTCCTCCTTCTTTAGCTCAGTGACAAGATAAAATCGGCTTGGATGGAGAACAAGAGATAGGGTGTTGCAATGGCAACACCCTAGCAATGTCTCCAACACAAAAAAGGCTCTTTAGCATAACCTAGTAGGGAATTAAAATAAGGACACCAACATGTGCTTATTTCCTAGGGTTTATTCCATCAATTTTATTAACAAAATGAAAGTAAAATACTATAACCATTCAAGTAATGGAAGGATTGCAGAAATTCACTTACATTTACCATGCATTCATCAAGCCAAACCCTAGTTGTAAACCTTCCACCAAGAAAAATGCCAAAAATAGCCAAAATAAGCCTTCCTTCAACAAGTGCGCACTAGAATTTCAGCCAATAACCCTAAGAAGGGCACAAATTTCAGACCTCACACAAGTGTGAGTGAAAGATGATGAATAAAAGAGAGTTTTAGCTCTCTTATACCATACCAATGACCTTAATTAAATTTTAGGTCACAAAAGGCCGACAAGGCCAAAAATACATAATAGTATTGGTTTTACATTAAATGTCAAAATCAAACCCTAAATCAATCAAAGATGAAGACATCATGCCCTTTTAGGGTGACGTTAGCCCCTTCTAGAGCAACGTTGGCCTCCTGGAGCAAAACGTTAGGCCTCCTTGCACCTCCGGAACATGACACACATGCCACAATTGCCTCCCAAAACCTCCACAAGTGTTGGATGACGTCATGAATGTCCTGGGTGATGTCATGGGCCTTCCAAGGCCAACGTCCTAGTGGAAAAGGCACAACCCCCCTGGGTAAGGCTCTGCCAAGTTGCCTCTAGTGGAGCGTCTTCCTCCTCTCCAGTGCAAACCCTCTGATCTGTCTCTACCCCCTACTAGGGTCTCAGCATCCATCTGGTGGGCTTTCAACCCCATGGAGGTCCAAACTAATCATCTCCCCATGTGTACCTGTCCATAAGGGGACCTGTCCATCGGGTATGAACCTACACATCAACAGATATGCCCTCCATGGGCTCATAAGTCACAGGGATCATAGCAATGTCAATCACATCTAATCATCAATTTTATTAAACATGTGCATAAAACCCCTTTTACCCGGACAAGTGCTCAAGGACATTATACTAATCTGCAAGCCAAGTTTGGAAGAAGTGACAAGGCGTCCTATTGGGCTAATGCTCACTGGATGTGGGATGTTTCCGGGAGAAATCAAATCCAAGCCATGTGAGTGGATGAGGTGTGTTGCTGTCCTTATACACACTTGCAAACGTGAGCCAAGTCCTGCTCACTTAGTGTGTCCTTGGAGGCACAATGCCTAAGTTCAAAGCCCACACTGTCACTTTGGCTTGAATCTCTTCCGTCTAGGCTTACTCCTAGGGAAGCCAAGGGGGGTAGTCCCTAGTTTCTAGATAAGATTAGAGTTTAAGTTCTAGGAGTTGATTTTAATTTGTTAAGGTTAGGGGGAGTCTATCGGACTATCCTATGATGTTAAGGCAGCAATGCAAGATGCAAGAGTTTATATGTCAAGCAAAACATTTCCGTAGGTCAACTAAGACTAGTGCCTAAGGTTGGGCAAGGCGTCAACTAGATGTTAGGGTGTTTCGTTACAAAGTGATTACAAAATTACAAAAGAATAGTTAATCCACAAGAATGCTAGATACAAGTACTTACAATAAAGAATATTAAAGATACAATGATACAACACAACAAGCTAACCACGTAATGTTTGTATGTGCAGGATACAAAGAATATCACGGAAAGAGCATCAACAACACATCAAAGCCAAGCATGCCCCAATAGCACTTACTCTATTGGATTGCCCCTTAATGGCAACATCAACACAATAAAGATTCACAAGGACACTTAGAAGTTTTATAAACTGAAAGCACAAGTGTTCCACAATGATTAAATCACTTAGTTGATTTTATCCACAAAGCATTACTTGTATTACGAGATTGAAAGATTAAGTTTACAAGTATTGCACCTTAAGATGAGTTAGATTAAGCCAAGGTTTGATTACTTAGTGAGTTAAGGGTTCCTTAAGATTTTAAAGTTTTAATTACCCTTATTAAGTGTTTCATCGAAAACCTCCTCCCCCAGTTGCCAAATAGTTGTTGAATGCTCAAGAAGTGAGGCAACAAGGCCTACCCTAGCTTCACAGGTTAGCCCGAAAGATTGAGTTTTTACGAAAAGGACGCTCCGTGCCACGAGACCGTCCCCGGCCTAACACCTTTCGTTGCCCTCCTCAATCCACGTTTTAGATGGTGAAGATGGTGGTCTAAAGTACCCTATTAAGTCTATTAAGTTGATATATCAATTGGTTAGACTTTTAGGTGTATTAAAGAGTATTTAGGTGACTTTTAGTTGCCTTAAAATGGTGAATTAATGCCAAAACCGAAACTTTTGTGAGCTTAGAAAGTGTGTTATTTGAGAATGAGAATGAAGAGCATTAACACATATAAAGAATTAAAAGAGAGCTCAATAACGATTTAGTTTATCACCATACACTAGATCATTAACATGAGTAGCTTGTTATGAAAGAAAACTAAAGCACAAGGGCAAGGACAACTTGCCAAAAGAGAAAAGAGGAAGCTCAAGCTTACTACCACTTATCTTATGTTTGTTAAAGTATTAAGAGAAAAGCTTGAAGATTTAGATGTGTGCCTACACTATCAACTTATCCAACAACATTACTTGAGTGTGATGGCAAGTGGCCTTAAAGATATGATAATATGGAAAGAAAAACACTTGCTAAACCATCTAAGCATTAACCATTTAGTGTGTTAGATTAAAGCATGTAAACAAGATATATCTTCGGATAGCTAATGCATGCAAGTAGATCTAAGTAAGTTGATTGTGCCTCAAGGGTTTAAGCCAAGGATTAAAGTGTGTGGAGATCTAGAATATTTTAAACCATTGAAGCATAAGAGATCAACAACAACACATTACTTATCCTAGCCTTACGATTTTGGGGGGTTCCTCTCCCAAGGTGTAGGCAATTATTAACTTAGAAAGTTTGGAAAAGAAATGAAAAGCAAGGTAAATAGCTCAATGGCATAAGGTGGAAGCAAGCCAACCGTTATTGTGACAATGAGGTTGTGAGGAAAGAGCAAGCGAACAAACTATTAACAAAGATGCTCACAAATCCCCACGTCCTAGCTTACAAATGAGTAAAAAGTGAGATAAAAACTTGGAACAAGCTAACCCTAAGCCCACACGTGGGAGGTAGGCCGTACCAATCCTCCTCCCAAGCCTATGAGCTACTAAAAATTAACAAAAATGACTAGATCTATGCACAATGAGCTAGAAAAGACCAAGAAAGGGTTGAGAATTGTTACCCACTTGTAGAGAAGGGTCTTGGAGTGTTGTGTGGATGATTTTGGGTAGCATAACCCCCTCAACCTGTTGCAAACCTGCAAAAACCAGCAAGATATGCTTGCTAGAAAAGCTACACACAACCAACAATATGAAGAAAAATTTATGTTTTTAGTGTTAATGTTTAAGCCATTATTATAGTTCTTTGCATTTCAATGAATAACAACAGTATAAGATAAGATCATTGAGAAATACACAATCACAAGAGACACTTCATTTATCCTGGGAAACCCTCATGGGGCAGAAAACCCAACAAAACTTCCTTAATATAGATAGCCAATACAATGCCAAGAGATAACTCAAACAAGTACAGAAAGTCCTCTCCCGAAGATGCGCCTCTCTCTCTCTTCTCCAACTGCAGCTCCGAAACTTGTCTCTCAATGAACAAGTGTGTGTGTCTAAGTGAGGCGCTAGCCTCCTTATTTATACAAGACTGGCACGTGTGGGAGTGTCCTTTCACTAGCAGGGCCGACTTCTTCTCCTGGGTGGTTATAACCACCTTTATTATATTTTGGGGCCTCTTTGATATATTATGGGGCCGACTTCTCTTTCTGCCTATTACAATTACATTATGACCAATCCGCAAAAGGGGATTTGGTCCTTTTACAATAGCCGACATGATCAATCCACAATGGGGATTGATCCAATGAATAATATATCAAATAATAATAAGAATACACTTTGCAGT
>JASDQU010736717.1:469646-502889 GCA_032191745.1 Picea mariana | reverse complement strand
GCAAGGGCACCTTAAATGAGCACTTAACCTATAAAACATTGAGCAGAAAGTACATGACAGTTTGTTGTCCTAAAACAGCAAAAGAAGACAGCCAAACAGTTGAAACTTAGAGCCATACTAAGGTCAAGGACAGACCTTAGTTGGCAGCCTCATAGGACCTCAGAATTTCAACAGATATTATGGTCGCTTCGGGAGGTATGAACCTCCATTGTGACCTTTGACAAGATTAGAATGTTCTGGAAGAAAGAAAAGAAGTGAACATAACCCTAGAAGAGATGTCGACTGAGAGAGATAATTAATATGAATTAATTAGTACCCAGAATGAGAAGTCGGCCTTGGCAGTCTGCCAGGATTACTATAAATACAGGGCGCCAGTCTTTCATTTGACACACTTCTCATAATTGCAGACAGGCACTTGTGCACACTGCAGTCTGGCAGTCTTGTGCGCAAGTTTTGGAGAAGGTGCTACCGCCAGTTCTGAAGCCTATTGCTTCTGTCTTTTGGGTTGGACTCTCTGATCAGCTTTGGTTACTTCTTGCTTGGTGCATTAGTCTTGCTTGGCTATTGGATTGCTACCAGGATTCTTCTCTCTGTCAAGGTCAAGGTGCTCGGAGGGTGGCTTCGGCCTATGGTCGGGTGACAATAGTGATATTGTCAATGGTAAAACGAGCACATTCTAACAGCCTATGCACTACCATAGGATGTCACCAAGAGAATATCTAGGGCTAAGAAGTCAGGGTTGGGCAATCCAAGGAGGAAGTCCATAGTGGTCAGATGAAACTCTCCTAATACTAAAGGTCATTACAAACAATTTAGTCACAGAAGACTATGTGTTGATGACAAGTCAATTGGCCCAAGCCCCATGACACCCCCAAGTGGTTGTGAGGAGATGCACAATCACACTAATCTAGTGCAAAGTGTGTCTAGGGCCTTAGTGCACCTCCTGCCGTGAACAATTATTATGAGAAAATGAAAGAAGGATGTAATCATCTTGATAGGATAATGTTTGGGAGGGTCACATATGAGTGGTTTCACATGCAAAGTTACCTCACATATAAAGAGAGTTCGGCATCTCTGATCTAGATTCTAGATATCTGAAGAAGAAGTGCAAGACCTTAAAAATCTTAGTATAAGTAATGAAAATGCACCCAGATCGCGTAATGGACCAAAAAATTGAATATGAATTGATCCACTAACTCAACCTCCTATAAATTGTAGAAATGACAGATACTCTTAAGGAAAAGAATGTGATTGTCAAACTCTACTCAAAGTTGGTGAGAACAATCCCATAGTTAAGCAAGAGGAATATGAAGGCCATGTGTCCAACGCCATCAATTACACTTAGGTCAAACAAAAAGATCATCCCTCAACTACATGAAATGCTCAAGGTAGAAGGACATCTTAGGGTCGCAACCCTAGGGTGGGGTAGTCCAAGTAACCTAAATGTACCATTGATAGATATCTTATTTGACCACTTGATTTAGTTCTTACTTGGGAGGTATGAGATGACTAAGAACATCTAGAGAATTGAAAAGGGAAGAAATCCTCAATAGAGATATCAATGGTCTCGAGCAACGAAGAGAACTCTAAAAAACAACACTAATGTTGTCCAATATTAGAAGTAGCAGTCTCCTTCGATGAGTAGAGAGCCAAAAATGGGTATCATTCTCCCCCTTATGTTGAGATGCCCAAAGTGTGGATCCTATGGAGGAAGAATAACAATCTAAAGATACTCTCATACATAGAGGGTGGGCCCCAAACTCCATTTGGATTATAGCCTAAGGAACTGTTTGGATGCAATGGAACATATGATGTAGCAAGAGAGTTTGAACTCTCTCAATCTTATAGCCCAGTCAAACAATAGTAGTTTGGGCCCCTAGATCTCGAAACCATACGAAGCAATCGGTCTAATGATCGTGTCCAAGAGGTGCATCTCTAACCATATGTCCTAAATGTTAAATTTTCACACCCAACACCCGACAATTTACTTCCTGGCAAATACCTTGTTGTAATAAACTTATTATGTAGATTTACTGAATAAAAAACACGGTTGGGTTTTAACGATTTACAGAAATAAATCAACAGAATCGGTAAACAAGAAACCACAATTATGCACACATAATTTCTGGTAAATACCCCTGGAAAACCCCTTAAGGGAAAACCAGTACTGTGATGATTTTATTATTATAAAATCTCGGCTCCCATCCTGGGATAATGGCCCCTCTAAGGAAAAATACAAAACAGCAAAATAGCCTATCACACCTCAAGATCTATCCTTCGATCTTGTTGGCCACTACTCCTTTGTTGTCCCTTGCTCCCTTCCTCGGACCTTGCCCCTGCACACTTGGATGAAAATCCTTCTCCACCCAATACAATGAGATCTCACTATCTCATTTTGTGTGTCTCCTCCTCTCATCTTAGCTACCTTGTATAATGTTGAGTTTATTACCCTAAATCCAAAACCCTAGATCTCCAAAGTGATCAATGGCTGAGATTAGATCTCACCAGCACTTTAGAACAATGGCTAGGATTTAAGTTAATTCACTAATACCAAATACTTAGGCATTTCATTAAATTAAACTCAATTAATTACAAAAAGGCATTCACTGTAATAATTGCTCTGTTAAAGTGAATTTCCTAAGTCTTGAGAGGTATTAATAACGACTTCCACATGTTAGACACAAAACCAATGTGGAAGACCAATGTGGAAGCACATGTACGATGCTACAAACATCAACACTCCCTCTTAGCTAGGAAAGTACTTATCGAAGAGCCACCTGGAACTGGTTCTCCCTCCAACCCTGGCACAATGTCGCTCACATCATCCTATACTAAGGCATCTTGTTGCTCCTACTGAATTTTCTCCTCCTCAATAATGTAAGATATCAGTGCCCTAAGGTTTGGAAACTTCGTTGAAAGCTTGCTCCCCCTCAATGTGCTCCTAGGAGCCTCAACTTACTCCTGAGCATCCATCGATGTCATCTCATACCTGTTATCCCCGATTTCTAGGGATAACTAAAAGATCATGTCTCAAGGCCCACAGGTCCTAGACATGGAGTACCGAGAGTAGGATTGACCTGAGCATGGCCCTGGAGGGCCCATCCTTCTTCTTCTTCATCAGACCTGTCCTATCAATAGCAGCAGCATCCATCACCATCGGCTTGGGCTTGCATCGGAGAAGACTCTTGCTCCATGAGGTAATTGGTCCAGGTATCATNGAGCATCCATCGATGTCATCTCATACCTGTTATCCCCGATTTCTAGGGATAACTAAAAGATCATGTCTCAAGGCCCACAGGTCCTAGACATGGAGTACCGAGAGCAGGATTGACCTGAGCATGGCCCTGGAGGGCCCATCCTTCTTCTTCTTCATCAGACCTGTCCTATCAATAGCAGCAGCATCCATCACCATCGGCTTGGGCTTGCATCGGAGAAGACTCTTGCTCCATGAGGTAATTGGTCCAGGTATCATGGTATGTGTCATGTTTGATCATTATAACTTTCAGATGTATGCATCAGGTTCCTTCTATTTCTGACAACTGCTTGAATCTTACACTAACCCACTTGACCATGGTTGAGGGGATTAACGGGGTGCCCTAGCAAGCCTGTATCCATAGGTTTTGGTTAGCCACCAGGGGGGATTTGAAGAGCCATCATCCGCTCCCACCATATTATCATTTTACATCTTATCTCCCATACATCTATCCCATTCCCCTAGTCCGGGCATTAGGATAACCTATTTGAGGGGTTACACTTTATCCTGTGGGAAGAAGGGGCTAAAGGCCCAGGAGGTAAAAGCAGTTGGTAAAAGATAAAAGCCATAGGAAATAAAACCTAGAGATGCCTCGCTCAGGGATCTCCGAGAAGGCAATAAAAGGCCTCTCGATAAGAAACAAAAGGGACCCAAAGAAAAATAATAAAACAAGACCTAGCCAAGAGGATGGGAGGTCTCGTCACGAGCCGGCCCATTATGTTCATAGGTATCTAGCAGTATGACATTGCCATTATCTGGTCACCACGCCAGGGCAGTGACCCTTGGTTGCATGGCCAAGGGAAAGGGGGTCTCATCACGAGCCAGCCTTATCATCTCTGCGAAAATACTCGTGGGTAACACTGTCAGCTCTGGTCACCACGCCAAGGCAGTGTCCTCTAGTCAGACCTTGAAGCAAAAAGAAAGAAAAAGTAATAAATAAAAGAAAGAATAAAGGCAATAAAGGGCTTGGAAAGAACTGCATCCATGACAGGTACAGCTCGCCTCCTACAAAGGCACCCACGGATGATACCTACCCCTGGTTTTCACTGTGTCTGGACATCCTTAGACCATACCACCTCGTATTACATGGCTTGAATGATATCCTTTGAGAACTTTCCTCTTCTTATGGATGTTGGCCCAATAGGTTACCTTGTCTTTTTCTTTAGCTTTGTATAGTAGATCAGTGTAATGTCTTTGAGCTATTAGATGATATGCTAGGGGTCTTATGCATGTATTTGATAAAATTCATGATGAAATATGATTGACATTGCTATGATCCCGAGGACTAATGAGCCCATGGAGGGCGAAGTTTTTGATGTGCAGGACCATGCCCGACGGACAGGTACCAGTGGACTGGTACACATGGGGAGATGATTAGCTCGGACCTCCATGGGGCTAAAGAGCCCATCAGATGGTTGTTGGGACCCCATCAGGGGCAGAGACAGGACAGTGATATGATGAGCTTTTGCACACAAGAAGAAGAAGGACGTTCCACCCAGGACACTTTGGCTGAGCCCAGCCTAGGGGGGTTGACCCATTTCAGATGGAACGTTTTCCTCTTGATGGACAGGACGTCACCCAGGAGACTTGGACGTCATCTTGAGCGTGTGGCAGTTTGATGGGATTACTGGCATGTGTGGCAACTTGGAGGAGCCTTAAAAGGGCTAACGTCTGACTTCTGGATGCTGAACTAGCCCAAAAGGGGCCAACGTCTCCCTCAAAAGGGCTTGACGTCCCACCTTTTGCTCATTTATGTCTTTTACTTGGCAGTTAATGTAAAAACAGTATAATTTTAGTAGTCAGCCTTGTCGGCTGTTTTAATGACCTAATTTATAAATTAAAGGTCATTGGATGATATATATTGAGGATGTTTTTCCCTCATTTGGAAATAACACAACTCACTCACAAGTGAGATCTGATTTTTTGCGCCCTACTAGGGTAGTTTTGGTGTTTAAAGTGAGGCGCAACTTTTGAAGGAGGATTTTTCTTGGCATTTATGGCATTTCTCTCAAGGAAGGTTTACAACTAGGGTTTGCTTGTGCTTTTCTTCATGACATGTAAGTGAATTTTCGTGCAAAACTTCTTAAATGAATGGTTGTAGGTATAATTTCTTACATTTGCTTATTGTATTGTTGATTTTAAACCCTAGGTAACAAGCACACAAGTAGGTTATTGTTACATGTCCCTTGTTGAGAAATATTTTTCAGCCATTGAAGAAAAGAGATAGAGCCTAGCCATTGCTACACTTGTCCTCTTTCTTCTGAGCTAGCGTTGAAGTCTATAAATTGAAAAGAGGAGACGTCCTAGGCCTAGATTGCCTACACCTAGGGTTTCACCTTCTAGGGTTTGAAAGCCTTGTCATTACAACACTTTCTCCCTTAGATTTATGTTTTAAGCTAGTCGTTTTGCCAAGTCAATTTAGAGAAGGAGGAAAGAGCACGAGGCCTTGCTTAAGCAACACCGGAGTGAGCCTCTTTCCCCTAGGGTTTTGATTCTAGGGCCCTGCCTTTGCAACACCATAGAACCTTACCTTCTAGTCTCTGAGTTATCATCCTTCCAAGACCTTGTGCCCTTATTTTTGACTCCATATACCCTAAGGCACTGATTTGATCTCCAACGTTGAAGCTCTAGTGTACAAAACAACTCTTTAAACCCTAAATCTTGAAACCCTAACTAACTAACCCTAACCCTAACTAAGGCTGACGTCATAGTTGGCGCGGCTAGCTTTTGACTTTCATAAGCAATTGAGTGATGATCTAAAGCATTTATTGATTGAAGTGTTAATTGAATACATTATTGGCTTTGTCATCTTGATAGTTATTGATGAATTAATGCTCTTTCCATAGATAATTGACAAAAAGTTGATCTCATTGATATCTATTGCTTCACATTGCTTAAATTATATCAAATGGTCATATGAGGTGCTAACCCTTTATATATAGCCTGCATACATACTTTTATATTGTTGCTTTGTTACGGGCAGGTGTTCTCATTTGGGACTATACTTCATTATTGGCTGATTAGCCGGACCTTCTGATTCTGGTGGTAACCTGTGAGGAGGAAACTTTAACTCTGACCTTATATCTCGGCCTCTTCAAAACCCTAGGTTACCGGGGACATCTCCCCTGGGCTAACCTCCCTAAATAGAAAGAACCTCCCCATTGTGGTGACATTGGGTGGGGAAGGTTCCTGTTTCGCCAGTTTGACCCTTATCCTTTACCCTTTTGACCTAAACTACAAACTGTGTGATAACAATACCAACTGGGTTTCCTAACAGAGTTGGAAGGGGCTAACTCCTCCTTTGCACCTGAAGGTTAACTTCCCACACTGGGAGCCTCTGAACATTGTGTTCCCTTCAGAGCCTCCTGCTCCTCGTCCTCTACCATTGACATCGATCCATGATCCAAGATCCCCTTGGTTCCACTAACAGGATTGCCCTGCACCCTGTATACCTTTCTCTCTCTGACACCAATGCTCACTGCTGTGTCAGGGCTAGCTCCCTCTGAATGTATGAGTACTTGTTCGTTCTGGAACAAGACTACAAAACCCTTGTCCTCCAAAGCTGAGACTAAGAGAAAATTCATCTTCGACTCTGGTACATACAACACATCTGCCACCTCCAAAGAACCTCCTGACTCTAGATGGAACCTGACTGTCCCAACTCCCTCTGCACCACACTTGGCATTGGTGCCAAGCTCCACATGCAGATCTAAGTCCGTCTTTGACCAACTAGTGAATAACTCATGTGTCCCCATCATGTGACAAGAAGCCCCACTATCCACAAACCAGGCACTATTGGAAACTGTGCCAGAAAGACAAGAGACTAACAAGAAATCCTTCTCGAACTTCTCAGCAAAATCATTGACTTGAGTTTCTGTAGATGTTGCTACCTATTGAGACTTACCCTTCCCTTTCTTTCATTCAGGACACTGTGAATCACAGTGGTCACTCTTGTGCCACGCAAAGCATTTCACTTTGCTCAAATCTTTTTTCTTTCCAACCTGTGGAGTTGACTCTCCGCCTGTATTCCCCTTGCTCTTCCTTCCTTGACTAGCAAGAGCTAGATTCTCATCGTGACCAACCTATTGGTCTGCTAGAGATTCCTCTCGAATCTCCTCCCGAATGAAATCATCCCATAGCCTGTCATGCTTGGGAAGTGTCTCTCGTGCCACAATGCCCTTGATGAATGGGGCCCATGGCTTAGAGAAACCATTCAAGGTTGTCCTCACTAACTCTTCATCTAACACGACCTCCCCAATTGTTGCCAACTAATAACGAATCTGAGTGATCTTGGTGAGATAACCGGTAACTGTATTTGATCTGGTAATCTTGGTGTCTCTAAGATTTTCCCTCAACACCATCTTCCTATTTTCTTTACTGCTCTAGAAAAGACTCGTTGCAACTACAAACATCTCCCTGGATGACTTCTTCTCAGAGAGGTGAGGAATCAAATGATCCTTCACCGCATCTAAGATGATCCTCCTGGCTTTCACGTCCTTTTGCTCATGGGCAGCCAAGTCCTTTAGATCCGTCGGTGGGGTCACAATTGTGTTTGCAAAATCCCACAACCCATTCTCCATGAGAATCAATGTGACCCTCGCCTTTCAAGGTACGAAGTCCAATGCACTTTCTAGAGAGTCTTCAAACCAAATGCAGCCATCTCCAAATCAAAATTTTAACGAGAAATACAAACTACTGAAAAATGTGCCTTGTCCTTCAAGCACAGTAAACTGAAGAATCTGTGCTTAGTCCTTCAAGCACCAAAATTGATCTGATCTCCTCTACTGGTTGCTTGAATCTCTGCTCGAAACTCTACTGCCCACTGCCCGGACCTTTGCCCAAACCCTTTGCGGTCAACCCACGTTGCCTGGCGGCTACACGCACCCTATGGCTGCCCTGCGACTGCTTCGGTGGTTGCCCTACGGTTGTGGCTGATAGTTGTGGTTGTCGGTTGTGGCTGCGACTGCAGCTCGACACCTCCCAGCACCTGCTCACTCTGCAGCCCTCAACCTTCGCCCTCTGCAGCCCTCAACCTTCGCCTTTTGCTCAACAGCTTCTCCCAACACCTATGCCCTCTCCCTATAGCTCCATGCAACCGTACGATTGTATGACGACTCTGCAGTTCATACGGTCTGTACAACTGCTACAAATTTCCTCTTTTTATTTTATATTTTTTTTTCTTTTTCTGTGCAACCTACACAAAAAATTCCCATTGTTGCCTATAGAAAAAAAGATTCTAGTTGCTATTCTACAGAAATTTTAAAAAAAACAATGCGCTTGGTTTCCTTTTCAAAGTCTCGGCTCTAATACCATGTTAAATATTCACACCCAACACCCGACAATTTATTTCCTAGCAAATACCTTGTTGTAATAAACTTATTCCGCAGATTTACTAAATAGAAAACACAACTGAGTTTTAATGATTTACAAAAATTAATCAATGGAAGCAATAAATAGGAAACCACAATTATGCACGCATAATTTCTGGGTAAATACCCTTGGAAAAAACCTAAGGGAAAACCAATACTATGATGATTTTATTATTATAAAATCTGGGCTCCCATCCTAGGATAATGGCCCCTCTAAGGAAAAATACAAAACAACAAAATAGCATATCACCCCTGTTGGTTTTTGTAGCATCGGACAAGTACTTCCACAGAGGCTCGATGTCTAGTCTGTGGAAGTCGTCCTTGTAACCTCTCAGTAGACCTTAGGGAGTTCACTTTATGAGCTAAATAATTAAAGTGAATGTTCTTTTATTTAATGAAGTTAAATGCCTAAGTTGGTGGCATTAGTAACTTAAGTGAGTGTTTGATTAAGTCATGACCGTTAGATCTTAAGCGAATGTGAGATTAGATCTCAGCCTTTAATCACTTTGGAGATCTAGGGTTCGTGATTGATTCAGTCAAACCTCAATGTAATAAAAGGCAGCCTAGGTGAGGGGATGAGACACATTTGTGTGAAGATGTGAGAGAGTCACATACACAATGTCAGAGACTCACAAAGAGTGTGAGGGTGAGACAGTGATGGTACACAAAGACTGAGTGAGAACTCAGGTGTGCCAGGGCAGGGGCCGAAGAAAGGGTGCAAAGGGGCAGCAAGGAAGATAGCAGCCAACAAGATCGAAGGACAGATCTTGGGCTAGGCTATATGTCGATTTGTATTTCCTCATAAGGGCCATTATCCTAGGACGAAAGCCCTGATTTTATAGCAATAAAATCATCATAGAACTGGTTCTCCCGCGAGGGTTTTTCCAGGGGTTATTTAGCAGAATCTCATGTGCAAATGTGTTTGGTTTCTATTGATTTTTCTTCCGCTGATTTTAATTGTTCGTTGAATAACCTAGTTGTGATATTATTCAGTAAAATTTGTTTCTGCTTGGAATTAATATCCTGGTGCTAGGTTTAGGAATTTTAACAACACCTCAAAATCTGTCCTTCGATCTTGTTGGTCGTTACTCTTTGTTGTCCCTTGCTTCCTTCCTCGGACCCTACTCTTGCACACTTGGATGAAAGTCCTTCTCTACCCAATACAATGAGATCTCACTATCTCATTCTATGTGTGTCTCCTCCTCTCACCTTAGCTGCCTTTTATAATGTTGAGTTTACCCTAAATCCAAAACCCTAGATCTCCAAAGTGATCAATGGTTGAGATTAGATCTCACCAACACTTTATAGATCAATGGCTAGGATTTAATTTAATTCAATAATGCCAAATACTTAGGCATTTCATTAAATTAAACTCAATTAATCATAAAAAGGCATTCACTTTAATAATTGTTTTATTAAAGTGAATTTCCTAAGTCTTGAGAGGTATTAATGACGACTTCCACATGTTAGACACAAAACCAATGTAGAAGTACCTGTCCAATGCTACAAACATCAACACTAAAATTGTGACTAAAAGCATTGTTTCTCAAGTAATGAGAATCAATCATACCCTTTGTTGAGTCAAGGATGAAATGCATGCCTTTGATTGAACCAAGTGCCCCAAAATTGTACCCCCAAATATGTGTAAATTGTGGTGATATCAATCTCTCTTCCTCTGAAGTATAAGTGGTACTAAGAGGATTGCAAGTGAATTGAATATAAGCAAACTCTAAATGGCAAGGGCTTAGTCAGCAAGCATATAGTCATATGACACGGTGGGGATGGAATTGTAAGTGAAATAAAAAGATAGCCTTGATTTTTATTTTGTTGAGGTTCAAAAAATTGCTCTATCACATAAAATCAAGATTAGTTTCAAGTTGCAAATCTATTATTATGTGTTACAGTTGATCCCCATTGTTGTAACCTCTGTTACCGAATCCACCTACCGTGGGGGATGGATCAGCAGATCCCCGGATCGGGTACGGATTTAAAGACGGATCCACCTAGAATTCACTCCAAACTTTAAGAGGGTTCAAAAAATGCAAAAATTGCCCACAATAATGACCCGACTGTTGACCGCCTATTCAACTAGGGGGTCAACTCCATGTGCCATGAATATATGCATCAACAGATGCTAATATGTCGAAGACAGTTTGGTTCTACTGGGCAATTTTTGCCTCCAACACACTTTTTTGTAAACAGAATTTTCGCACCCCTGCGTGGGTTAATAATGTAATAGGTCTGCATTGGTCATAGTTAGGTCAGTTACCTTGGGATTTCTTCATTAGGAGAGTTCCTTTCATCGAGGGTTTTTTATCCTCAGGTTATTAATTGGGCTTTTCAGCCTTATTAATTTCCCTTGAGTTTTTCCCTCCCACATGCAATAATTCCTCCAAAGTGGTGAAAGGCATTCTAATGGGGTTTTCCTCTTGTAGTTATTGTTTAGGAATGATGTAAATGACCATGTATGACATCTCAGAAAGTTTCGCATAATTCTGTCGAGTCTAGATAGGTTATTTTTAATTAATTAAATTAATTAAATTTTCCTAAGGTTGGAAGTTTAATTATTTAATTAATTAATTGTTTTTGAGCAAATATTGTAAAAACTAGGTCCTTGGGCTTTTGATAGGGGTATTTGTGCTCAAAAGAAATGGAAAGAGACCCCCTACACCCTTGGACCAAGTTTCAGCTCAGTCGGACAACTTTTGCTAGGTGTTTGTCCACCAGGAGTCTCAATCAGTCAAAACAGCAATTTTAATTGCTAAGTCATGACATAGGAAAAATGTCATTTTTGTAATTTTGAGCAAATGGGGTAAAGTAAAGATGGATAAGTGTGAGAGAGATTTTTCCTAACCTTTCCTAATCTTTTCCAACCCTCACATCACCCTCTCACCTAGCCATTAAGCAAAAACGTCATTTTTCCTAGAGTGGTGTGCATCTCTTCTAGAAAATCTCCAAAAAGTGAAAAAATAATAAAAAAATTAATGGGAAACTTATTATATCCCTTGGTGTGCCTCCCTAGACCCTGCAACTCATCATTTAACTTGTCAAAGCCTTGCCAACTCACTCCAACTCATTTCCACTTCATCCATCCATGCCAAAACCCTAAAAGTGATTTTTCTTTGATGTGTGACACGTGTAACTCATCCAAGAGGGGTAGCTTTGTCTTCCCAAGTATAAATAGAACCCCTCCCTCACTCATTTAACACCATATCTTGAGCTATTGTTATGCTACTGGATTTTCCCTTCATCTCTCTCTCTCTTGTTCATTGTGCTTCCTTTCCATTTTGCTCTTGAGAGTGTTGGAGCAACATGTTGCTGCAAGACTCTCCGCTTGAGTAATAGAAAGGCTTTGGAGGATTTGAAGAAACAAAGAGTATTCTTGTTGCTTCTTGCTACTATTGAGGTGATCTTGTTCTATTCCTCTCTCATTCTTACTTCAAGATTATAGATCTAGAGTAGAAGCTCCAAGCAAAGTATTTTGTTTGGATAGATTTGTGGTAGTATTATCATAGATCTAGTGAAGTGTTTATTTGGGTATTTCAAAGATTTTGTTTTACCATCTAGATCTACTCACATTCTATCTATTTTTCTAGCTTTTCTCACAACTTTTGCAGGTTTACCTCTAGGGTTTTATTGGGCTAACCTCAAGGAAGAGTCTACTCTTAAAACCTACCTAAACTCCATTCCTTTTCAGATCTGATTTCTTTGCTCATTCTTTCCATATTTCAGTTTGCTAACAATCATAGATAGGTCACATTAAATCTACTTTTGTTGGTATACTTGTATGTGAAAAATTTCTGCATAAAAACAGAAATTTTTCTTGACTTGTGGTGTTTTGTGTAGCATTTCCAGCAAGCAATAGCTTGCTGGTTTTTGCAGGTTCTTACCAAGTATAAAGGTTATGCTGCCCACTTTCGGTCATACAACACCTCAAGAACTTCTCCATTGATTGGGTAACGAAAACGCACCCTTTCCCTTCTCTTTCTAACATTTCTAAAGTCATTCTCTTGCTTCCAAACCCTCTTTGGCACAATAAAAGTAGGTTTGCCTCCACCTTGTGCCATTGTGAGTGGTTTGTTTCTTGTTTTTATTTTCAAGTCATTTATCTCATGGTTGCCTACACCTTGGGTGAGACATCCCCAATATCATAATGGCTAGATTAGTAATGTGTTTATGATTTGCTTATGCTCACATGGTTAAAATCTTCTAGAAGTAGATCTCACATTCACATAATTAGTCTTAGGTTAAGCCCATGGAGGCATAAATTCACTTACATGCTTTAAATCTTTCAAGTTTCATTTCTTAGCACATTCTCTTAAAGCAATAACATACATGGTTAAGTGATGATGAGTTAAAGCAATCTTCTCTTTTATTGGCAAGTTGTTCTTGTCCTTTAAAAGCACTCTTTTCTTTCAAGCTTGCAAACATTCTTCGTTAAGTAAATGGTGTAGGAATAACTTGTTCTTTTCAGCAATTCATTATACATGATATATGTGTTTACATGCTTCATTCTTAAGATTTAAAACACATCTTTTGGGCTGATTAAAGTTTCGCTTTTGGCACTTTTTCACTAATTTTGGGCAAGTAAAAGTCACTTAAACACTCTCAAACACCTTAAAATACTTAGTCCATAGGGGTAATAACATATTAGACTTAATAGGACACCTAAATTCTCCATCTTCACCATCTAAAACGGGGTTTGAAGAAGGCAATGGAAGGTGTTAGGCCGGGGACGGTCTCACGGCACGCGGCGTCCCTTCCGAGAGTACTCAGATCTTTAGGGTTGACCTATGAAACTAGGGTAGGCCTCGTTGCCTCACTTCTTAAACATCCAGCAGTCATTTGGTAATTGGGGGAGGAGGATTTTGGTTTGACACTTAGTTAGGGTAATTCAAACTTTAAAATCTTTAAGTAACCCTTAATTCACTAAGCATTTAAACAACTTAGCTACTTTGGTACATCTTATGGTTCAATACTTGCAAGCATAACTCTTTTTCAATCTTACACACAAGTAACATTTCTTTTGCTTTGTGGAATAATTAACTAAGTGTCATTTTTGAGTATTGTGGAACACTTGTGCTTTTAAGCTTTCAAATCTTTTGTTAAGTGTTCTTTATGGTGTGATCCCTCAAGAGATAGCACATCCCATTTGGAGGCATCATCTTGTTGGGTCTTGAGTGTTGATGTTGCCATTGAAAAGCAGTCCAATAGAGTAAGTGTTATTGGGGCATGCTTGGCTTTAATGTGTTGATGATGTTCATGCTTTGATATCCTTTAATTCCTGTACATTAAAACACATGGTTAGCTTGTTTCCTATGTAATTTTGTATCTTGTTGTACATCTCCTATTTTGATATTGTTGTATATCTATCATTCAATATTGGTTGTAAGTATCTTTGTAAATCTTTTGTAATCAAACACCCTTAAACTTTAGTTGACCCCTTGCCCAATCTTTAGGCACTAGTCTTAGTCGCCCTAGGAAAAGGCTTGCTTCTCATCCTTATTGTTGCATCTTGCATTTGCTGCCTTTGCATCATAAGTTAGATTTCCTCCAACCTTGTAACCAATTAAAACCAACTCCTAGAACGTAACGTTAATCACATCTAGTAACTAGGGTCTACCCCCCTTGGCTTCCCTAGGAGGAAGCCTAGACGGAAGAGGTTCAAGCCAAAGTGACAGCGTGGGCTTTGAACCTAGGCAATGTGTCTCCAAAGACACACTAAGTGAGCAAGACTTAGTTCATGTTTGCAAGTGTGTATAAGGACGGCAACACCAACCATTGTGTTAATGTTTAAGCCATTATTATAGTTCTTTGCATTTCAATGAATAACAACAGCATAAGATAACATCACTGAGAAATACACAATCACAAGAGACACATCATTTATCCTGGGAAACCCTCATGGGGAAGAAAACCCAGCAAAACTTCCTTATTATAGATAGCCAATACATTGCCAAGAGATGACTCAAACAAATACAAAAAGTCCTCTCCTAAAGATGCGCCTCTCTCTCTCTCTCTCTTCTCCAGCTACAGCTCTGAAACTTGTCTTTCAAATGAACAAGTGAGTGTGTGTCTAAGTGAGGCGCTAGCCTCCTTATTTATACAAGACTGGCACGTGTGGGAGTGTCCTTTCACTGGCAGGGCTGACTTCTTCTCCTGGGTGGTTATAACCACCTTTATTATATTCCGGGGCCTCTTTGATATATTCTGGGGCCGACTTCTTCTTTTGCCTATTACAATTATATTATGACCAATCCGCAAAAGGGGATTTGGTCCTTTTACAATAGCCGACATGATCAATCCACAATGGGGATTGATCCAATGAATAATATATCAAATAATAATAAGAATACACTTTGCAGTTACATTATTTCAACACATTGTTCATTTTCTTGTGGAGGCCTTGGATTTTGAGGTTGCCTTCAACAATGACCAAAATCATGAATAATCGAACGGAATCCATGGCAGTGATAATAATTGGATGGATGGGAACTTATTTATTTGCAAGGGTTTGTTGGAAAGGATGGATGAGCTTCCCGACATGGTTGGATGTTGTAGAGATATTTGAAATAATAAACTTAGACAAATTTAGTTGTATATTGTTATAAATGTGCCACGATTTCCATTGGATATAATTATATTTGCACCCAGATATAGTTATATTAACAATACTCACCTTATATCGTGTTGTTAATTAACCTTATAAAATAAAAGTAAGGTATCATGTTGTTTAAATGATTTGGGTTGTTGATATAACTTTATAAAGTAACAAGCAACAAGCTATCAACGTGTATATATAGGGAGCAACAAGCTATTAATGTGTATATATAATTTTAAGTAACTGGAATTATAATGTATATATAGTAACTTTATAAATGATTAATGTATTAGATTAGTTATTATTTATAAGCATTATACATCAATTATTTTATCAGTATTATATATGTAAATTATATTATTAAAATTTTCTATAATTTTAATTTTTTATATAAATTTTATCTTTTAAATTATAAAAATATTTGTATATTATTTGTACCTATTGTTTCCTCGTCATATCCATATCCTGGTAATTTAGGTTGTAACTTAGAAAGGAATATATAATGACCTGGAGATCATCAAGTGTATGATCTAGTAGCATCTCACTTGCTATATGGGATGAGTAATGCAAGTTAGTAACCATATCTTTGAAATATCCTTGATCCAACTAATCTGGATATCTACAGTTGAACTACGGTTTTTGCCACTGAAATCTGATACTCTAGGGGTTTCTAGATGCATTTGAGTTAATGTGTGAACATGCTTGGTGATTTTCGCATGTGTGTTTCAATGCATTAAGTGTTTTAGCAGTATAAAGATAATGCATGCGAAAGAAGAATAACACAGCTCACTGATATATATAATGAGGAAAAAGCAAGAAATACAACAATAAGTTGGAAGCAGAAATACTAATCATCGGTTAGATCTCATAAATCGTCACTGAAATACAAATCAACTAACAAGAAATACCCGTGATCAGAAGTATGAAGGTTGGTCTATGCATGCACGAATAGATCATCAAAAACCAATCCAACAACTCACAGTAACCACTGCAATATCTGGAAAACTCGCCTTGATGGCGATACCCGTCAGAATTGACTAGAAACTATCTCAAAAGAAGCGCCCTGACCTCTAGGCTGATCTTGATAACTGTCGAACTGAATATCCGACCTCTGAAGCTCTGGATGTCACCCCCTAGGGGATTACGCACCTCTTAAGCTGAGGGAGTGTGCCCTAGTGATTCCACCAGTGGAATCTGACGATGTATGGCTCAAAACGATCATCACGACCTCCTCTGTAATGGGTCGGAAGGGTTTCCTCAGATCTACTCTGGAATGTCCCCTAGAACCCCAAATGTACTTCCTCAATAGTTGCGCCCTATATGACTGTTTTCTACTTTCCAGGAGATTCCACCGTCGAAAACTAACGACAGGTAGCTCAATAGGTGTGCCCTGGCTAGTTCTCTAATGGGTCGGAAGGAATCGGCCAAATATTGAACTGTCTCAAGCGGCCACACAAACACTCTCTCTAACCCTTGCTCCTTCACTGGTTGAGTTGCGCAATCACTGAAGTGGATACCTGTAATGCACGGTGAAATACCTGGATGGTATCGGCTAGGGTGTGTCTCTCAACACCGAAACCGATCAATGGTGGTGGTTTCCTCCAGAAATCCACCAAACAACAAGGGGGTCGATTTCCTCCTCTGCAAATATCTCAACATCAATTCATAACATAATTATGAATTAGGTTGCTTTACCCTTCCTTTATAGCTTCCTAAAACCCTAATTTGTTGTTGACCTTTTCCGTCCAAGTGACTTTTACTTTATTTTATTATTCCTTGATTAAATCACTTAATTAATTAATAAATTAACCATTTTACCTCTAAAAAGTGATTTATCAATCCTTATGGCTTCTCCGGCCACTGAAAGTCACTTCTCATCATCTTATCCTGTAATGCTCTTCCTCCCGATTCCGATGAGCTATTACACTAAGAGGTTTCTCCAAGTAATATGCCCATTATGACCTTCTTGGTGAACTTAATTAAGATATGACCCATAATAACTCAAAATTACGGAAATCGTCGCAATGCAACGAAACCAAAGCCAAGTTGTGCGGAATGGATCCTGATGACAAACGATGCAAGTTGGGCCCAATAAAACCCTTCAATATCTCTCGAACTCTCGATCACCCCTATATGGCTACTCCGGTAGGCATAACACTTTGTAATGTTATAATGTCCCAAAATGGGGACATTACAGACCTCCCTGCCGGAATATTGCTTGTCCTCAAGCAATAACTAAATCCAACTACATATGATACTGGGGTCCCATATGCACCTATGTGACACAAGGTAGACTCCCCTCAAGATGTGGCCTCTCCAAGTGCTCACCACGCATGACACCCACATGCTCCTGATGAGTAGAATGATCAATGGCCAAAGAATCTCAATCAACTCCCCGAGCACCCTCTACTCGAAACTCAACTCCATCAAACATTGAACTACCAAGCACTCCAATCCCTGGATCCCATATCAGAGTGTGAACTGCAATGCCTCGTGAAATATAGTCCTGTAACATATCAATACCATGAGTCTCCTGCAAATAGCACACGGTCTCAACCCGAATTGAATCTATACTGCAAGACCGTACCAACCCCAACACAACCTCCACCAACTAAACATGGTGCTGCCATAGTGAGGTACTACAAGACCTCAACGAATCACCCATAGGTGATGTGCTCCCCCCAATACTGAAGCTCACTGGAAAGTCAAAGTGACTTCCCCCTGCAAATATCCACTCGTCTCCATCAATCAGTGAAATGCCCAGCCCTGTAATCCCAAGGTCCCATGCTAGCCTCTGACAGGGACGAAAACGCGGATGTTGCACTGCTCTGATCATGATTGTTTGCTCAAACTATGCATACTAGATCCCCCACTCCTGGATCCTCATGCTGAAATACCTGTGAAAATTGGGCCTGTTTTCAAGAAGCTGAACCTGTAAAGGTATCTCTACGGAATCAACATCTTCCCAACCACCTCCATACTCGATCATGAGTATCAATAGGAAGAACTTGTCTCGCCACATAGAACAAGTCCCTGCAAGCCCTCTCAAAACCATCCAAGAGTGAAGTATGTTGCTCTCTAGCGCAACCTGGGCCATCATAAAATGAAACAACCCACTAACCAAATGGACTCCCGGATCCCATGGAAAAATTTGAAGTTCATCACTTCCAATCCCCACTAACTGCTCATGTGTCATACTGATAATTGTCGGAAGACCTCCATCCTCATCCCAATGAGAATCTGAATTTGTGTCACCCTTTGAGATATCTTCTATCCCATGGCCTAAGATGCTCACCATCACGCCCAAGGTATCAACTATCTGTCTCTAATGATCCACCCCTATCATGCTCTATGCAATAAAGACACTCTTGTCAGGTGGTCTCGACCTACCAACTCTCCATGTCTCCTGCCACTGTCTATCTCCCCCTATGTTGTTGTCAATGATGAAAGCATCGGGAAAAGCCAACAGAAACATCTGTAACCGACTATAGGACTGGAAAGTATCATATGCTTTGGTCAATCACTAGGATTGGACCAAAAGCTCATCCACTAGCACCCATGGTGGATAATCGTCAAAACTCCAACTATCGAGTACAATAGTAGATAACTCCACAAACTGCTGGTCAATCACTCTCCCTCCATCATCACTCAGATAGTTGTTGCTACTGTGAAGGTAATCTCCCAAAACTATGTGTCGCTGCAAGGGAGAGGAATCTCCATGCTCCGCTAAGTGTGTCTCCTCCCTGCAATCCAATTTGTCCCCTTGAATCCCACTGTACATCTCTCTCATCATCATATGTCCAAAGTGTATTGTCGAATCAACCTCTGTGTGGATATCAACCAATCCTGGAACACAAATGAAAGTGTCATCGTAACTGCCCCTGCCTCTGGAATCCTCATGTGTACCTGTATGACCGACCGTCTCAAAACTACCCATGAATGATGGCCCCTATGACACCCGGACATCCTCCAGCAATGTAACTGAGGAACAGATCTGACTCTCTGCCAAGATAGATATAGTGTATCTCTGACCAGTCTCCTCAAGGAGCTCATCTAATCTGGACTCCAATTCTTGAAGGGTTGTATGTGTGCCTTCCAAGAATCCTCGTGTGCTCACCAACTCATGAGTGAGTCGGTCCACCTCCAACTCCTGCTCCCTCAGGGCCCTGCGATAAATCTCGCCAACCTCCAATAGGTAATCNAGTGTATCTCTGACCAGTCTCCTCAAGGAGCTCATCTAATCTGAACTCCAATTCTTGAAGGGTTGTATGTGTGCCTTCCAAGAATCCTCGTGTGCTCACCAACTCATGAGTGAGTCGGTCCACCTCCAACTCCTGCTCCCTCACGGCCCTGCGATAAATCTCGCCAACCTCCAATAGGTAATCTCTGTCCATCAACAATTGTTGGTAGTTGGCCCTCATCATAGTTATTCTTTCCCTAAGAGTATGAAAGTCATCCATGGCAACTCCCCCATCTGAACTATCATGTGCCATCGATGCCCTCCAATAATAATATGCCACCAATGCGTGTGTATCATCCATGCATCTAGTGGTTGCCATAATCATGTCCTCATTGACTCTCAACTGTCTCGTCCAGTTTCGTGACTCCTGATCACAGTCCCGTTGAGGTTCTACCTCATGCCCCTCACTGCTACTGTCAATAATGGAATCCCCAACAACACACTCCTCAAAAGAAAAGGCATTGAACGGCCCACTGTCCACTGTGCTACCGATTCCTCCTGTATGCCACTGCACACCATCACCAACTACTACCCCCATCTAAATCGCATTGTAACCTGTATGGGCAGTTGTATCCTCCTGTGCGCTCACTTTGCTAATGTCATCTGCACCTGGACCCCATACAGATGTGTCTAGACATGAGATATGGTCATCTCGACCCATGCAAAGTGCACCCTCATCACTGTGGACTAGTCCTGGAAGTGAGTATCCTATCAAACTGTCAGTCTCCACAACCTGATCTAACAACGGAATCTCCAACAGAGGTGGCTCACGTTCCTCATACTGATAGATATGTGTCTCGTCAACTAGCACCAAGTCACGCCTCTCCTCCTGGATCTGCAGATCCATATGTCCCTGGAGTGCAATCCTCACGCAAGGCTCCTCCACCAGATCAGAAATGCTACTGATATCCTCATGTGTCGTGGCTATCATAGGTGTCTGAGAAGATGAAAAATGTGTCACTATCATCGTATAAAGCTCATCATCCTCCATACATGATTTGCTGAAATCCATGTCTATACCCCAGCGTTGGTCATCCAACCACCTAATCTCATCACGTCCAAGTGCCAACACATATGAATCCTCACAAGTGTCATCACTATGCTGAAGTGTTGAAGTCTCAACACTGCCTGGTAGGGAAGATGAAGAACATTCTTTATCATCATGTCCATCCAACTGTTCCTCGAATGCGCAGGACTCACTAGCCTCATCCGATTGCTCTAAATAGACATCTGTGGTTTCATTCTCATGCACCTCATCCTCACTGTCATAGTGTACCTCAACAATGTTCACCTTCCCCTTCTTGTCCCTTGATAGTTGGGGTTCATACCACTGAAGATGTTTGATCGTGCAAAAATCCTTGAATGACATGTCTGCATGAAATTCCATACCAAGCTCCTGATACTGTCTCAAACAATTTGCAAACTCCTCATCATGTCCTTTCTGTCTTGTTTGTTGCCTCTTTGAACCACTACCTCCATTAATCCCTATATTGTTTTGAAGGCTTGCCATAGCCTGCCACAACTGTTGTCGCCCCTGTGCAAGCATATTACGAATATTCCTCACGCTGTCCTCCATATCTGATCTGAACTTTCCTCCCTACTACTGCATCTAAAGGTATAAGTGCAAGTTATCACTGTTGAATTTTAGTGGACATAATCTGACATAACTCCTCACTGATTTTCCTCGTAGGCTGGCAGGAAAACCAACTCTGATACCACTGAAATATCCTTGATCCAGCTGATCTGGATATCTACTGCTAAACTACGGTTTTTGCCAATGAAATCTGATACTCTAGGGGTTTCTGGATGCATTTGAATTAATGTGTGAACATGCTTGGTGATTTTCGCATGTGTGTTTCAATTCATTAAGTGTTTTAGCAATATAAAGATAATGCATGTGAAAGAAGCATAACACAACTCATTGATATATATAATGAGGAAAAAGCAGGAAATACAATAATAAATTGGAAGTAGATATACTAATCATCAGTTAGATCTCATGGATCGTCACTAGAATACAAATCAACTAATAAGAAATACCTGTGATTAGAAACATGAAGGCCGGTCTATGCATGCACAGATAGATCGTCAAAAAGTAGTCCAGCAGCTCACGGTAACTATTGCAGGATCTGGAAAACTCGCATTGATGGTGATACTCGTCGGAATGGACTGGAAACTGTCTCAAAAGAAGCGCCCTAGCCTCTAGGCTGATCCTAATGACTTTCGGACTGAAGATCCAACCTCTGAAGCTCCGGATGTCACCCCCTGGAGGTTTGCGCACCTCCTGGGTTGTGGGAGTGTGCCCTAGTGATCCCACCGGCAGAATCTGACGATATATGGCTCAAAACAATCTTCACGGCCTCCTCTATAATGGGTCGGAAGGATTTCCTCCTATCTGCTCTGGAATGTCCCCTAGAACCTGAAATGTACTTCCTCAAGAGCTCCGCCCTAAATGACTATTTTCTGCTTTCCGGGAGATTCCACCGTTGGAAACTGACGACAGGTGGCCCAATAGGTGCACCCTGGCTAGCTCTCTGATGGGTCGGAAGGAATCAGCCAAATACCGAACTGTCTCAAGCGTCCACACAAACCCTCTCTCTAACCCCTGTGCCCTCACTAGCTGAGTTGCGTAATCACTGAACTAGATACCTGTAATGCACGGTGAAATACCTGGATGGTATCTCCAATAGGCTAGGGTGTGTCTCTCAACACCGAAACCGATCGATGGTGGTGGTTTCCTCCAAAAACCGACAAAACAACAAGGGAGTCGATTTCCTCCTCCTATGCAAATATCTCAACATCAATTCATAACATAATTATGAATTAGGTTGCTCTACCATTCCTTTATAGCTTCCTGAAACCCTAATTCGTTGTTGAACTTTTCCCTCCAAGTGACTTTTACTTTATTTTATTATTCCTTGATTAAATCACTTAATTAATTAATAAATTAACCATTTTACCTCAAAAAAGTGATTTATCCATCCTTATGGCTTCTCCAGCCACTGAAAGTCACTTCTCATCATCTTATCCTACAATGCTCTTCCTCCCGATTCTGATGAGCTATTACACTAAGAGGTTTCTCCAAGTAATATGCCCATTATGACCTTCTTAGTAAATTTAATTAAGATATGACCCATATTAACTCAAAATTACAAAAATCGTCGCAATGCAACGGACCCAAAGCCAAGTTGTCCGAAATGGATACTGATGATGAACAATGCAAGTCGGGCCCAATAAAACCCTTCAATATCGCCCGAACTCTGAGTCACCCCTATCTGGCTACTCTAGTAGGCATAACACTCTGTAATGTTATAATGTCCCAAAATAGGGACATTACAGTCCTCCTTGCCGGAATATTGCTTGTCCTCAAGCAATAACTGAATCCAACTACATATGATACAGGGCTCCCATATCCACCTATGTGACACAAGGCAGATTCCCCTCAAGATGTGGCCTCTCCAAGTGCTCACCACGCATGACACCCACATGCTCCCGATGACTAGAATGATCAATGGCCAAAGAATCTCAGTCAACTCCCCGAGCACCCGCTCTACTCAAAACTCAACTCCATCAGACGCTGAACTACCAAGCACTCCAATCCCTGGATCCCATATCAGAGTGTGAACTGCAATGCCTCGTGAAATATAGTCCTGTAACATATCAATACCATGAGTCTCCTGCAAATAACACACAATCTCAACCCAAAATAAGTTTATCCTCCAAGACCGTACCAACCCCAACACGACCTCCACCAACTGAACATGTTGTTGCCATATTGAGGTACTACAAGACCTCAACGAATCACTAACAAGTGACGTGCTCCCCCCAATACTGAAGCTCACTGGAAAGTCAAAGTGACTTCCCCCTACAAAGATCCACTCGTCTCCATCAGTCAATGAAATGCCCAACCCTGTAATCCCAGGGTCCCATGCTAGCCTCTGACAGGGACCATCACGCGAACGCTGCACTACTCTGATCATGACTGTCTGCTCAAACTATGCATACTGGATCCCCCACTCCTAGATCCTCATGCTGAAATACCTGTGAAAACTGGGCATGTTTTCAAGACGCTAAACCTGTAAAGGTATCTCTACGGAATCAACATCTTCCCAACCACATCCATACTCGATCATGAGTATCAATAGGGAGAACTTGTCTCGCCACATAGAACAAGGCCCTACAAGCCCTCTCAAAACCATCTAAGAGTGAAGTATGTTGCTCTCTAGCGCAACCTGGGCCATCATAAAATGAAACAACCCACTAACCAAATGGACTCCCGGATCCCATGGAAAAATTGGAAGTTCATCACTTCCAATCCCCACTAACTGCTCATGTGTCATACTGATAATTGTCGGAAGCCCTCCATCCTCATCCCAATGAGAATCTGAATCTGTGTCACCCTCTGAGATATCTACTATCCCATGGCCTAAGATGCTCACCATCACGCCCAAGGTATCAACTATTTGTCTCTGATGATCCACCCCTATCCTGTTGTATGCAATAAAGACACTCCTGTCAGGTGGTCTCGACCTACCAACTCTCCATGTCTCATGCCACTGTCTATCTCCCCCTACGCTGCTGTCAATGACGAAAGCATCGAGAAAATCCAACAGAAACATCTGTAACCGACTGTAGGACTGGAAAGTATCATATGCTTTGGTCAATCCCCAGGATTGGACCAAAAGCTCATCCACTAGCACCCATGGTGAATAATCGCCTAAACTCCAACTATCGGGTACAACAGTAGATAACTCCACAAACTGCTAGTCAATCACTCTCCCTCCATCATCACTCAGATAGTTGTTCCTACTGTGAAGGTGATCTCCCAGAACTATGTGTTGTTGCAAAGGAGAGGAATCTCCATGGTCCACTAAGTGTGTCTCCTCCTTGCAATCCAATGCGTACCTATGAATCCCACTGTACATCGCTCTCATCATCATATGTCCAAGTTGTACTGTCGGATCAACCTCTGTGTGGATATCAACCAATCCTGGAACACAAATGAAAGTGTCATCGTAACTGCCCCTGCCTCTGGAATCCTCATGTGTACATGTATGACCGACAGTCTCAAAACTACCCATGAATGGTGGCCCCTGTGACACATGGACATCCTCCACCAATGTAACTAAGGAACAGATCTAACTCTCTGTCGAGATAGATACAGTGTATCTCTGACCAGTCTCCCCAAGGAGCTCATCTAATCTGGATTCTGATTCTTGAAGTGTTGTCTGTGTGCCTTCCAAGAATCCTCGTGTGCTCACCAACTCATGAGTGAGTCGGTCCACCTCCAACTCCTGCTCCCTCAGGGCCCTGCGATACATCTCGCCAACCTCCAATAGGTAATCTCTGTCCATCAACAATTGTTGGAGTTAGCCCTCATCATAGTTACTCTTTCCCTAAGAGTATGAAAGTCATCCATGGCAACTCCCCCATCTGAACTATCATGTGCCATCGATGCCCTCCAACAATAATCTGCCACCGATGCATGTGTATCATCCATGCATCTAGTGGCTGCCATGATCATGTCCTCACTGACTCTTAATTGTCTCATCTAGTGTCGTGATTCTGGATCACAGTCCCGCTGAGGTTCTACCTCATGCCCCTCACTACTACTGTCAACAATGGAATCCCCAACAACACACTCCTCAAAAGATAAGGCACTGAACGACCCACTGTCCACTGTGCTACTAAGTTCTCCTGTATGCCACTGCACACTATCACCAACTGCTACCCCCATCTGAATCGTATTGTATCCTGTATGGGCAGTTGTATCCTCCTGTGCGCTCACTCTGCTAATGCCATATGCACCTGGACCCCATACGGATGTGTCTAGACATGAGATATGGTCATCTCGACCCATGCAAAGTGCACCCTCATCACTGTGGACTGGTCCTAGAAGTGAGTATCCTATCAAACTGTCAGTCTCCACAACCTGATCTAACAACGGAATCTCCAACAGAGGTGGCTCACGCTCCTCATACTGATAGATATGTGTCTCGTCAACTAGCACCAAGTCATGCCTCTCCTCCTGGATCTGCAGATCCATATGTCCCTGGAGTGCAATCCTCACGCAAGGCTCCTCCACCAGATCAGAAATGCTACTGATATCCTCATGTGTCGTGGCTATCATAGGTGTCTGAGAAGATGAAAAATGTATCACTATCATCGTATAAAGCTCATCATCCTCCATACATGATTTGCTGAAAGCCATGTCCATACCCCAGGGTTGGTCATCCAACCACCTAATCTCATCATGTCCAAGTGCCAACACATATGAATCCTCACAAGTGTCATCACTATGTTGAAGTGTTGAAGTCGCAACACTGCCTGGTAGGGAAGATGAAGAACATCCGCTACCATCATGTCCATCTAATTGTCCCTCAGATGCGCAAGAGTCACTAGCCTAATCCAATTGCTCTAAATAGGCATCTGTGGTTGCATACTCATGCACCTCATCCTTACTCTCATAGTGTACCTCAACAATGTGCACCTTCCCCTTCTCGTCCCCTGATAGTTGGGGTTCATACCACTCAGGATGTTTGATCGTGCAAAAGTCCTTGAATGACATGTCTGCATGAAATTCCGTACCAAGCTCCTGATACTATCTCAAACAATTTGCAAACTCCTCATCATGTCCTTTTTGTCTTGTTTGTTGCCTCTTTGAACCACTAGCTCCATTAATCCCTATATTGTTTTGAAGGCTAGCCATAGCCTGCCGCAACTGTTGATGAATATTCCTCATGCTATCCTCCATATCTGATCTGAACTTTCCTCCCTACTACTGCATCTGGAGGTATAAGTGCAAGTTATCACTGTTGAATTTTAGTGGACATAATCTGACATAACTCCTCACTGATTTTCCTCATATGCTGGTAGGAAAACCAGCTCTAATACCACTGAAATATCCTTGATCCAGCTGATCTGGATATCTACTACTGAACTATGATTTTTGCCACTGAAATCTGATACTCTGGGGGTTTCTGGATGCATTTGAGTTAATGTGTGAACATGCTTGGTGATTTTTGCATGTGTGTTTCAATTCATTATGTGTTTTAGCAATATAAAGATAATACATGCGAAAGAAGGATATATATAATGAGAAAAAAGCAGGAAATACAATAATAAGTTGGAAGCAGATATACTAATCATCAGTTAGATCTTATGGATCGTCACTGGAATACAAATCAACTAACAAGAAATACATGTGATCGGACGAATCAAGGTTGGTTTATGCATGCACGGATAGATTGTCAAAAAGCAGTCCAGCAGCTCACGGTAACTGCTGCAATATCTGGAAAACTCGCATTGATGGTGATACCCGTCGGAATGGACTGGAAACTATCTCAAAAGAAGCGCCCTGGCCTCTAGGCTAGTCCTAATGACTGTCGGACTGAAGATTCAACCTCTGAAGCTCTGGATATCACCCCTGGAGGTTTGTGCACCTCCTGGGTTGTGGGAGTGCGCCCTAGTGATTCTACCGGCGGAATTTGACGACGTATGGCTCAAAACGATCTTCACGGCCTCCTCTATAATGGGTCGGAAGGGTTTCCTCGTATCTGCTCCGGAATGTCCCCTAGAACCCCAAATGTACTTCCTCAAGAGCTCCGCCCTAAATGACTGTTTTCTGCTTTCCAGGAGATTCCACCGTCGGAAACTGACGACAGGTGGCTCAATAGGTCTACCCTGGCTAGCTCTCTAATGGGTCGGAAGGAATCAGCCAAATACTGAACTGTCTCAAGCAGCCACACAAACCCTCTCTCTAACCCTTGCGCCCTCACTGGCTGAGTTGCGCAATCACTGAACTGGATACCTGTAATGCACGGTGAAATACCTGGATGGTCTCTCCGATAGGCTAGGGTGTGTCTCTCAACACCGAAACCTATCAATGGTTTTGGTTTCCTCCAGAAACCCACAAAACAACAAGGGGGTCGATTTCCTCCTATGCAAATATCTCAACATCAATTCATAACATAATTATGAATTAGGTTGTTTTACCCTTCCTTTATAGCTTCCCAAAACCCTAATTCGTTGTTGACATTTTCCCTCCAAGTGACCTTTACTTTATTTCATTATTCCTTAATTAAATCACTTAATTAATTAATTAATTAACCATTTTACCTCTAAAAAGTGATTTATCCATCCTTATGGCTTCTCCGGCCACTGAAAGTCACTTCTCATCATCTTATCATGTAATGCTCTTCCTCCCGATTCCAATGAGCTATTACACTAAGAGGTTTCTCCAAGTAATATGCCTATTATGACCTTCTTAGTGAATTTAATTAAGATATGACGCATAATAACTCAAAATTACGGAAATCATCAGAATGCAACAGAACCAAAGCCAAGTTGTGCGGAATGGATCCTGATGATGAACAATGCAAGTCGGGCCCAATAAAACCCCTCAATATCTCTCGAACTCTCTGTCACCCATATCTGGCTACTCTAGTAGGCATAACACTCTGTAATGTTATAATGTCCCAAAATGGGGACATTACAATCTTTCCAATTGTGTAAAACATTGGGTTTCCAGAGGAGACAAGGTGTAGGGTGACTCTTAAATTGTTAAATGAAACAAAACAATGGCATGCACTAAGAGATATGTCACCTGCATATGTAATGTTCGGTGTTACCCCTACAAGTGGGGAAACTTGCCTACGGAGGAGTGGTGTGTAGAAAACCAAGTCGTGACTTACTAAACCTGGTTTGGAAAAAAACCTAAATAGCCTGAATGTTTTGCCTTGGCAAGGGCATATAGGAGCCCATTGGTTGTAACCCCCAAGACCTTATAGGAGATAAAATCTTGCTTATTATAATTAATCATTACAGCTAAGCAGACCCAAACCAGAAAAAAGTTGACTTCAGACAAAGAATAAATGGGTTGTGACTATTTTAACAATCCTCGGTTATTGCAGGAGGGATTGTTATTTACATGTTAAAGTGGCAGTATAGAAAAATAACTTCTTGCCTCTTATATTGATGCAAACATTTTGGTTCGTTACTATGACTCATGCACGGAAATTTTACAAGGAAAAACTTTGAAATTCATCAATAGACTTGTTTACAATTTTAAAAATACTAGGATAAATATATATGGATGAATTCAGAGGACTCCACAAAAGGTTTAAAGAAAGAAAATGCACATGGAAATGCTTCGTTTTGTCATGCTTGAGATATTGTGCTAGCTCTGAAATACCTGCATATACATCACAGCCTCGGAAACTGAGAAAAGAGTATTAAGAAATTCCCATCGGCTTTCATTCCGCAAGTCAACTAGCTCTCGCCCATACATTTCACTACATTACCAAAAGTAGTGTTAGACAGAATCTACAGCCAAACTTACTATTTGCTTGGCAGCAATTATCAGAAAATCATAAATTCACTGAGAAATGATCTTGAATTCAACCTTACAGATCGATTGGAGAGCATTCTAGTACCATGCATAGCTCTTTTTACATAGCCAAAGCGATCAGCCTTGACCAAGTTGCCTTTCTCTTTATCCATAATCAGGCCTCTTATAACCTGTACCCAGTCAAATAGCTAGAATGATGCACCTTGCCTCAGCTGCCTGAATTAATGTAAATTGAGGATGCAACCTCGACCAATATAGAAAACAAGTTTATTCCTCATCCTATGTTACCAGTTAAAGTAATGAAATTTCTAAAGATCACAAAATGTCAGCTATGCAATCATGCATAAAAATTGAGTAGCATAAAGATAAGAAATTACCAAGTCAGGATCAAATTCAAGACCATCCACTGGATATCCCATGCTCCTTAAATTGTCCATTCCATAATCATATGCTCGACCTTCCCAGGCCTGCATTCCCAATTATGTGGTTTACAGCATAATTATGATTTCAATATGAGCATATTCATGTGACCATAGTATTTGATAAACCATTAAGACTCTAGAAATATCCTGTAGGAGAAAATTGCTGGTGGAAAAGGAGTTTTGAAATTACAATCATAGGTGCATACATATAGGAATTATCTAAGAGGAACAAAAATTCTTGGAACGGCAATTTCAAGAAAAGCAACCGGCTCTTACCCTCACATTGTACTGAACCAATGTGTAGTCCATGTCATAACCAATAGCTGTGATGGACCTAAAGTTCAATGTTCTGCTGCAAAAAATTCCCCTGCCAGCAAGACCATAGGACAAAGGAGCCTGCCAAACAATAATCCAATAAAGAAGAAAGATGTCATATGTCATACATTCTAAATCTACAAAATATATAACACATTGTTTATAACATTGTTTTTAGTTACATAGGATCTAATATATGTACTTTTTCAACCTTCTGTATAGCCAAAGCGTATATGTCCATTATTTTCCATCTTCTGATTTCAAAACAAAATGCAAAAGGCATGAAAGTCTTGTATCTTTTACCTAAATATATGCAATATTAAAGTTTAGTACCAGAAGATACTTATATATTACCCCCAGTCGGCACAAACCAGTTTACCATGAACTACAAATAAAACTATAATAAACGCTGTTAATAATGAAACATTTTCAAACAGTAAATACAGTGAAGGTTTATTTAGCTAATAATGTTTCAACTTTCTAGCAGAAAACTGTCAGTCAAAGCTCTTGACAATCCTTAAAATCTCAGTCAGGTTGCCTTTTTTCCAAAGAATTTGATGGAATGACCAGCATTTTGCAGGAGGAAGGGTGGAGACTTTATTTGGGCTTTTATTTCTAATTTCTTTCACTTGAACCAGACTGTTTCTCTCCTAATCCATGGAAGGCATATGGTTTCCAAGAGAAGATGACTGAGCTTGTCGTCAGGTGATATCTGTTGACCCCATCACAGGCAATGGTTGGCATTATGCATTTTCGGTTTACCCAAGGAGTGTTTACACAATACTGCTTCTATTAATGACCATTCTATATAAGGGATATGGCTGCATACCTTGCCTTGAGAGGTAAAATGTATAAATTCTGTTTAATCTGAAACTGGGCCATTCACAGCTGAATTCAACTCCTTGCCAGCACAAGCATTTTAACTTTAATTTTCAGATCGTCTCTCATTAAGATGCTTCTGCTCTGTGGTATATTTTCCACATCAAAGCTGTTTCCATGGAGTTCTTGTTATTCCGAACACTTAAAGCCTCCAACGAAACTAAGAGAGGGAGTCATACTTTGAAAGAAATGATAGATTGCTAAGACTTTGTAAAATGACTGAAGGCACAGATCAAATCTTCCCCCGCAAGGTTGTGCAACATCATAGCAACCTGCATTCATTGTTTGTTCTTAGGTTGAGAATTTAGAAATTATGCACAAACGATCTCCATAACCATGTCTTCACTCCATTAGCATACACAGCAAGTTAGCAAAGCATAATCAATGCAAACAAATAGAAGCAAAACTTACACAAGAGATTGGCTGATGGAGCCTATGCTCCAAGATTTAGCATTAAACTACAAAATAACACTTGTACATCCCAATATCCACGTGAGTATCTTATAATCTCTCATCTCCTTGTTGTAGAAACAAAATAAATGGACCCTCTGTTTATACACATCTCACCTTCTAGATACATCCACTAAAATATAATAAATATGTGGGCAAACATAGCTAACTTCCTAAAATACACCCATGAGACCACATACAAGGACCACTATGGGGCAATAGTGACTCAACAACTCTCAAAAAGGTGCCATTAAGGCTTACATCACATAGATTGCCACTAGGCAATATCACACATCCTAACATGTCCCCTTAATATTGATTAGGGGCATAATACAAAATGCATCAAGAAGAGGAGGAAAGTGACATTCCAACATATCCCTCCTTAATGTCGACTTCTCACATCCCAAGCATATATCTCAACTTCACAACCTTTGCCTCTATTAAACATTTGGTGAAGATGTATGTTGTGTGTTCTTCACTTCTACAAAACTTCAATTCAATAATGCCATCCTGCACAAGATCTCTGAGGTCGTCAACATCTAGCTCCATGCACTTAGTGTTCACATGAAAAACTGGATTCTTCACCAACTAAATTGCACTCTGATAGCACATCTGATTTCTGTAGCTTTCCCTTGATCAAGACCAAGCTCATATAAGACATCCCTGTTCCATATTGTTTCCTTTCATACTCTATATTCAGTCTCACAAGAAGATAATGAGCTAGAATTTTGCTTCTTACTTAACCAAGTAAATAGACCAGTACCAAGCTCAAACATAAAACCTGTTGTAGACTTTCTATCATTAGGATCACCACCCCAATCTGAATCTATATAACCAAGAAGTGAAAAATTTCCACCATATGCATAATGAATCTCATAATTAATTATGCCTCTAATCTATCTCAAAATTCTCTTGGTTTTCTTCCAATGCCTTTCCTTTTGATTCTGCATGTATCTAGCAACCAAATCAACTCCAGAGCATATATTGGTCTAGAATGAGTCAAATAAAGCAAACTTCCAACAATGTCTATATGAAGTAGGATCAACTTCCATTGAAACACAATCTGTTGATAACTTCACACCAAACTGAAAAGGAGAAGAAGCACTTCTACAATCCCTCTTTTTAAATTTCTCAAGTAGAACAAGAGCATATTTAGGTTGAGATAGAAAAATGCCAGCATCAAGTTGCCATATCTGCATCCCAAGAAAATAATGAAGTATGCCAATGTCAGTGATGTCAAATGTTTTCTTCACGTTAGCTTTCAAAGCTTTTATCATGCCATCATCACTGCCTGTAATCACCAAATCATCCACATAAAGAATCACAACCAATATGTCACCATTTTCCCTCGTTATATAAAGGTTTGGATCTGATCTACATCTTTTGAAACCAAACTTCAAAAACTGCTCATCAATTTAACATTCCCTGATTTGAGTTTTTGCTTCTAGCCATATAAAAGTTTCTTCAATTTGCAAACATACTTAGCATTCTCCTCGTCAATAAAACCAAATTGTTGTTACATATAAATTTCATTATGAAGATCACCATTCAATAATGCATTTTTAACATCCGCTCCATGAAGTTGTCATTCTAAGTTAGATGTTGAGGAGAATATTCTTATGGTGTCCATTTTTGCAACTAGAGCAAATAACTCTTCATAATGCCCTGACTTCCATGCAGAATGGCAAATCACCGGGGTTGGAAGGTTTGTCGTGTGAATTTTATAAGTCCATGATGGACTCTGTAATGTCCCCACTTTGGGACATCATCACAGTGCAGAGATTTATGATGACCAGAGTAGCCAGATGGATGTTATAGCGAGTACAGGGGTATTTGAAAGGCATTGTGGGGTCCAGCTTGCATTGATCATCATATTCCATCATTATGAGCCATTCCGCACAGGTTGGCTTTGGTTTCGTTGCATTCCGACGATTTTCATGATTTTGACTATTTTGAGCTATAAGTTAATTGAAATCACTGAAGAGGTTATTTTGGGCACATTACTTGGAGGAACCTCTCAGTGTAATAGCTCATTGGAATCGGGAAGAGCAACATTACAGGATGGGATTGCTAGAAGTGACTTTCAGTGGCCAAGGAAGCCACAAGGAGAGATAAGGAGCTTTTCAGAGGTCAAAAGGTTAATTAATTAATTAAAGTGATTTAATTAATTAATTAAATATTAATAAAACAAAAGTCACTTTGGAGGGACAAGGTGAGCCAAAAGTATAAAGGAAAGGCAAGGGCCTCTTCTCATTCATTCATGTATGATTATCTTTTGATATCTGGCTTTAGCTAGTGAGCCCATCTCTTGGGGGTTTTGAGGGTTTTGACTTAACAAACCCTAGAGGACGATTCGGTGGTGAAA